>JAUMHL010000028.1:16475585-16495673 GCA_032362345.1 Sandelia bainsii | reverse complement strand
TACACTGTAAAGTGCCTTGAGATGATTTATGTTGTGATTTGGCGCTATACAAATAAAGTTGAATTGAATTGAATTGAATTTCAGTCCTCCAGTACATTTAGCAATACAAACTAGCCCACATTCATACTGTAGCTGCAAACTAGCACTGGTTGTCCAACATGCATATGAATGTATTTCTTTTTTTAGTCGTTGCTCATAAAAGTTTAAGATTGTGCATGTCCCCTTGAAGGCAGAGTATCATCTGATTTGTCTCCACTGTGAAGAAACTTCCAGAGTCAATGAAGAATAAATACAAAGGCTATTGCATATCAATTATTTATCATCGGATTATTCTTTGCTGTTCCCCAAATCATGTCAGCACCTTGTGTTATTCTAACGCTGACCACTTGGGGGCACTTGTCTGCGTGAGGTCGGTTTTAATTGAATGGTGGCCTGCACAGGTGCGTCAAGCCAGACATACGCTGGGAAAGTGCAGGAAATGTGGCACGTTCCCTTAAAAATAAAGGCTTATAAGTATTTGGTTACTCTTTGACTACAGCTATAGCAGGTAAAACCAAATACACTGCTTCCCTGGTTACAATATTTAGAAAGAGAGAGGGGGAGATTTGCCTGAATTATTAAAAAGTACATCTAAGCAACAAATTATTTAGTTTTTTTTTATTTGTATTTAAAGATTAGCAACTAACATTAGCTAAAGACATCACTAAGCATATAGATACAGTAAATTCAAGACTGTATAATTTAACTAGAATAAGGCCAAATAATTTCATAGACCTTAAAATAATAATATATCTCTAAAGTAGTCTAATTCGTTAAGGAAGTTGTTTTTAAAACTAGGCCATTTTGTATAGCTCACAGAAATGAGCATTTAGTTTAACCATGTTGTCTAACATTAGCAAACCCATAAACCTGTCTTTCTTAATGCTGAATGTAAGTCCAGTTTCTTCTGGTATTTCAGCCCTGGTTTGTTGTACAAACACTGAAAATGTACATCTGGTTCTTGTTAGCTCACAAACTGTGTGTTCCAGTTACTGGATGGACAAGTAACGTTAGCACATTGTTATCAAGTGTTAGCATTGCCTGATATCGTACTATAGGTGAAACACAGTTTGTTGCACTGGAAGTGTGTAAAATTGTTTTGTAATTTTTATTTGGATATATCATTGTGAACCATATCAAAATCAGAGCACATTTGTATTTATTTTGTAACAGTCCTTTAATCAGTGTAAGCCTTGGCATAAAACAAGACTGATGTTTGCATTCATTGGTATTTTCAATAGAAAACTACGAATTACTAATATAACTATACTGTATATAATATTGTTTAAGTTTTTCTCAATGCATGCAATGTTCCTCATTTGCTGTGAAGAACTATGATTTTTTTTTTTTTTAACTTTGCTGTTATCATTGTGTTATTCTTGAACATGATTCATCCTGCCTTTATTTGTAATGAGCATTTTATTTTGAAAGTTTTCACCGGAAACCAAAGTCTTTATTCTGTGTGTTTGACAGCGCTGATAACAGAGAGCTGATGGAGCCAGATGAGAAAGGCAGGAGGCGAGCCCCTCCGGTTGCGCGTCAGCATCCCCTCAAATAGGAATCCGCTGCTGTCACTTGTGCTCTACATACTGAGAGACGGACGACTGTTACCCTGAAACAGCAATAAAAGGCGAATTTCACTCCGACATGCAGCTGTTTTTTCATGTGATGTCAAAGAAGAAGAGTCAGGGGAGGCTGTGAGGAGGCTGGGGCTTTGCAAAGAATGATAGTGAGGATCAAGGCGCGCTGTCCCAGGAGAACTCATCTGAAGAGCTGGCCGTGAGAGACCGGGATGCTGTTATAACACACCGGGAGCGAGTGAGTACAATTTATCCGATCCGTGCCTTTCATTTTGGTTCCACTTTGGTGACATGTGGACAGTTTTGTGATCCGCACACCTGCCCTTCTTCCTCACCTCTGAATTATGCCTCGATTCCACCTGTCTGATCAATCATTCACAGGTTTCTTGCTAAAGTGCTGCATAACCGGTTGCACAGCGATGTGTGAAAGTTGCCATGTTAAATTGGAAACGGTGCACTTTCCCCTTGCATACATCCATAACTTAATGCATGCACGCCTGAAGGTTTAATATCATGCATTGTGTTACAGTGGGTGATGGGGAGGTCGATCACGTCCCTTTAAAGTTTTGATTAGAGTGAACATGTGTGGCTAATTAATAAAGCCTTTGTTGGGGGCTCTCCTATCACAGGCACTCATCATTAATCCGCCGATGGCCCGGAGGGCGTGGGTTTACTGTATCTGATGATAAGAGAAAGGCACTAGGCCCACTTGCACAGAAGGGTTGATTAATTATGAAGTCAGAACTGATGAACTCAGTGACTGTTTGGTGCACAAGAGAAGACATGTGGATTTTAAAGTCTATTTAATACATTTTCACTATTAATCAGTGAAGTTGAGGATGATTTTTTTTTTTTTTTTTACCATTAAACAGTATCTGCCCGTTAAGACTGGGTTAAATCAAGTCTGTGTACTTTCAAATAATGTGGCTGCTAAGCAGTGCTATGTCTTGCCACAGCTACCTATCTGATTCAGATTAAAGATTTCCTCACCTGTGATAAGCTGCATAGTGAAACGTTGACTGAGCTCCTGAATGTGTGGGTGTTGGTGTGAGTAGAACTTCTACAGCAGGCTTGGTGCATGTAGATGAATGAAATCCACTTACTATGCTGCAAGGGTTCCCATCTCCAGTGAGCATGTGTGTGCCAGTGTGTGTTTGTGTGTATGTGTATTTCACCTCATTACACTCATTGTGTTGACTTAAGCAGGAGGGTCACCCCTGAGGCCTGTTCTCTTGCCTTATTGAGGAGTGATCCCCTGAATTACACTGCACACACATTGATTGCAGGAGTTTAGGAGCACACTGGGACGAGCATTTCAGCGTACGCGTTATCATGACTATTATTTCGACGGAGGCATCATGTAGCAATGCTTATACCTGGTATGGATATGTCACAGCATTACCTAATCACCGGTATGATGTGATCCCCCACTCACAATTTGCAATGATGCTCAAATCCTGGGAAATTCAGTTCACAGCCTTTCCACGCACACTTTGTATAGGAGCTCCTAAATTCTTCGTTGTTCTACAAACTGACAAAAACATTCTCTCTTGCAGCCCGTGTGCTGCGTTTCTCTCGAGGCATTCCCAATATTCTCCATGTGTATGCGTTAAACATCAAGCATGTCGAACTGCAGGCGCAGGGCTGAGCACTTTAAGGCAGAGTCAGACTTCTGTGGATAGTGACAGAACAGTCAGATGGCCCCCAGGGCACAGATGCACCCAAGGCGACAGGACTGGAGCACTCCTCCCTCCTCCCTCCTCTTTCATCCACCCTCCATCCCATCATCACTTCTCACTTCATCTCGTAGAAACAAACACACTCTCTCAGGTTCATTTGCACACCTGCACCACTGCTTCTTGCCTTTGGTCTCTTAGACATACACACATGCATATATGAAAAATCTCTTCCATAAACACGTATGCAAACATTTGGCTGAGGAGTAATATTCACGAGTGGTCATAAATCATACCTCCTCTCACACACAGCATCACTATACTTTACCATACATGTACTAGGATACAATTTTATATCTATAATGCTTATAATGTTCAATGTGTGTTGACACTGTTATGCAGGTGTTAAAAAAATGATATTATTTAGGTCACTGAGTTCATAGCTAGTGACAGTGTTGTACTGGACTACATTATACAAGAGAGAGAAAAAATAGGAACATCTTTAAAAAAATGTAGTTCAGTACAACACCATGTTTAACTACCATCAGTAATAAACATGTTGGTCTAATTCAATTTATACACTTCTGACAATGCCAACAAAGATAGAGTGTTATAAACTTTTTTGACAAAGCTGTATTGAATTGCAATACATTGTACTGGTGGACTTATCATAAGGGCCACTGAGCATAAGTAGTGTATAGACTCTTGTGCATGCCATCACAGTGTTGTTCTTCCTTCCACATACAACTGTACTCTTAAAATCATATTGTACTCTAAACATGCTCAAAGTGAAGTCAGGGCAGAGCTTAGAGTTGATGCATTTGCATAAAAATCAGTGGGAAGATGCAAGTAGACAGTTTATGAGTCTACTGAAAAAAAAACATGGAGAAACAAGAAGAAAAAGGAGAGAAACTGGAGAAAAGTAGTATAAAGAACTAAATGCATAGAAAATTCTGGTATACTGCGTGTGACTGAAAATGTGTAGTGTGAGCAAAACAGAATCATAGTAAACTGTGTCTAAGAGAAAATACATTGTATGTTACTGATTGTGAAGAAGAGAAATCAAATCAAACCCATTAAGGTGGTGGTGAACTTGTTGTTCTGACAAAACTTGATGAATTTTAAGTTGCTCTTAAATGCCGAGCAGCTTGACTTAAATTCTCCTTGAAGCCTAAATATTACTTGTGAGCCAACTGTGTAATCTTTTATTTTAAGTAGACTTTAAGCCAATCAGCTACTGTGATTTTAAACTGTTCAGGGAAAATACCTTCCTTTCTTAAACACTCACAGTTATTCTTTCTCTCATTCTCTTTCTCATAGGTTGTCATTCTCTCACACACAGTTAGTGACACACACACCATTATATACATTTTACATTCTATCATACATACTGTATTTCAACCTCACTGACACACTGTAATCATTCCCCATAAAATGACCATTTCATCCATGTACATTATATGTAGAGTGTGTATGATGATGTGTTTGTTATTATAATATTCATAATAATAATGTTCATGTTCTCTCTGCTCAGTGTCTCACAGTTATTGAGGGTTTGAAAATGTCAGTCATTGTCTGTTGCCTTTGGTTTGTGAGAGGTGTGATGTGAGCTTTACAGATCACAGAGTAAATGGTCAGTGAATCCTCAAACAGTGTACGTACTGTGTGCGCACATGCATGCACGGGCGTAGCTGTGTGCATAATAACATAGGGATGTGCCCTAACCTGGACTTGGGAGTGCAGGGCGTCAAACTGGCCTGCCACCCATCATTAGTGCCATGGATCCGTGACCAAAGCGCTCAGTGCGTCACAACTCACTGTCTGCATAAAAGGGTTTAAATTATTAATGCTGTGTATAGGGCAGTAAGAAGCATTGCAGAACAGAAACAAGGAGATGGGCACAGATAAAACTTGAGAAAGAAAGAAAGAAAGCAAGAAAGAAAGAAAGATGAGGCAACAAGGGATATCAAGCAGACATGCTGTAAGTGGAATCAATTACAGGAACGAAAAGCTTTTACATAGTTGTCTTATTTACTCATGTGTAACCCAGTAGTGAAGTAAATATTGAAAATGAGGCACATGTAATACCTAATTTAAACAAAAAGTTCACCATAGCAACCAGAGATCAAGAAAATTATGGCGCAGCACTCTTGTCTTAGAAACAAATAGAAAAAAGACGAGTAAGGTTTTCATCTTTTTCACACTGCATCTCAGCATTCAATATGGCTGTGATTTTCCAATCCACATATAGTAGGATTAGATATAGTAGAATAGAATTATGCAGAATACTCCACATTAATACTCAGTTACCTGGGTATTTTAGTATGTGCTGTCTCAGAGTGCATAAATACATGATACAGTATTGCAGTACCTTGCAGAGTATTGAGTATTGCAGAGTAGAAGCACTGTAATTCATAAGTATTGATTCATGTCTCAGCAGCATTACAGCATAATGTTCCTGTACACAACTATTTACAAGAGTAATCACAATAAATAAATGAACAAAGAAAGCAGTGGTTTACACTGGTAAGTCCTCATTATGTCTCATGTGATACAATCATGAAACAGTATTGTTGTTGTGAATGTTGTAGCTCCATTATGGGGGTCAATAATGTATCCAGCAGCAGCCCCACCATTCAACATGGATCTCATGTCTAAAAAAGTAAAACTCCAGAAGGACATGAAGACGTTTGTGAATGCGCAGAGCTACTATTTTAAGTATGTTCGGTCAATCAAATTTGACTTAGTGCGACTCTTTGCAGTACTGTAAGTACCCTGCATTATGACCTCAGACTCATGCTGTTGGCTGTTGGACTTTTCCACTCAGAAGTCAGTGTCTAGTGCATCATTGTAGCCTCACAGCTACGCTTACAGCAGCATACTGTGTACACACATTGATAAAAAGAGTAGACAGTTTTGTCTTAAAGTTTGTCACTTATTGTGGGTGGAGAAGGGTTTATACCAACAACAGTTTAATGTGCGCAAACAGAGCAAATCATCTGGGTCTCATTAGTGGGGATGGGATTCTCTTCACTATTGCACTGGGTGCGTTGTGTTTTATGCAGCTAGATTGCCATACTTTAACATAACAATTCTTCCTGCTATGGCTTTAGGGAAGGGGAGAATGTTATATAACCGCTTTTCGTGCTCTGATTGACAGGTGTATTTCTTCAGAACTCTACACGCTATATATCAAAATAAAATCCCATCAACATACAGAAAGTGGAAACAAACAAAATAGTCGCTATGACTCACAGCGCAAGTACAACTCTAACCATCAAGCTTTGATAAAAGTTCTAATGCAGTTTAGTCTTCTCAATCAATGTGTTGTCACTGAATTTATCTTGTGTGGTGATGAATTGACTCTATCAAATAATTTGTGTGTAATGACTGAGCAAAGCTAAGTAAGCAACATGATACATGGATTTAATGCAGTGTGTATGAGGCCTGTGTTTGTGCAAGTATGTATATGTTTATACACATTGCTAAACCATCTCTTTGTGTTTGAATATACACTGTGTGCATTTATTTGTATTTTTTACTCAGTGGCTGCATAGTTATTATGTATGAACAATATTCACATTGTATTAATGTGAATATAAACTGTGTCACTGCAGACGTCTCTTCCTGTTCAAAACACAGACAGCCAGCGCAAGCATGGTGTGTGCGGCTGAATGAGTTCACCTTTGCAACAGTAGCTGTTTATTGATTCCTCTGACAGTCACACAGGTGTTGCAGATAGAGGAACAGTGTCTGCACTCAAAGAGCGAGAGGACAACAGAGCATTCATGCTGACTGGTGTGCTTATTTATTCATTAACAGGCGGTCTGCTCCTCAGCTCTGCCTCAGAGGACCATTTTCACCTGTTTCACCTCCAGAGGTTTGAGGCGGCAGTGCATTTGGTATCAAATCTGTCTTAGGTGTGCAGAATAACGCAACTGAACACACACACACATGAAGTAGCATACACCCCACACTAATGCCTACCATGAATGAGTGAGACAATAGGGACAGTGAAAGCTGGAGGAAGAATGAAGGGTGGAGTCCAGGGCTCAAGGGACCATGGCAAAGCAGATCCTTTATTGATTAGTTTAGTAAGAGAATCCTTGGGCTTTTAGTGGTGCTGCTTAATAAGAGTGGCTTGTGGAAAGAGAGATCACATCAGCTGATCTCCACTCCAGAGCCTGCCGTCAGCTATCAAGAAACAGTTCACAGCAGAATCAAAACATAAGCAACAAAGCACCAATGCAATTAGATCATGGTCATCAACTTTGAACATTTGGAAATATCTCTTCACATGAGGACCAGTGTCAAACACATTGGCTTGACATCTTCTCTGTCAGGTCATTTAGATTAGTCAGATTCTTGTGTGAAAGTGAAAGGTCGTTAACTTTTTTTGCACAACCAGGTGTGTGATCGTCCTAAATCGAAACCAAAGCAGCCTAATCTACGCATGTGTCTGTCACATCCTGTATAGCAGGATCGCACAGAATGACTCTACAGATCTTGCAAGTGCGTATGTGTGCTTGTTGCAGCGTGGATGTAGTGGTTTATGCGTTTAAGTCTTCTTTTCTTTTCTTTTTTTTTTGCAGGCACCCTATCTGTCTATCTCGGTGTTAAGTCAAGATTCTGGCTTCAGAGAAACACTGAGCTATTTTAGGAAGCAGCAGATTGTGTTAAGTGAGGAAGCGAAGTGACACAACTGGGGTTGAGATTTCATGGTGCCTAAAAACCTTGAAAATATCTTTATTTAGTACTTCGCTCCCCCGACACCTTGCAGATTGCACCTGCCTTCCATCAGATAATGGAGAGCTACAGAAGCACACAGTGCATCAAAGCCTGAAGATACACAACCACACACTGACAATTATTGTTTTACTTTTTGCATTACAAAATGACATTTTTAGTCAGGAAGAGTGTTTTCTCTGTAGATCATTTTAGGTCACTCTTGTGTACTTGATGCAAAAAAGATATTTTTGTCCACATTTTAAGATTATTCAATTTGAATACTGTTTAACCAACATAACTTTGAAGAATGACGACTGTATGTAACTTTTTTTGTATATTATTGAGAGAATGGCTGGGACTATTTTGGGCTTTTTGATGATACAGTAATTTTATTATTTATGTATTCACCTCCTCATGAAAGAGAGCTGAGGTCCCAAGTGGTCTCTGTCTTTTTCTCTCTCCCACACTCTTTTTCTCTTGTTTATGCAATCACACATACACACACACACACAACGCCATGTTTATTTAGCTATTAAGTATGACTTTTGTAAATATCCACCTCTACTCTGAGCATTTTTTATTTGATCGGATTTATTTACATCCACCCTTCCTGTGTCAGAATGAGGTGTAATCTGACACGTGTGTCTGTGCACTTCATTGTGTTTGCTTGTGTTTGCACTTGTTTAATGAAAGCACCTGCTGTGTTTGCCCCCTTCATTCACCCATCTGATCGATAGCAAGCTGAGTCTGTCAGCATGGTAGCTGTCATGTAATCTTTGCTAACACAATTAACAAATCGTGCACAGACAATTAGCAGAACCTCTGCACTATATTAGCCTGATTCTCACAGTCACACTAATACATCTTACTGAGATCAAACATGCAAGGTCAACAGGTCAAACACTAAGTGAAAAAAACTGAGAGCATTTGCTTCTTCCATACTGTGCAGTACAATACCTATAAACTACTAATGTGATGTAATTGTTGCCCTATGTTATGTTTCATTTATTGAAATGGCAAAATGCATAGAAAAGGTAAGAAAAAAAATATTTCATGTATGAAGTTTCAGGGGCAGGATGATCTGTATCATAAGGGCAGTTACAATTCAATAAAATCTTGCAGAATTTAGTACACTGTATTTAACAACACAGATCATATCCTCTGCCCCTGCACGTATAATAAAAAGTATAATCTAAGGTAGATTAACCTCAAGTAGAGAAACCGTCAGAACAGTTAACATACCGAAGAAAAAATATAGGAATACAAGGAATACAAATATATAAGGAACATTTTGATAAATGCTCTCTGACAGTTGAAAATTCAGAATATCCTGTCAAACAGGTGTTGTAGTGAAAGCAGATGTTGTACTTCAGGTGAATAATCACCCCTAACAGTGATTATAACCTTGATTATATGACAAATGATGAGGTTACAGAAATAGCACATGACAAAGATGTAAAAGCGACTATTTGAAGGGTTACAATGTGCATATTTTAGTTTAGACCATAGTAAAAAATCAAATCATGAACTTCCGATTGCATAAATGCCTAAATAAATATCCTCTGGCAACAGTCACTATTAAACATAATCCTAAAATAAACAAAAATAAAACAGCAAACCGTTAAACTCATCTAAAATGTAGTACCAGATATACAAAGAGATGAAAAACAAAATGTTGCTACCAATATACCTTTGAAATAATAAAAAGCAAGAGCTAGAGTGAAATCATTATTTAAGCCCTGGGTTCTGCTTGTGGAATAAAGTCTGCGCTGCATAGCGTCAAAGTGCTCCTGCCACTTTATATGTGTTTTTGCCTGATTGCTGTCTAAAAGTAACGTAAGTAAGTTGTGTTATGAAGGGTTTTTTTCTGAATTAAAAAAAGAAATTGAGAGAAATTATGCAAATGAAACTTAATATACAGTACCAGTCAAAAGTTTGGACATACCTTCTTATTCAGTGTTTTTTCTTTATTTTTATTATTTTCAACCTTGTACATTAATACTGACAATGACATTCAAACTATGAAAGAACACATATGGAATTATGTAGTAAACAACAAAGTGTTAAACAACCCAGAATATGTTTTATATTTTGTTCTCTCATAATTTCAGTGTCTTCAGTCAAGTACAATGTTGAAAATAATAATAATAAAGAAAAACAAACACTGATGGAGAAAGTGTGTTCACTTTTGGCTGGTAGTGTAAAATCATTTACTTGAAAAAAGCACCTTCCTCTGCTTGATTGTTTAAAGAGTTTTGGATTGATGGCTCTGTCTATCAGAAATAGTGAGCTATAGCGAACAGAGCATCTGCTACTCACTGAATAGCTTCACACACTTTAGACAGTCCAACTACAGTAAATGTACTATTATTAACACTTAACATCACTCAGTCTGCTCAGTGACATAAGATAATGATATGCTGTTAGCTAATAAGTAATACATTTTAAAATTTCCCATGCAGCGGCAGGCGTTTTAGCTGGATCATATTAGTCATCTGTGACTTTTCTACTGTGTCAAAGCCTGTGAGTAGTGTGATGCGTAGTAAGTTGGCAGTAGCTCTGCTCAAGTGGAGGTGTAAGGTAGGTGGCCTTGGACAAGAAGTGTAAAGAAAGGCAGCATGAGTCACCTAGAGAGGAGCCTGCACACACCATTGAGATGCAACCCACAGAGCTCTCTCTGCTGTCTCTTCTCCATCTGTGGTGCGGTGTAGGATAGTCAGAGAGAGGGAGAGTGACGGCAAACATGCATGTAGGTTAACGTTTCAGAATTCACCAGGGGTAATGGTTTTTCCATAAGCTGCCATTGTTGAGGCTGACCTGGCTTTTAAGACTGAATCAAATCGATGGCTTCACTGTCTGAGGCTGGGAGGAGCAGTGCAGCTTCTCTCTGTCTGCACAGCCACGATAACACTGCTCAATGGGCACTAACCACCTTTCAAATGGAAATGGAATATCCAGTGAAAATTAGACACACTCATCTGGATGGTACTTCTGTTCTGGGCGGTAAATGGGAGATGTTAGAGTGACGTTTGGGGGATGTGTCGCTCTGGCTTTGTTGTGTCAGAGCTTAGCTTCTACAGAGCATTTAGGGTACATGTTGTGCTTTATTCAGGGTGTACTAAGATTAACACACCCAAATATACACACAAACAGAAACTGCGTTGCATACTGAGGTTTGTAAGACTGGCTGCAAGCTTGCAAGTGCTGAGAGTGACTCACCTAAAACCATGAGGGTGTGTGTGACAGGCAGTAGGCTAACTTACAGTATGCACTCATCACAGTTCCAGTTCATTCTTCCAGTGTCTCCTCCTCTCTCTCCACATATCTTTTCTTCCCACCTCTTCCTCTGTCCCTCATTAGCTTCCAAACATGCATCCGCACCCAGGGGTGGATTCATAAAGTGCTGACAGAGAAATCAAATGATCAGATTGAGCACTAGCCCAATCCTGTAAAACCCCCAGGGACTGGTTTAAAATAAGTCAGTCATAGATTCTGCCTGCCCTAAAGATTAAAGTGGAGGAAAGTGTGTGTGACTGCATGTGTGACAGTGTGATCTGTCAAATAGAGACAGCTAAGTTTGTCTGTATGAGTGTATCCCTGTGTTTCTGTGAATTTACCGCCAGCTTTTAGTGTCTGTGTGAACTGTAAACCTGATGAAAAGAGCCACTGGATGGGTGTGCTGCGGTAAACGGTTGCAGGGAAGTGTCGACATGTGTAACTGCTCCAATTGGCTCTCAGGAGTTGTCCTCAGGGAAATAAAGGCAGCAGCACAAGGTAGAGATTGGCTGCCACTGGCAACGATGTATGCGTCTATATGTGCACATTTTCACTTTTTTTAAGCCAAAGACTGTCATGAAATACAACACATATGTTTTGTTCTTTTGCATGTTTGTATGAATGTATCTAAGTTTGCATTGTTGTTATATCTAATAATATGTGTGTGAAGATTTGGCTTGGTCGTGTACTTGTGCATATGTTTACATAATGTCTGTGTCCATAGGTTGTGTGTGTGCAGTGTGTTTGCTCAGGACTTACTTAGGACACCATGTGGTGTCAGGGGTGATGAATGTGCTCTAGGGGCAGCACTCAGCTGCTGTTTCTGGACCCATGGCAGCACACACACACACTGTGTCGTGGCCTTTACCGTCTACTGTGTAAAACTCTATGTAATGACATTTTGTGTATTGTCCAAGTACTGTACAATACACAAATGTGTATGTTGCAGATTTGAAACCACTCAGGTCACCACCTCATTGGCATCATATTTCATCTCTCTCGTGAACTTATAATATACAGCATTTGTGGGAATTTTAACAAATATAGACTATCAGTAACATGTTTAAAATGTGTTTTGATTTCAGACAGCAGGAAAAAGACTGTACAAGTTGCTTAAATGCTCTCGTGTGCAGAGAGGTTGAACGCCGCAGTAGCTGAGTTTCAGTTTTGCTGGTAATTCAAAATGTCTTTTTCTTTGTAACCATTTATTGAGCTAGAAAGGATTGGAGGGTGCACAGTTGGGCGTAGAGAGAAGATAAGGGAACTAATTCCTTCCCTCTTCTCCTTGTGCTCTTTGATCCTCACCTCCCGCTTCATATCCTTTGATTGCCATGTTTATGACAGCTCCTTTTCCTTTTCACCTCTTGCTTCTTTCCTCCCTGTTTGGTGTGGCATGTCAGCAGTTCATCTTCTGTTGGAAGTCTCCTCACACATGCGTGCACGCTCAGATGCTCACATAGACACGTACACATGGAACACGTTGAAAACACACACCCGCCCCCTTCCTTAAAGAGGTAAAGTGAGTGCACCAGCATCCGCAATGAATAATTGAGTTATCTGGCTCCATGCAGAAATAGCAATCTCCCAACACAAGTGTGAAAACGTCACATGCCACTGGAGACCTGAAGGAACTTGCGTTGCCATGTGGGTCTACACGTGTGTGTGTGTGTGTTTCTGTTTGCAGTCATGCTTGTCTGACATTTCCTGTTTCCTGAACATTTTGAACAGGTGTAATCCTGAAATCACCAGATGTAGCGCTGTGCTAGAAACTGAGAACTTGAGGCTATGATGCAAGAAAACCCTTGGAAGTTGAAAAAAAATCGTAATATTTGTGAATTAAATTCACACATTTTGGCAGCCTTGAGTTATGATAAAATCTCTCACTCTCTCTGGGAGAGAGCATGTGACTCTTTATGCTTTTGAGTCCATCTTGTGCAAGTGAAATATATTAGTTTTTGATCACAAAACACAGACCCTGAAGCACAGTCGGTCTTAGTTTATGACGTAAAGTCTAATGCAACCCAGCATAATAGCTCCCTACTTTTGGGAGGCTTAAAATGTACTTTTTGACACAGTGTTACAATAGTGTTAATTCAAATTTGTTATAATTTTGTGGACGTAATTAGTGGGAATGCTGTACAGCATTATTTAAAAGTGTTTGTATTATTCATTTAATTTATTCATTTGTATTATTCATATTCATTTTTTTAAATCCCGCACCCCCACAAGGACAAGCGGTTAGGAAAATGGATGGATGGATGGATTTTTTTTAATATGAATTACATTCAAATAAATTGTCAATGCTGCATAAAGACTGAGACCTGTTTTACCCAGTTTGATTGTGATGACAGCAACTCTGGAGATTATTGTAGCTGTTTAAATTCTCATAACTAGTATTACTGGTAGAGCTTAAGCATTTCATCTGTCTCGGTAAGGACTAACCTGATGTAAATCAGCTATGAGGTCTCGCATATACTCTCTATGTGGGCAACTCCCTGGAGCCCTCTGAAGCAATCTGAATGGTGACATGACAACGCTGAGGGAGCAGAATCACAGCAAGCTGACAAATAAGGCCAAATTTGACAGGCGAATCCTCAGAGCAGCTCCATAGTTTGACAGATACTTCAGCAGAGGAGCGCGAGCCAACGCCCTTCACAGCAGCACTATTCATTTATCTATTTCTAAACGCTACACTAGAAATGATCACATAGTAGCAAGGCTGCATGAAATGATGAACCATGTCACACCTCAGATTCGAAACACAGAGACAATATGGTAGAGTATTAGAGTAAGGCAAGGTTAATGGTGAGGTTAGTGGGTGTCCACAGGCAAAAGTAGCCTGTTGGTCCTGTGTGTGGAGCAGACGCAACCAGCTGTTTAGTCTAAAAGCTCAGAGCTCTGTTATGGGGAGACAGCAGCAGATTAAACAGCAATCCTACAAATCCAGCCCACACATTTACCAACCTCCCCCTCCCCCTCAGACGCACATACACATCCATCGTGGTGAAGAGGTGCTGCAATCAGTGACCACTTTATCTTCTGCTGGGTTGTGATGTTTTAGAGATCTGCTCTGTACACGTGACAACTAGGTAACAAACCTGGATGAGACAGAGTCTGAATGCGTGGGGTTAAATCTGGGGCAGGCTGTCCCATGATGGACAGCTTCAACAGTTGCTAGTGTGGATGTGGTTTACTAGCTGGGATGCTGATATGATCCTGCCATTATCAAGGTGCTTGAGCTAGTAACAAAGGATGTGTGCTATGAACCAAAAATGGTAGTTCCCAGCATTGTCGTGCATTTGCTCTGGCATTCACAATGCACTGTGTGTGCCTGAGATTTAGCAACAGCACACATTTTGGTTTCAGGCTAAATAAAGTGAGGTTCAGGCCTATGGTCTTTGCTCCCTCTATGTTTTTGACAGGGTTAAGAGTCTTTAGTGTGGAAATCATCATTAATCTGTTCTGCACAGACAAGTCAGGCCCAGAGCTGGGAATATCAAAACATGTAGGGAGAAGTCTCCCTGGATCATTTGAAATCCTGTTTGGATGTTTCACTACATTGCAGCTGAGGGTAGAGCTGTTCCTGCTCCTGCTTTTCTGCATCTGTCTCACTCATTCTTTTGTTCTGGTGTTTTCCTCTTTTTCTCCTTTCTCTTTTTCTGTTTTTTTCTTTTTCTGACGTTCTTGCTGTGACTTCTTTCTCTCTAGTCTGCCTGTCTCTCTCTCTCTCTCTCTCGCTTCTCCTCTTTTTGGTGCTAGCTGGGGGATAGGGAGGGTTCCTCCAAATTGGCACACAGATGAATAATGCATCTAAAGAAAAAGCAGAGAGCTGGGGTTGGATATATCTGTCTGTCAGACTCTTTCTCTGTATTACAGTTATGCAGGGAGTTGGGCTGATACTTCAGATGAGAAAAAACATGTTCTTTACCCAGCTTCCCATTTACTTTTCCCTCTGTAAGTAACTCTTTTAATGGCGATAAATGTGTGCATGCTTGGCCACAAATCACTATGGGTATCAAGGCTTTTAGTTTTTTTATACAACACATACATGTATATATGTGGGATGCTGATTTTATTTCATTTTTTTGTCGCTGTATGTATGAGTTATGTGTGTGTGTGTACATTTCTTGCTATTCCCGAAGTGCTGTGCTAAAAAGCAAACTACACTCATGTGCATAAGCTCACAGTAGCACCATCATTAAAGTAATGAGCAGGAAGTTAGCACTGAAGTCAACCATATACAGAGAGATAGAGAGAGAGAGCAGGAGAGAGAAAAAAAGAGAGAGATCCCCAATCCCATAAGGATAAATCTTAAATCCTGAATGTTGCTTCTGACTCATTCTGGTTAATTAAGTTGAGTCAAGTGAGAGGAAAATGGGGTCTTGCCATGCCTGAGTCTGTGGGATCAGCACTATACTGCATTTGCAGCTTATGAAGTCTCTCTCTGGAACTGTCCTCTGTACACTCAGAAAGCAGAGATAGAACAATTTGTATCCAGTGTATTTCTCCTATTTTTATTAGCTTGACCCGTGCAGCCGCTTTACACACACTTCCCCTCAGGTTTTTAAATTTACATACACACAAGAGTAAATGCTCCCATTCAGCTTTGGGTTGCAGGGTATGCACGCTAACAGACTTTTAGTTATCGCACTTTATCATTCAGCCCCCTTTTGTGTTAGATGCTATTTGTACATCCTGCGCTCAGCAGTTAAAACATACAGACGCATGCAATCCGAAACTTAGAGAAACAAAGAAGTATCTTGAGCAACCTTTGGGATTTTCTTTGTTATTTTATGGTGGAAATATTTCACCATGACACAGGATGAGGCAAACAAGTGAAATGTCAAAATCCTGTGTTACTCTAAAAATAAAACAACACAAGGGTTGCCATTTGAGGACTTCATAGGCACACGATTGGGTGTGGAACAGATAAAACAAACAGTTCTTTATACCCAACAGCAACCGGAGTGGAGCTTCCAACTGTCCTCTGCTGAGAATAGAAGAAAGTGGATTTTACAAATGTTTATGTATTTAAGATTTCTAAGTCCCCGCAAGATTATCCTTTTTTTTCCTACCATCGTAAAGACAGATGAACAAAATGGGTATTTACACTCATATACTGTAATATGAATTATTTATTTATTTAAATTATGTCCTCTTTTAATGAGGCAGATAAATGAAAGAAAAGAAGGACACAAAGTTCTTTCTTAACATTTTGTTAAGAAAAAAAGCAATATGATTACTATTTAGTAGCATCAAGCCAACATAGCAAATCCTTTTTTTGCTCACAAAAATAGATTTAATTTACAGTAGCTTAATAATCAGATTTTTGAGTTATAACCTAACACAGCTTGATATTTATGTAGTTTCTAGCATTTTTTACTCAAACGGGAGTAAATTTGCATTTGCTGTGGACTATTCTTAACTGTTTTCAGCTGCACATAGTGGGATCAGACAGTGTAAGTGTTTGCATGGGATATTCATGGTACAATAAAAAACACGGAACATCACTGCCCTTAACCGTTAGAAGTGTACATATAATGTAGCTACAGAAAAACACAATGGCATTTAACACTGTTGTTTAGACATAACTCTATACTTGTCACTCGCTACTCTCATTTCTCATCATCTAATTAAGAGGATGATACCAGAGGCTTAGAGCAGACCCCAAATCATATCATATTATGAGTTTAAAATGTTAGTCCAGGACAAATAACTCAGCGGGTTATGTTCACCTGATGTGTTACGTGACTGCTTGCAACAGGTCACTTTGGGATAGGCACTAAATTGCAAAGTGAATTTCCAAGTGCCGGTATAAGATCTTAGTCCTCAGAGGGTTTGTGTGTGTGCGAGTCTTAGAGATAGGCATTGCAGCCAATGGCAAAAATGTCACAGGGTTAAGCTGTAACCTCCCCTCCCACCAATGTCTCCCACTGTCTCTCTGCCTCCCTCTCTCTCCCTTTTTTCTTCTCTGTCTCCCCATCACTTCGTGTTGTTATGCACAGTACAGCGGTGTCCCGCGGGGTTGGAGATTGCAATGGACATGATGTGATTTCTCATCTCCTCTCAGCTGCAATGTGCTGTAGTCCGGGCCCCTGATGAACTTGTCTCGCAATGTTTGGAAAATGACCTCTACTCTCCCCTCCTTCTTCCCATAATCACAATTTATTTCTGTCCAAGTGAAGCATGTAGACGGCAGGTTGCTAATAAGTTGATATGAGTTACAGTTCAGTGTCGAAGAGATGATGTAGCTGAAAATGTTTCAAAATGCCCGATCAGGATTGTTAGTCTGTAACTTCATGTCTTTGTTTTTTGAAACTTTGTGAAGTCACATGTGTTATGGTAATCTAAATCATATATTGAGTGAGAGTAGTGCCATTCCTCACACACACGTATACAGTAATTCTCATATCTCTGGGATTTACTCCATTGTTGCCCTTGATAATAATCACTTAGCTGGATTTGTCCTAATGTGATGACAGAGAGTGAAAGCTGCGCTCAACAGGGACATATCAGCTATGTGAATCTCAGGCTACAATTAGGAAAATTGCATGGATGCTGGCTTTGATAATCCAGTGTTCAGCGAGAAAAGAAGCTTTTTGGGGAGTCTTTATGTGATAAGTACAGTCAGCTTTGGGTGGAAAGGTACAAGGGACAGAAACCAGATAAGAAATGGAAAAAGTGAGCTGTGCTCAGGACAAGCACCTGGTGTAGAAAGTATAAATAGTTGGTAGCACTTGTGATATTTACTATTATTGAGTGACATCTTAAAATGTCATAAAATGTAGAGCTGGGAAAATACCAAACTTGCCTCTTGGAAACACTACTAAACACATTACTAAATACATACGGCAATAAATAAATATACATAAATACAGCAATGAATATACAGCAGCGTTGACCTACTGTGTAGTTACAACACATAATGAACTGATACCAGTTTATCCAAATCCCCAAAACATACTTTCTCACCTACCCATACTGATATCTAGCTGGTCTGCAGTAGTTTCAGTTTTATTTGCTGAGATGTTGATCTGTGAAACTTCCGCCACTTCTCTACTGCAAACGAGGTGAATCTAAGTGAATGAGTGAGTGCCTTTCAAGGTTGTGAAAAATTCTATTGGAAAAATTCAACAGTAGCATGGCCATCCATCCAGCTTCCTTATTGTTAACAGTTTTTATTTTAACTGTTGCCTAAGTTGAAAGTATTTCCAATTAAAACCATTCACAAAAAGGCTAAAGTGAATTATGTAAGGAATTAACTTGGCATTCTTTCCAAAATGAGACTCTTCTTGAAGTCAGTAAAAATATTTTAAACTCAATTATTTTTTTATTTTTTATTTTTTGGATTAGTGCCAAACTTATTCTGGCATTTCTTACTGCAGTTTCTTGTTACCAATCAACTCCATGATTATTACCTTATCAATTATTTTTAATTAATCTATTGGTAATTTTTTTAATCTGTTGATTAATCCTTTGGTTAATTAAGTAAATAATAACCACAATTTCTGTCAGAAAGACTAATGCATTTATTACTCATTTTAACATAAAATCTATGAACGAACCATTTAGGGAACCATTTAAAAGTTTCTTTCTTTAAAGCTTTTGCCTTATGATACTATTCATCACAAAAGTTAAGATCTATACACAGTAGGCCTAATTAGCAATGGTGTCATTTGCTAAATTCTGCCATTCTGGGGAGTGAGCAGGCGTGGTCATATTTAATGTGCAGCCCTTTCAGCTCTGACCATTTCCGAAGCATGGAAGACCTAAAGGTGCTTGTATTATTTATCTGCAAAAGGTTGTTTACACTGATTTACAGTGTAACATTATTGGGAATCTTTGTCAGTATCAGTTTTATAGTCCTGTGTATAAACAGCTAAATGCTGTCTCACCATTGTGAGGTTGGAAAGCCCCAGAATGTTTTTCATGTATAGCAGTTGTGTTATTGGGGTATCATTGGGGAATCATGCTTTAAGTGTTGGAACTACAGTTTGTGTGATTTGGGGACTCTAAATAGGAAATATTATGTTGTCATGGAGTTAAAAGTATGCCGAATTACCTATCAGCTATTTCAGTTTGCAAGGTCACCATGGATGTACAGTTATCACTAGATTACTTTGATAGGGAAGAAAACTTCAAACAATGATTCTTGTAAGTTCTGAAGCTATAAGGACTGGTTTTTATGATTTCTAGGCATATTTATGGTTAGACGTTTATTCACGAGACATCAGAAATAAAGATATTCCTGGAAAGTTTAAGTCACACTGGAATGTTTGTTTATTGTGTAACCTCTGCAATGAAACTTTGGGGATAACTGTATTGGGTTAAAAAAAAAAGTTCTGGCCAGGTGATTGACTGCGTTCCTCTTTTCCTTACAGAACAAACATCTTATGAACCAGCCATGAATGATGCCAGCAATACACGTACATACCGTATGATGTAGTATGCATGTTCCTTTTTCCCTTCCCAGCACTTTTCTGTTAAGTGGTCATTTAAGGAAAAAATGTAACAGAGCTTAACTGTCTGAGGAATTCAACCTTATTGGAATGTTTCCCCCTCAATCTAGACAAGGGCGTAAGCTAACTTTCTGAAGTGAAAATATAAAAAATACTAGAGAGGGTATATGAAACTAGAATACTCAAGAACGGTTATCTGTGGACTCTAAGATTGTCCGTAGGTGTGAATGTGAGTGTGCATGGTTGTTTGTCTCGATCCGCCTGTCGATCTCCCGCTCCATTCTACCCTCACTCGTGAACAAGACCCCGAGATACTTAAACTCCTCCACT
>JAUMHL010000028.1:16460498-16472661 GCA_032362345.1 Sandelia bainsii | reverse complement strand
AATGCTCTAAATGACAATATTTGTATTTGGAATTTGGGAGTTATGTTGTCAGTAGTTTATAGAATAAGACAAAAATGCTAATTTTACTCAAACATATACCTTTAAATATCAAAATCAGAGAAACTGATACATTTGCAGTGGTCTCTTAATTTTTTACAGAGCTGTATATATAACTGTGTGATCATTTTGGAGGCTGCAGTCTTTTGATACTGTTGAATTATTTTGGATTATACTAACCTTTCTAAGCTCCTGTTATTTTACTTTGTTCATATCAGTGAAGCTATGAATAAAATTTCTGAGAAGTCTGTGAAGATTATGATTAAAAAGCAAAAATGTGATTCAGTGCTGGGCAGGTCCAGCTCACCTAGGTAAAGGACTGGTTTGGGAGTGTGGGGGTTGCTGTAACAGATAAAGTCCACCTAAACTTGCTTAACTTTAAGATATGTGGTAATATGGTTAGGTGACTGTTTGTGCAGTTAGCGTAGTCAGCTTTTGCTGACAGATTGTTGCTTTCCATAGTAATTAGCGATTACCCAACAAGCTTTGAATGGTTAACACATACTACACATAGTAGATGGGAGACAGCAGGCAGAACTGACACAATCATTTTCTGTAAGCTTATGCTTGTTTAACGTGTGTTTTAATAAACTACTTTTATTGTAGAGTAATGTTTCATCTCACCTTGGCTCCATCTCTTCTGTCTGCTGTGCGATCTGCTTGGAGAATACGAGCCCAGCCCTCAGTCCACTGACACTGACTGCATGATAAACACCAGGACTATATTTTCAGATCTGATTATCTCACTCACTGCTCTCTTGAAGTGTCAATAAAAGCCCTGTTTTTGCAGTTTAGGGGCTTCCTCCTTGCAACATGCACACCATTGTTACTTAATGTTCTATTGGCCACCGCAAGGAAGCGTCAGTTTCCTTAATGTTACCCTGGGGTTCGTTGTGACTTCTGAGACTTTAGGCCTTGGTTTCTAGTACACGTCTTGCTCTTGGTGTGACCTTTCTTGGTTGACCACACCTGGGGAGGGTAACATTCGTGTAGAATGTTCTCCATTTGTCCATTTGTACATGATCTGCCTGACAGTCGACTGGTGGAGTCCAAACTCTTCTTTTATAACCCTTTCCAACATGGTACCTTCTTCAAAGGGCTTTAGAAATCTTCTTTATTCAAGCCATAACACATTTTTTCAAACCCGTGTTCTCAAGATCAGCCTTTATTAGCGAAGACCCAGATATCTCTTCTTTAAACTTTTGCCACATTCAAATAGAAAAAAGATCACTTTCCAAAATAAATAAATCATAAAATACATAAGTGTCATTTTAATCTAATTTGTTTAATTGTGTTCATTTTATCTAGCTGTAGGATTTACATAAAAATCTAATTATGTTTAGGTCATATTTATGCAGAAATTGCTTAAGAAGATTATATGTTGTAAGAAGCTGTTAGAAATGCAATAGACTGCCATAATATGATAAAACACCTTAAGTGTGTTGGTATGCATACTTTCATATTAATCCATTTTTTTTAAATACCTTTGTGAGTGTTTTTAGAAGGTATTTGCAAAGCAGTGTACAATTCTGCCAAATCTAATCAAACAACATACAAATAATTCTGTCAAGCATGAATTGAGTGTATTTGTATGTGGGGTGGGTGGTTGTGGATGTTAGTTTTTGCTTGTGTGTCAGAAAGGTACAGAGATGAAAGCACTATCTTGTTTATAGTATTACAATACAATATGTAATACTATTTTAAAAAAGTGAAAATCTTTGGAGTGTTTCAGTCACTGTTCACTGGTGAAAAGTTCTCTGCCAGGAAGCATAAGCAGACACAGCAGTGGAGCTGGTCCGTCCGTCAGTGAGACACTACTCTGGGGAGCTCAGTTGGTTTTTCCTGGCTAGTTAAATGAATGTTACACTATCATTTGATCTTTTTTTAACCACAAGAAAAAGAAAGGATGTGATGAAACCTTCTTTGGCATGCTCATATTAGTTGCCTTGTATGGTGTTCTATTTTCTGTGCATTATCCTTCTAGTGAGTCAAAAATAGAAACTGATATGTCAAAAAGAGACAGCGACAAAAAGCCAGAGGCAAACACACACAGACACACACACACCATTTCTCACGTCACTCTCTGCAGTATTTCTTCAGTTTGTTCTTATCTCTCATGTCACTCATATGTTGGATTTTTTCTCTTTTCTTTCTTCCTTCTCCCCTATCGCTGCAGGTTTTCCTCAGCAGACTGTCTGCGTGGCAGAGTTTCAGCTTGAGTGCAAGTGAGTGAGGGACCGGGAGTAGGTGTCATGGATGGGAGTGGAGCTAGTAATAGGGGGGACCCTCCCTACCAAAACTTGCTTCTCCTGGGAGCCATTGCAGCTGCATCTGCCTTTGTGGTCACCATCCTGATTGTCCTTGTCTGTGTTGGCTGCCAAAGGTAAGAAGATTTTCACATTTCTTGAAATGTGTAGAGGGGCAGACTGAAATAAAAGTTAGTTTTTATAATTTCTGCTCTCAGCTTTGTGCGGCCTTCTGGAAAATTCTCATCACCCACTCCTTCTTTTATGTGTCTCTATTTCTCCTGAACTCTTCTGCTCCTTTCTTTCTCTTTCCGTCTATCCATCATCTCTGTCTCTTTTATCCCCTGCTCAGTGCAGAGTGGCAGTAATGAAAGTTAATGACTGCGAGTGTCAGATCAGATGAAATTATGTTTACAGGACACTGAGGAGACAGGCCAGAGTCAGAACAGCATCACATCACCCCTCATGAGCAAACTCCTCAGCAGGCAAAAGCAACAGAACACCCCACAGTTTAAAGAGGATCAGACTCTGAGCCAGGCAAGAGCAATGGAACAACCTAGTTTTTTTCACACCCCTCAGGGACCAATCAGAGGCTGCACTGTGGCTTTGTTGCCATGGGATACACAGATAAGGATGTAGAGAAATTACAAATCAGCACAGGTCAAGGAAATAAAACCACACTATTAAGAATTTAAATATATGCTTCCCACTGAATGTCTGTAATGTTAGTTAACGGTTAGTTCAACGGTTCAAAATCACTATGTCATGTGTAAAATACCACAGATCCTGGAAAGAGAGATCTACTATTGTTGATTTCCTATTATTGATTTAAAAACACCCCCCTGCACCGGTTATTTATGATTCTGTGGATTACAGTAGATATCTTGTCGGATCGCAGTTTAAGTATTACAAAACAATTGTTCACGTAATTTTTACCTTAACCCTCCTCATGTACATGACACGGTAACATGGAATTACCTCCACTTCATTTGTGTATTATTGAACACTTCCAATGGGAGCTCTCTTCACCTTCTCATGGTGCCCTAAGGGTATGACAGCCATATGTTTGTACAAATAGGATGGAGTTCCAGCTCACTAGAGGAGACAATAGCTAGCTGCAGTAACATGAAGGGGACACATATTTCAAGCTGCTTGTTTATTAAATGATGATGATAAAGATAAAATGATTATCGCACCCTTTAGCAAATTAGAAATAGTAGTTATTGTAACATCATGTTTTCAGCTCAGCAGAAAAATCTCATTATGTGATGCAGCTCCTCACCCAAAGTGAGAGAAAAGTGACGGGGGTAGAATAGTTCTCATATTCACACCTGCACCCAAGAGCTTTTGGCTTCTTAGTTCATTTCGTCACTCTTTCACCATATCAACAGTTTCCTATAGCTACTGCCACCTCCAGGGATCCACAATGATGCGTGATACTAGATGCATTTGTCATACAAAACTAATACCACAGGACTGAAAAGTTAAATGGCAAATGGGCTTAGTATTAGGGAAACTACAAAATAATAGTTGCAAGTTAGTTTGATCTTATTGTGAAAGGACATGCTCTGTTTTGACAAAAACCTGAGTCATTCTCTACTCACTGTTTGACTGGGCTCTTGTCGTCAACCAAGGACTTCTATGCCCTAACGAGATTTGGATGTTGATAGTACTGTATCTATGTGCTTTGTGTGTGTATGTTCTCTCCTTGTCCACTGGCTGACCTTCCTCACTTTGATGTTGTGTCAGAAAAAGCAAGACCAAACACCCCCCAGCTGGAGAGAAAGGGACATCTGTAAATATGGTGAGACATGCTTTCATTTTACTCCCCCCCCAGATACACTTGCATGTTTTTTTACTGTATTAACATGTCAGCGTGTGTGTGCGTGTGAAAGCAGGGTACACTTCGGCATCCGAAACTGAACTCCATGAGCAAATCTGACACCAGGCTGCATGAGATCAACCGTTTTCCCTGCAATGGAAACTGTAAGTGATGACTGAGTGATGTTATTTGTCAAAACATGTGATGAGTTGTACACTATTTTCACTCCGGCCTCCTCCATCACCTTCTTTCTCTTTCTTCTCCTCTGTGTATAGCTGTTAGTAAGAGCCGCCCAGCCAGCATGGACCTCCTGCTCCTCCACAGTCGGCGTTCCCAGACAGACCTGAGGCCTTCTCATGGGCGCCAGCTTCCCCAGATCCCTACTAGCCCCCAGGGATCTGGTGAGGGAGGAGGGGAAACAGGAGGGGATGGGGGAGGAGGAGGAGGAAGAGGAGGGGGTGAGGCCAGAGACCACACCTACACAGAGGTGGGCTTGCGCAACAACCCCACCCCTACCCACTGCCTGGATGATGGCCTATATGAAAGTGTAGGAGTCCGGGAAAGTGACACAAGCCCCAAGGTACCCTCTGCCCCACCACCCACATCAGCTAACACTCCAGCTACAGTCAGAGCTGCCCAAAGCCCTACAGCTCATGCCAACGGAGCCCATAATGGAAATGGAAATGAGCACGGAAATGTATGTATATACAAACAAATGCAAAACTTAAAATATGATGCTCACCTCATGATTGATTCCCAGCCACACACCCAGTATGCTCTCTACTAGGCCACTTCTACAAATGCTAACCAGTTTGCCTACAGAAATGCTGAGCATTAGCAGCAGCATTTTTGACCTGCAGGTAGATGTGTTGATGCCACAAAAACGTGTGCTGCAATTTTAACACTTGTGTTACTTGCATAAAACTGATGTACAGGTAAGTTTTTTGTTTGTCTGTAGATAATGTGTATCAGGTTATCATATGTCAAGTGCAGGAACTGCAGCTCTGCTGTTGGGTGACGTTGTTTGGCTTAGAATGCTTTGCATAAGTGGTTCTGTATTTCCTTGTTTATGGATTTGTGACTGTAATTTGTTAATAACTGACATCTTTAGTAATGCAGAATCGTGTTTTTTTTTTCGTAGGGTGGCAGAGGGAATGGCAGGGGGAATGGCACCTTTAACGGACTGATGATAGGAAGAGGCAATGGGGCAAGCGGGGTCAACAGGTCCCCCATGTCTTCTGTTAACTCTCTGGCCATTCAAGATCCACCTGCAGCTGAGTACGCATCTATACGGAAGTTTAGGAAGGTAATTATAAACATACTGTTTTATCACAGTTTTTCAGGTGATAACCTGAAATGAACGCAAGAGATGTCACATAGAACTAACTGGCAACCATAAAAATAAAGGCTGGTCTAATTAGACTTTACCTGTACACTTATCTCACTATTTCGATGTTGTATTTCTTTGGAGGAATTGTTAAAGTTAAGATTTTGTGTATAGTGTTTTTTTTACACCTGAGTAGAGCAGGTTTAACATTTATTAAAAACACTGCGCCCACTGACAAATAGAGGCACTAATTTACTATTTGTTTGGCAACAAATAAGTAGCAAAAATTATAAATGAACCAAAATGAAATAATCCCTTAAAACGCAATGCTCCATATTGTTTTTTCCTTTTGGGGAGAGTCAACTAGTATCAACTTACATTTTCCTACTTACTAGATCTAAAATACTCATTTGACATGCAGGAGAAATCTGAAAAATGCTTCATTATGTGGACTCCTTTGTTGCATTCTTTGGCCGAAAGGCTTGTTTATAATGTTTTCTTTGGTGACTCAATACCTTAAGGTTGACAAGACAAACAAAAATAACGGGGTCGACAGCCAGTCAGACAGCCAGTTGAGCGTGAGTGATTCACCTTCTGCTGCTCCTCCACCACTACATCGCAGTCAGGAGCTTCCACGCAAGACGCTGGAGCCGTTTCACCTGCACTCCTTCCCAAAGGTACAGGATTCATTGGATCAATAAGCTCCTTATGAACCTCCTCAGTACCATCAGCTGCCTTTCCAAACTGTAAGTTTGTCTGTTAACCACCAGAGGGCAGTGTCCACAAACAAACTTATTGAGCTTATCATGCTCACATATGAGGATTCATAATATTTTAGCATAAAGTTATAGTCCTACATTATCATTGTCATCATAAGATTCACAACCTTCCTCACTGTAATCTTAATAACTTTTTATAATGTCTGTCACTTAATTTGAATGTTGTCTTCACATAATGGATTTGCATGACCCAGCTGCGATGTGTTTATAATCAGTCAAGGTCACAGTTTAGGGCAGTTCTGAGAGGGAAACAGAAGGACAATGATCGGATGGTGATCGGCCTCCCCTGCGGGTTTGCTGGCACACATATCTATTTTTCGTGTGTGTGTATGGTTATACTGCATGTGTTTGGCTGAGCATAAAACAAGTGACTTTTCATTTGTGTTACTGGTTTGAGGAGATTGATATGGTTGTCTTGGTTGTGCATGCCAGCACGGTTATTGACCTGTGCTTTTAATCTGCACATGCTAAATCCTGTAGTATAGTGTGTGTGTATGTGCACGTTTGGGTGTGTGTATTTCTTCTAGCCTTTTGCACTGTGATGTGCAGCACAGTATTAGAGAGGCCAAAGTAAGGAGGGATTATGTAAGAGCTTGGCAGGCTGCCAAAGCCTGTGTGTGTGTGTCCCTGTTGAATCTATCAGCAAGTCTATCTAGAAAAGGGTAACAGGTAGCCAACAGCCACTGTGGGGATAAATAATGTTAACATATTGAAGCCATTTACTCTGCCCTGGCTTCTATTACTCACTCTCACTGCACAGGAGGAGCATATAAAAGTTTAATCATCATCCTGGGTTGCATGTGCACACACCACTACATGCTTTCTAATTGGTTTCTAATTGGTTGTAATCACACGGAGTGATACACATTTAACAAGGGCACCACCTCTTTTTATTTTCTGCAGCAAAGATTACATATATACAGATAGAAAATGTAACTACAGATGTGGGGTTATGTTTTTGCAGAGATCAGTCTGTCTTGACAGCAGTCTGTCAGCAGGATATTTTTGACTGAGTGGATTTGGATAAAAATGAGTGGCAAACTTGATCACAGGGTAGGAAGAAAATAATGAACTTTAAATGAACATTCAACAATTGAGCACCTATTGAGTAGGTAGGGAATTGTACATTTGTTACTGTTCTTGTGTTTTTCACAAGATACAGAATTAATTTTGAAATAAAACATCAGTAACAGAAATGTAAGGGGGTATATTGTATACTGTAATAAAATGCTTTTTTCTTTTTCTTTTTTTTATGAATGAATTTAAAATAAGTAAGCACATGAAAAAAGGAGGCATCTATCATGATAAAGAAGGGACTCTTTTCTCACCATTATTGATTGAAAAAGTACTACCTACATTTTCTAAAAGCAGTCCATATTCTTCCCACAGTGTGAGCGTGTCATCATTTCATGCAGTCATGACCACTGATCCTCAAAACGAATGCCCTCTCTCTGTCTCTCCCTTTCACAGACAGACACATGCGCAATCTGCCCATGCTGTGTTACAAGGTCACTGTTTACTCAAGCAAAGAGCAAACATGGCAAATGAAAACTTCCGCATCTCACAGGGCTTAGTACAGACACAGACAGCAAAACAACTAATGAAAAAAACTAAACACACAACACAATATTCTGTATGTAATACATGTAGTAACATATTTTTACAATTGTTGCACCATCACCATTGTTGCATAATTATGTGATTTACTTTTGCATAAAAACTTCTGGATCACAATTACACTACTTGCCTGACCTCCTCAATGTATTTGGCTTACCAGGAGCCAGTGTTCATGGGCAATGGGGAGCAGTACATCTGGAAGCCTCCAGAAGACGACGACATCATCACTTTACACCCACCTCCACACCGCGGAGAGAATGGACAGGGGCACCCATCTCCCCCAACTGCGAAGGAGGTAGTTCACATATATACGTGTGTGTTTATCTGTGGTGGTAGTTGGGGGGAAGGGACCAGACAGCTAGACAGACAGCTCTCTGATTTGTGACTGCTGTGTTTACTGAGCAGAGCGCTCACTTGATTGGGCATGCCACCTTAACATCACTTCCCTGTGACCTATATATGAGGTTTCTGCTTACAGCCAGAGGTTACATTACATAGATCCACCACTTCCAACCCTCGCCTCAATCTCCCAGTCCCTCCACTCGTCTGTCTGTCTCTAACGCACGTCTCAGCAGGCAGATTGGACATCAGTGTCACGTGCTCTCAAATAATTAATTGACACTTTGCATTCCTAGAGATGTTTGTTAAAGGTCAGCTGCTTGGCATCATCAGGCCACGCAGACAGGATGTGATCTGCCCTGACTAGGATGCAGACTACAAAATGACCTAAATACATACTGTAAATATGGTATAGGGGGAAGTTTGCAGTCACCAATCATGTCACATACCCCACCACATGTGCTTCCACATGCAGGAACTCAACCCCCACCTCTTTACTTGCCTGTGGACAAAGCACAACATACTGAAAGAGTTAGCAGGTCCTGCCTGAGGGTTTGGAAGAGTAAATCTGCGTAGATAGAGGGTTGTTCCTAAATAGACCACTGTCTATTATTAATCTGCATTTGACTGAGCTTCTCTTTTCCCTTATTTATCTTCATCTCAGGGAAGTGTTTTATAACATGTCTGCAACTTTATTGGTATATACTGTACATAACTGAAGTGAAGGCCAGAATTTTAATCACTGTCTGATTATTAAGTCAGACTGCGATTGCCACCATCTCATCTGAAAGATAAATGAATGCATAGTCTTAACTTTTATGTGAGACATGTAAGAGTTAAATAAAGCAGCAGACCTGACATGTTTTAAGCTGCTGTTATGTTTCTTGTCAAAGAGCCAAAGAGTTTGGATGCTGTATGTGGGGATTAAGGGGTTAAGTCTCTGCTGTTTGGCTCATAAATTAAACTCCTCCTCTGCAAATCAGATTGGTACACAGAGCAGTTGGCCTTGAATGCATTCTGCAATCTTTAACTCAGTTGATTTTTCTTTCTTTCAAACTTTTCTCTCGTGTTTTTTTTTTTTTCTCTCTCTTAGTTCCTGTGTTTTTCCATTGCAGAGTTTGTTGTTGCCCTAACATGCCCATATACTTTGTATCTTCTGGGGTTTGTCAAAAGGTGTTGAGTTTCCACTCCCACCTAAATCTCCTCCCCTCCTCTGGCACTCTCTCCCTCTGCTCCACTCCCTTCCTGGCTATTAAGAGGCGCTGCCTTCCCTAGCCAATCACATTGCATACTTCTTACCAGATGAACATCAACTGTTAACTGTTAACAGACTGTTTGGAAACTTGTGCCATATTTGCTATTCATAACATTGATCACACACAGATGCATCAGTCATACTGTTGTGTTTCCATGGATAATCAGTGTATGCAGAAATTAAATTTGACTTCTAAAAGCCTCAATTTGAGCAGAGAGCTAAAGCAGTATCAGAAGAGACACAACAGAAAGAAGCACAGACACAAGTGGAGGAGAAAAGAAAACATACAATGCATAAGCTTCCTCAACAGCTGCAGCCCAGTTTTGAAATCCCCATCATCTTGTGACTTCCTTCCTCTGCTGCACAGAGCTGCAAATTCTGTGTGCACAAATGCACACACACATACACACACTGCACACTGTGTGCACACACTCGTAGCATACGCCAGGGTCTTTGTTTATCCAAAAAGGTCACACAAGAGATTTGTGGGGGCAGGGTATGTGTGTCGCTTGAGGTTTGACAGCAAGATAAAGAAATGTTCATAACAAAATCATATGTGGTCATCTTAGCTTAATATCTTCTCTCATGTAAGGCAAAGAATATGAAGAATGTAAAGACTAGATGAACACACAGAGAAATGATACTCCAGTTCCACTGTGCTCACAGGTTTCATTTTTTGGGAGCAGAAAACAACTAGGTTAATCTATGTGTGTGTTTGTTTTTGTTTCTGGGTGTGAACACGGAAGGTAAACATGGCCATGTCCCACAATCCTCTGCTCTTGCCCATCTTGTGGAATTTTGATACAGAAATGCCAGAGGTCACGCCACTGGTTTTTCTGAATTCCCCACAAGAGTCCACATGTGCCTTTCAGTTGTGAGTCCTAGATAACAAATCTTACTGTACACGCTTCACTGTGAGCACACACCTACAGTTAACACACACGCACATACTGCATGTGTGCGTCCTTACAAACACACACATGCACCTGCAGTTAACAAAGTAACAAAAACATGTACAGCTCTGAATTTCCATTCAAAGCAAATGAGATGTGAACAAAGTCCATTACTGAACACTACTGAGCAGGTTTTTCTTTTTTTCAGCAAGTTGGCTGTCATCCAGATCTTTCACACCATACCCTGCTGTTCTGTTGCCAAAGCAGTTGTGGTGACATTTTAACAGGTCCATCCACTGTAAAGCTAACTCTCTCTCTCTGCCAAGACCTCAACAGACTGATAACATAGTTCACTCTGTCTTATTCTATCCTGTTAAAATAGGTCGGGTTGCAGCACAGAGCAAGTTCGGTCAACATATGCGCACACTAGTGCGCACACACAGCCACACATTTCATAATCACACATGAATTTGGCGACATCAAACTGGCTGCATTACATGTTTACTCTTACATTCATATATTGTACCTTATGTTTGACATACATGCAGATAGAAATGTATACACAAATGTAAGATGTCTACACATACTCTGAGATACTTGACAAGTAAAAGTGGAAAACAACTGACAGTGACTATTCATTTAAATACACACATGTGGTTGTGTTTTTAGACATTCACTCATAGAAACAAGGCCAAATTAAGCATTTCAGAGCTGTAGTCCATAGACAGTATGATTGAGTTGTACTGTAGTTTAATGTCATTAACTGACAGTATACTCTCCTTCCATTTATGCTCTCAGATTGCAGACACATACTCCATTGTGTGTAAAACACAAAAAAAGAAACCTATGGAAAACAACGGAGCAAAGACCCTGCCGCGCTCTTTTGGTGGGGATAAAGGAAACGTGGGTTCCCGGAGCCGAGGCAGAGGAGTCCAGGGCCAGGCACGTTCGCAGGAGGAACCCTGCTATGAGCCGGTAGGAGACAGGTCCTGGTCCGCTTGTGCAGTGGCTGAGGCTGACCCTGCGTACGCTACCATTGACAACCACCGAAAATGTGAGCAGGGGACACCCAACAATGGCACAACTGGGGGTAGTGCCACTCTGAGGAGAAAGAAGCAGACACCGCAACAGCAGCAGCAACAGCAGCCGGTGGCACCTCAGGGCTCAGGACCCAGTGCTCCGCCTGCTAGAAGTCTGCCTGGTGGGGAAAATTTCTATGAGACCATCAGTGATGTGAAACAAGGGGGCAGCTCCAGCACCACCACCATCTTCACCTTCAATGATGGTATGGAGATGTATGTCACTGGCCTGTAGCTGGCTGACAGGTAGAAAAGGCCCAAGGTGTGGAGTAATGAAAGGGACCTTCCTGATCACCAACCAACAGGTTGCTGTACATAGATACAAGGCCCTAAAGACACATGACATGACGATCCATTTTGTGTTGACATCAGGTACAAACAGGGTCTTAAACCAGGTTCAGACATCCCTTGATTGGTCTGTACTTCAGAACCAGCCTAAGCCTAGTCCAGCCTAAATGGACCAAATACATTTAAACCAAAAGAAAAAAAAAAGAAAACTGGAATAGACACGTTCATCCTACTGTGTTACTGATCACACTTGTTTGTGCATCATTTTTCATATCTTTATTTTTATATGAACACTGTCATCTTTAAAGAGTTTGCAGTGTAACTCACAACCTGAGAAAACACACACACACATATATATATATATTCACAGATATAGATATATAGATATATATACAGCTCTGGAAAAAATTAAGAGACCACTGCAAAATTATTAGTTTCTCTGATTTTGCTATTTAAAGGTA
>JAUMHL010000028.1:16438559-16460402 GCA_032362345.1 Sandelia bainsii | reverse complement strand
GTTCAGGTCTTGAGATTGGGCTGGCCATGACAAGGTCTTGATTTGCAGTGGTCTCTTAATTTTTTCCAGAGCTGTACGTATATATATATATATATATATATATATATAAAAGAAATGTGCATGCATTGTTCAAACTCAACACACACCTGAAAATAGACAGTGGTAGCAAGGACCCTGGCTGTATCAGGAGCATGATGGACACTGTTGGCTACTGTCACCCATATACACACATATGCCTCATGTTGGGGGGATACATCTGTGCTTTGATAAATGGAGATGAAAACAAATATTGTGGCAGATGGATGTCACAGAGATTAGCGGTGCTTAGATCTCCCTAAGCAAATACCTAAAACAGGTTCTCTGTGCCCACTGGCCTGTTGCCTGGTGGCATTGTGCTGCTTTGTTCAGCACTATAGCTATAATTTGCAGTCCTGCTTTAACAAAGAAGTGAAAGCTATTACCCAATTACTATCAATTTGCCCTAAATGTGCCTCTGTTAGCTCTTATCAATAATATAATCAATAAAAGGGAAATTTTCTCAATAATTTAAACTTCACATAAATAATATGTTTAGTATGATGGTGATATCGCAATCATAACTGTTGGAGGTCTGGATGGTTTAACTAATAGAATAAAGCATATTAACATGCTTTAAAGGACATTTCCAAGCACAGCTCTGATTCGCTCTCTGGTCTCAGGTAAAAGCCAGAGCTCCCCTTTACTTGCCAAGCATACAGTAAGTCTGGTGGGTGAAATAGCAACCGACGCCCTGGACTCCAAGAAAAATAAAGAGCTGGGCATATTGGAAAATTGCCCCTCGCCCTCTCCCCCACTGTCACTCGCTTCCATTATAAAGTGTCTTTCCCATTCAGCTTTGGAGAGCATTAAAAAAAAGGGAAGGAACAGGGGACAAAAACAAAACTGAGTCTTAATTAATGGGCATAAAGATGAGAGATAAACAGGGATAGAAACATCTCACAGAGCGAGAGGGGAAGCATGGGCTAGAATTATCTCACTGTGAGAAAACCATGCAATGAAACAAAGATTTAGAAAGGTTGGTAACATAAACGCTACTGTGTTAGAAAGTATGTAAAAACAAATGCACTCTGTATTTTAATGCACTGTTTATTTTTTCTTACCTACTGACAATGCCATTGGTTAAATAGCTCATGCCACTGCCATGAAAACTGTCTGTTTTTGTTGTTGGTGCAGTTTTTCCTGCTTGATCAAAAAAGTGCATGCTTTGATATATGGAAACAAATATTGTGGTACTTAATTGATCTCTTGTTTGTTGATCTTTTCTGTTGTACCTTTTTTGCCACGTGATGCATAGCAGCACTGGGTTATTTCCAAAGCAACAAGTTGGTGGAGGAGTGGAGAGAAATAGAGAAAGAGAAAAAGCCAATGGGAGTTTAGGGCATTGTTTATCCTGCACTCTGGGGGAGCAAGAAAGAGGTCTGGGAGGGAGATGAAGAACAGCCAGTAAAAAGCTGGATGAGGATGACTCCAAATGGACACTGACCCAAGACCCTCCTCCTCCCGTTTATGTTTGTGTACGTTCACACTCGCACACACAGACACTGGCAGGCACATACGCACTGCAACATTGAGCCATGTGCGTTTCCAGGTTAGTGGAGGAAGCACATTTTGCTTCCACTTGGTCCGGCCCTTGCATACACTCCCTCCCCCAGCTGTGTTCATCCTCCAGTAACCGACATGGACCTCTCTTTTCTCTGCTTCACCTCTCTCTCCCTCGCTGTGCAGGGGAGGGGCCTTTGATGTCCAGTTCTGAGGGACTCAGGGAGTATTATGGGGTTTGAGGGGGGTAAAGGCTGTGGGTCAGGCCAACCCCAGTCTGATAACAACAATGCACCAATTGCTCACTACTCACTACTGTCTGATATGAGAAATGGCTAACAGCTGAGATGCATTAACAAGCTTTGTTGAGGCTTCCCTTAAACAATGCTAGCTGGAAATCGCTATCACACTTAATCCTTTTTCTCTGGCTGTCCCTTCATGTGTCACAATTTCTTTGAGAGAAAGCACTGATTTGATATATCTGTTGAACACTGTTATACACTGATCGAGGCAGATGTTTGTTGCACAAGCAAATACAGTATGATGGTGTAAATGTGTAAAATACTCTGTTGCTGTTCTGATGTTGTTCCAATGTAACATACAGTATATATTATATTTCTTGAAAAAAAAAGATGGTAATCACAGACACATTGTACTTTGTGGATGCAAAATCTTTCATGCTTTCCATGCGGATACAGGATGCTGTTGGTTAATTGTCTTCAGATATAATTATGGGCCAATACTGCTGTGACAGCTGTAGCCAATGTTGTATGTTCTTAAAGCACAGGGTTTAGTTTAAAAATAATAAATATAATAGAATATAGTGTGACAGTGAAGATATGCAAAAGATTGTAACATTTTATATTAACCTTCATAAAATATTAAAGTGAGTTTTTACTTTTCTAATAAAGTGGCACATTATAACGTGTGTTTGTCTGTTGCCAGTGGTCTTATTGCTTTGTATAGGGTATCAGACTATAGCCAGCATTGCAGTGTCAGTTTTAGCTCTTTTAGACCCCGCAGTAATAACAATAACTTTCAGTAAATGAAACTAGCAATAAAGTGTGTTTGTGAAAAACTAAGCAATAAAACAGAAGACATTAAAGTAGGTTAGATAAAAAGGCATTTAGGCATCTCCAATGACTATGAAAGAAAAAAATGCGATATGAAAAAAAACAAAATGTTAATATTATGTAGCTTTTACATTTGTGTTATAATATGTATTGTTATTAATTCTGCATTTCTACTAAGCACGTTAATTCTAGGTCAAGAAAGTTATTGAAAAAAATATAATATAGAGAGGCAGAAGTTTAGTTGGCATTTGTGCAGTGTGACTGCACTCTTCACAGTGTACAGGAAGTGGAGACATGAACACAATGAAAAAAAAATAGAGAAATAAGAAGCATTTTGTGAAACTTCCAGTGCAATCACCCTAACAATGCATTTGACTACAAAGTCAAGGTGTCTCTTGTTGTTGTATCCACCTTATAGTGCAATCAAGTCCAAAAGAGGACCTTGAAATTTGCACAGATTTAAATCAAACACACCTATGTAACAGTAAAACTTAACCTTGCTTCACTAACTTCTGGATTTAACCTACTGTAGAGATATTGTAGCAGACACTTGTGCATTAGCCTACTTTTTACTCCACTATTTCTGTTCTACATGTGTAGTTACTTTTCAGGTCAATATTTTACATTTCAAACATACAGTCTGATCAGTTTAGATGCAATCTTAAATTACACTGCATGAGAAAATATGAAGTAGTTAAAGTAATGTCTACCTTGACATTAAAATACCATTTTTTTAAGTTGAGACAACATTCTGTTAGTTTATGATTTCAACAACTTTGATTAGGATATGAATAATTTACATTTGTTATAATAAATGAGTTTAAAACTTTTGGGGGAGTAAATCTAACCAACGTATCCGATTATAACGAGCCTGTAAAGTGTAGTTCATACCAGCTTTCCGCGAACCGCAAAATCCTCATTTGGTTTGCAAAAACATAAATGCGCAGTTTGCTGTTGAGGCCTGCAGCCTGTTTTTCCTCTGCCTGCACCCCTCCCGCCCCCTCGCCTGCCTTACAGACCGGCTTGTCGTCGACAGACACCGGCCGGTAAACTGTCGGATACGCCCCCACCCTCTTCCACCCACTCGGTTTAGAAAAAAGGTGATTGACACAGCGAAGCCAGCCAATCAGAGGCCGTCTCGCCGTGGACGCGTGCCAGAGTGTAATGTTTATGTACGCAGCGGACCAATGGGAGCGAAGCAGAGGGGGCGTGGCATTCTTTTGGAGAAAAGAGGCAAAACAATCTTTTATCCTCCTGACCAGGCGGCTTTTTGGATATCCCGAGTAGTGGTGGTGGTGGAAAACTATACATGTAGACTAGAATAGAGGTTAAGACACAGATAATACCTATCAACTCGCGACAATCTTGATAAATGTATCTAACTCCAGCAATTTGCACTAAAATCTATAGAAAGCTGGTTTTCTTCCTTTAGTCTCCATTCGCCCTGCCCGAATATGGATTCCAGATATATTTTGGAGAAGCCGCTGGCTGGGACGAGGGTTGGTGGTGCGGATTTCAACTGCCGGGCAGGCCGCTCCGTGATCCACGACACCCGGGTTCACACGGTGGAAAAAAGCGGCCCCCTCCTTTACAAACATGCAATGGACGGCGGTTATGTGGCGGTGAAAAGCGAGAAAGTCCCTCTAAAAGGGAACGGACTATCTCCGGGGGGTCGCATATTGCACGACATGGAAAAAGTAAGTGTGGTTTGGTCGTGATAAGTGTACGCGCACGACACACCGGTACACCGGTAAAGTTAAATGTGCAGCCAAGTTAAGTTACAACACAGATAACGTGACGCCTGTAACGATAACCGGTAATTACTCTGTATGGTTAAGTTTGGCAGCTTAACTTAACACCGCCCTCACACGGCTTTATCGCATTTTAACTGTTAAAATGTGCGACAGCGATGCTCACATGAGACTCATGCTACTGCACATTGTGCTGTGTGGTGAACTGAGCACAACTCTTATACCGCTGTTGTAATGTGTCAATAATTTCATTTCTATCAACGCCTTTTCTTTACTAATTACGTCGTAACCAAACCATTTTAAATGGCGGCTCATTCTGTGTGCAAAGTTTACAGAAAAGGGGGCAGGGACTTCAAACTACTGACCTAACCCCTCCCCCATAACTCCAGGGTGGAGCTACAGTGAGGGCTTCCTGGCTACACTGCACGTACCGGCTCCTCACACACTACTAAACTAGTACATTTATGTAGACATGGTGTATTTTTCTTTTCTTCCAATGCAGCAATTTTAAATGTGCATTCTACTTTATGCATTGTGTGTACTGCATGTTTCTGCATTGCCTTTTCAGTATTCTGTGACCCATGCGTGTTCCTCTTTGCAGGATCAGTCATTTTATTCTGTCATGTACTTATGAATTAACCCTGCGACATCAAAAATGCATAGTTGGCGAACTGTAACACCAACTATTGCTAGGGAAGAGACATTTTATTCAAGTTTGTTTTATATTAACATGGAAGTAACTGCAGGTATCAACCTAAGCGTTATTGTAGGTTTTGAGAATGGACATTTGATTGAGTAGAGTTGCAGCGAGTAACATTTTTTTATCTTTTTTTAAAGCGTAAATATTCCTCGACTACAGCTCCCAAATGTCAGTAAATAAAATACAAAATAATGCACATACTAATCAATAATGAAATAATAGTGAGTTGAAGCCCTATTTTTTTTTGGATCATGCTTATTTGATGACCTTCCCCATGTTAAACTTCTGTATTAAAGTGTTTTACATACAGAGTTAGTCAGGTGCAGAAGAAAATCTCAATTACTCGTATATATCACCCGTTTTGCATAAATAAATACAGTATATGCAGATATTACTTTTTGGGTCTTTTGTGGATGTTTAAATGATCTGTAAATAGGCAGCAGGAATATGAGGTATTTTAGTTTAGGACTGCCTTCGCTTGTTGGTTCCCTGAAGGTTTGTGTGCAAAAGTGAAAAAGGGCAATAAACTCTGAGTTATTAAGTAAGAGTGAGAAACATTAAAGAAATAGCTCTCTTTTCCCACTATGTTCTAAAGTCAAATAGTTGAACCCAGAGAACACTGCCTCGCTGATGGACTTATTTTAAGATTTCTGTGATCAGTCAAATAGACATCTACAGTATCACAAGATGTAATGTTCTTGTGGTAGGAATAGCTGGCCTTAAAATGTAGATAGGTTTTAATGTATTTTTCTTCATCTTTTAGAATGGCCTCGGGGACCAAAGAGACACCGGTTACACTGGGATCCTGAAGAGGGCCAGTCCCACTCACTGTCCAGGCATAAACAGGCAGTTGCCGTGCAGCTTCATGCATTTGGATATCAGGAACCCAGGGAAACAGGCAGATCTGGTCAACGGCTTCAGGGCAGCACAAGGGCCGAATGCACCAGTGACAGAAAAACAACCCCTCCCATCCACCCACATCCCTGTCCCCAGAAACAGGTATGGAGAGATGGAAGATATTTAAAGTCATGAACTCTTGTTTTCCTTTTCTTTGGTGTTATTTCTGGAGTGTTGTCCATGTTATCCATATGTGATGTGTTTCAACCCTTGGCCTTGCATCTAAACATGAGATTTGGGCAGGTGTGTAAAGTGTATAATTCTGGACCATGTTGTTAACTGTGCATATCTCTTAACTTTTGAATTTGTGGAGATTAAAATAATCAACATTGGCAGTTTTCATTCTTAGCTCCTTAACGGAGTTTTGACTGGAAGTAGAATTCACCCTGTGGCCATAGCTGCACAGTGGTTTGGGCATGAATGGTGTGGGGGCGTACTGGTCAACTGACCACATGTTTGGTGTTCCATCCAGAATAGTTTTGAAATATGCCCTAAGAGTCACAGAGCCAGGATTGCCCAATTACTTGACACAAGGAAAAGAGAGAGAGAGAGAGAAAGAAAAAGATAGTTACAACTTTGTTGTGCATTGATAAATCAGTGAATTACATTTGGGAAAGTATCTACTATTAGGAGTGGCACAGTAGCCAGGTGCCTTTCTATGTTGAGTTCTCCCAGTGCCCGTGGGGGTTTCCTCCAGGTACCCTGGCTTCCTCCCACTTTTGGTGCCTCAAATTGCCCATAGGTGTGGATTTGAGTGTGAATAGTTGTCTCTCAGATAATGTATGGATGTGCTTTTAGATTAGTGCATGCATATTTGTGATGTTTATACTGTATGTCAGGCAGGAAGATGAGCTTTGTTATGTGCTAGTATGTTTTGTTTAAAGTTTCATGTGCTGTGCAGAGAACATTTGACACCAGTGTTTCACATAATTTTCATATGTGCATTTCTGGCCATTCTTTTATAGCCCCTGAGCAAACGCACAGGCACATACAGAGCTAGCAGAAAATGCATCGAGGAACAAGCCTAGTGCACTGATAAGTGATTATGTAACAGTGCAGAGGACTGGGAGAGGCTGCAGGCGGTGCCTAAGCACTCTTTCCACAGCTTTGGGGATTGCCTGTGACAAATTGCTGTCTCTCTGTCAGGCAGACATTAGCAACATGTATACAATCTGAGCAGCTCTTTGTTTAAGACGTATAAAGGAATTTTTTTCACATCCACAGTGTATTATAATTTTCAAACGTTAGCATGTTAAAGTTTTAAATGCAAACAGATTTAATGAAGCTTGCTTAATCCTTGATAGTAGGCGTGCTGTGTGACGGGGTTAAAACACCACACTTACTCATCATCACATGAACTTCATGTACAGCTGGTCATGTATGACGTGAGGGAGTGTCTCAGGGGAGTATGCAAGACTCAGTGTGATTTTAAACTACAGCGATGCTGTACTTCTCTCTGAGTGTGTGTCGGAGAGCGTATTCACAGTTGCTTGCTATAGAGAGCAAAGTGTGCTGATGCCCCATTGACCTTCATATTGTAATCTTGTCTTTAACCTGCTCAACTTGGCCCTTTTAGCGGTTGGTGACTAGGCCTTCGTCTCTCACTATGGAATCAACTTTTTTGTCCTTGATTGACATTGTTATTTAAACCATTTTAGTATTCAGTCTATTAGGTTAACTTTCTTAAGATCATTGCAGCTGTGTCTGTTATCCAGATGTGTGTGTGTGTGTGTTTGCACACATATGGTATTCATCACAAATTATAAGCAGAGTTTGAAAAGGGACTCTAGTTGTTACATAAACAGTATTTTGGTTTGAACAAACAATTGTACACAGTTGTACTATACTGATTTACTTTTGGACCGTAAAATGAGGCACCTGTTTTTATCCAAGTAATAGTCACAGTGGCAGGATTGTGCTTGACATCCTAGTGTGTGTGCAGAGCAGTGTGTGTGGGTGTGAGTCATTGTGCTTAATGCCCTGATCTGGATAAAGTCAACAAAACCATTTATTTTCATTTGCTCCCCATCAGTTTAGGTAATCCTACCATTATGGTGCAGGATTAAACATGTTTAAAGAGAAATTACAGGTAAAGTTGTTTCTCACCTCTGTATTTTTCATTGTAATGACTGTATCAGTGGCGTATTGTTGCGTACTGTGAGGGCATTCACATCTTGTCTTGTCAGTTTGCAATTGCTGCGAAGTAGGTCATATCTTATAAACAAGCCTGGACATTCATTCAGTCACACATGTGCATATTCATCTAAACACATTCAAACCTGTGCCGCATATTTAAACACTCCCATCCCCTTCCTTGCCCGTGTGTGTGTCTGTCTCTCTCTTCACGTTGTTCTGTCTGATTAAGTCTCTTTTTCTCACACACCTAAAAGCTTGGCTCGTTCTTCCTGTCAATACTCATCAGCGTGGGATCCAGCACCCTGATAACAAAACAAAGACCAGTTTGAATGAAGAGAAAAAGACTTCTGATGAAATGAAGAGGGCAAGGGGCGTTTTGTTTTGATGTGAAAGGCTTTTCTTTCTTATCTGTCCTTGCTCAGGTACACTGTCACCACAGTAGACTAACATGAATAGAAAACACAGAGTCAGCATAAACAAGACACCAAAGCAACCAACTATAGTTGAGAGGGGTTGGTGTTGCAGGGGAAAAATACAGCTCTGTTTTTAACATAATTATGTCTAGTCTTTGAGTCAGTCAGCAAAGAGTTTTTTGGGATGTCTAACCCACATCCAGACTGCTGACATGGTCCCCAAGCAGAGCAGCCCTCTTAGGTTTTCAGGTGGCTGTTGTCTTGTTCTTGTGGTTATTTTTCTTTAGCTAAATGAGAGTAAGACAAAGATCACCAGGCCTGAGGGGTACTCCGATGATTTAGCTTATTGCTTTTTCCTCACTATGTCTGTGCACATGCATGAAATATAGGAATCCCCTTTGAGTCTTGACAAACAAATACATTGCGTTGTCAGCAGTAGCTTATTCTATATTAGGTTAATAGAACTTTTTTTTTTCTTTTGGAGATTCGGAGATAGTCTTGCAAGTTTTCATTTCCTCTCGTCTGATTATTGCACCTCTCTTCATGTAGGAGTCAGTCAGTCATCTCTAGCTCGCTTGCAGCTAGTTCAAAATGCAGCAACAACTTCTCACTGGTACCAGGAGAAATGACAACATTTCTCACCTCTCCTAGACTCTCTTTACTCGTTACAACTATAGATGTTGGCTTAAATATTATTATTTATTTGGCTTTAATATTATTTTATTTGTTTTTAAATTAATATATCGCTTGGTGCCAACTTATATCTCTGGGCAGAGACACACCAAACTCATCAAAGAGCTAGCAGCAACAAAGCATTACTTGGACACTCCACAAATACCCCCTTTTCATCAAGCCAGCTCCAGACCTGGTTCAGAACCAATGATTAATTTTGAACCAGTTATTTGCATTTCAATGGCCAAAGATCTGGCTCTCAGACAGGAAAACTAGTTCCAGGCTAGAACCAACTCTTTGCTGGTCTAGAGCTAAGAACCACTTGTGGGGGGCTGGACTTCCGTGACCAGGGAGATCAACGGAAGCTTTGTTGTAAAGATAAAATCAGTGTAATAAGTATTAAACTTGTTTAACTGCAGTGTAATTCATAAAACATAGTTAGTGCTAATTACCTAGCTAAAGGCTAAAGCTAACAATCGCTAACAGTAACAATAACAGTGTGTTTTGCGCCAGTGTGAGAAGAAATAACTCTCCATACCAGCAGGTGGCTGTAGTCTGTATGGAAAGTGGAAGACGTAGGACTGCAGATGTAAACCATAAACAAAGCAGCGCTTGCTTACCATTTTGACACCACCCTTGCTCATTTCTGTTTCTTCATTTCAGATGGCCATGAAAAATGACAAGAGGCTTCCATGTGTGCCCTCTTGACTACATTGTTTGCTTGCTTTTGTCACTTAAGCTTAACAGCCAATAAGAGTGGTCTCTCTCACTGATGGGGACTGCCACCAATTCAGCATGTTGAATTGTCTGAAAAGCCGGCAACTGGGGTGTCACTGGTGCAGGAGACATTGTTGAGTCGCCAAAATAAGTAGTACAATTACACATTTGTGGTTCTGTCATTTAACTTGTTTTAACTTGTGACCTGCTTTATGAGTTCTCTCATCTAGTCCACACCTTTCACATGTGCTCCGTAAATGAATTTGAATATAAACCATATTTGCTTTGAATGTGTATTTAGCATACCTGTATCCCCATTAGTTAGTAAAATTACTCACTCAGCAGTTTCATTCTTCATATGCAGTGTTCTTATTTCCAGACCACGGGAGGTTAAGGCTCTCTCACAGGATGAGGTGAAAGGTTGTCCTCAGTGAATGGAGTCATGCGGGGGTAGGGGACCACTTGTGTCACGTCAGGACACAAGCAGGCATCTGGCATGTCCACTAGTTCAGCCTCAGGATCTGGGTTATGTGCTGCACAGACAATTTATGACTGTGAAAAATTGCAGGGGACAGTTCATCACCTCACACAGCAGCTTCACCTCTGACTTATAGGTGTATGGAGGAGTAAAGGTCTGGTATCAAAGAAAATAACTTATTTGATTAGTATTTTTAGGGTGCAGCTTAGTGGCTGGCTCTGAATCATTCATTCTTTAATGCTAATGAGTGAAATATGTGCTTTTTGTACATGTGTGTGAGTGTATGTGTGTGTGTGTGTGTGTATCTCTTTCTATGGTTGTGCAGATACATTTAGTTTCATACCATTGTGAGGACAAATCTGTTTGAGCTTTAAACTTAGAATTAGGTTTGGTATAAGGTTGGGGGCTAGGGTATGCTTTATGTGAATGAGTGTCCTCACAAAGATAGAAGTTCAGACGTGTGTGTACAATGTCATAACGAGACATTCATTATCTGTCGTAGTGAAGAAGAGATGCTAAATCAATTTCATAAGTGCAGAGGAGAGTACGAGGCATGAAGGAATGTTTTCGGCAAACTGTCTGCCCTGTTGCAACAGAATTGTTACATAAACCAAGTTAGAAGTGGTTCCATTATATATTTACAATATGTTCCATGATATTCAGACTTTTTTATATCTCACAGTGTACATATTGGTTGTATACTGTACATCTGTCTCTTGTTGCTCAGCACTGGCACTGCTGCAGTAAAATGCTTTATCGCTTGCTCACCCACATTAATAGACACTTACATAAGGCCTCCTGTTCTGCCTCAGTAGCACTCAGAGTTGCCACAGTTAACTGTCTCTTCTTCCCGTCAGTCAGCCTTTGTAGTGTCCAACTCTTCGTAGCAGAAGCAGCTGCTATGTGGATTTTCCCACTGTCGACCAGCCTCTCCCACCTTTCTAATCTTATTCATCATATCCCTGCCACAAATTTCTCTTGATTTTTCATGCAAATATCATTACTCCGTTCAGACCATTCTCTCTCTATCTATGTGTTATGACTTGTGAAAGTGAGTAGAATTATGTTACAGTGAGGTCAGAGTTTACTTTGACGGTGTTGCTTCCTCAGTAGTGATGGTATACTTTATATTGTTTTAGTCTTAACGTTAATAGTACAGTTTACAAAGTAAGAAGTTCTCCCAACAATTTCTCCTGAAACGTTTGTAAAATGTCCCTGTTTCTCTTTTTATGTTTCGTCTATTCCATACATCCCATTTTACATTTCTCTTGGCCTTTTGCCCTCTGTCCCTTTGTATGATGACTGGGTAAATTCTACTCAAATCCAGAAGAGATGAATCCCTCTAAACAAAACCTGTTCTCTCTCTTCCATACTCCCAGAAAATAATTTACGTTCTAAGCTGTCATGTAATCTTTCTTGTTTCTCTCTTTCTTTTCTAATAAATACTAATAAACACACATCGTCAGCATGCATGGAATACTGTTTAATTACCATTATTTTTCAATGGCTGTGTCCATTCACAAGTTAGAAAACGATAGCATACTCTTGACTGGAATGTTCACAATGTTTCTGTTGGCACTAAAATCACACATTCACAGACATTAATCTCTAGAAGCCAAATGGTTAATTGTGGTTAAATGTGTTTATTCGCTGTTAAGCAAGTTCAAAGCTTAATTTTCTTAAAGTCACAGAGGTTGATTAGATAATCTAAATAGCAATAATGCTGATCTTGCATGTTTTATTACTCCTCTCGAACACTGTAGGAAATGTTTCTGATTGTACTGTGTAATGCTCCAGTGAATTTGAAAATGGCTTCCAAAACCAGATCCATGGAGGCTGAGAGTAAGTTATTTAAAGTCTGAAGTAACTGTATTCAAAATGTTCTATAAGCTCTTCGTTTCATGGTTTTTGCTTTTTCTTTCTCTCAGTCACTACACTTATAAATATCCACACATACAATCTCACACACACACACACACACACACACACACACACTGTCTTGCGCAACTCTCTCATAAGTCATCCAAGCCTGCTGATGACAAGCAATGAAATGCAGTCCAGGCTGCAAATGGAGAGAAGTCTGAGAAACGCCTAACATTTTGTACTGTGCAGAGCTGAATAGCTCACACGTGTTTTAAAGTCAGTACTTTTCTTTAGTATTAGTGCTCAGTGTTTAGTTAAATATGCCTTCTTTTCTTCTATTTTTTTTTGGTAGGGAAACATATTTTAGTTTTCTTTCTCTGTACAAACATCCTCAATTCTCAGTGGGGCTGCTTTTTCTAAAAAACATTTAGAATTTTTAAATGTTTTATATGTTTGTAATCCAGTAGGCAATAATCTGGATGTGGCTCTCCTCTTTTCCACCATTTCCTCTTCTGTCCTCTTAGCTATGTCAGCAACCTGTGAAACATCACAGCTACCTTCATCTTAATGTGGGTGGACTCACATGTAATTAAAGGATTATCGACAGGCTTGTTCTTTAGTTTAGTTGTGGAAGACAGCTGTACTGATCTTCTGGCATCCCAGTGGATTTTGTGGGCATTGACTTATATACATATGACTTATATTGACTTGAATAGCTGCTAATAATGTTATTAAAATATATGTTAAAGATTAAGCTTAAATAAACTATTTTAAGCAGCAAGCCACACCCAGGCCAAACCCCTGTCTGTTGCTATGCTCTGTGTGTGTGTGTAGACATACATGTCTTTGTGGAGCAGAACAATAGAGCTTTGCGCACTGTCTACCAGTCAAGCAGATCTATAGGTAAACTAAAAACTTTGATTTCCTTTTTATCCAATGGAGTTTTTTCCTTTTCTTTCACCTATACACACAAAAGTGGACTTCCTTTGGCCATAGTGAGGTAGTCAGGTTTCATTTCACACAAATCTGCTATCTTGGATATTGCATCATGTATTAAAGTATTTGCTATCCTCTACTGAGCCAGTCAGCAATGTTTACACATGCGTATGTCAAATATATCATCACCCGTCCCACTGTGGCATACTTCTACAAATTACTTCTAATGTGCATTGCTATATCTGATGATCATAAGGCCTCTTAGTGGAGTGATACAGGGAGACAGGAGGGGAAATATATTAAATACTTTTTGCATTATGTAAACAATGTACAATATTTGTTTATTCACCGCTTGGGATCTATGGTCTCCACCCTATAGCTATAAACCTGGTCCTAAAGATAAAGATGCCATACTTCCTAGTTTAAGACCAATAAAGAACAAATAAAAAATATGAAATTTACATGTCTGGAGTTATCTTTTTCACAATGATAATTATGTTTAATAAGAACTGGGGCAGCATCATTTATACTGGTTTTAAATTGGACTTTATTGTTGTTAATATTAAAAAAGATAATTAACTCTCTTAAATTTGAGTACATGATTGTGAAAAGGTATTTAAAAGTGTTTTGGGCAAGAAAGTTTTTTTTTTTTGGAGCCGAGTAGTCTCTTTAAACAGGAGCAGACACACATGCAAACACTCCTGTGACTGCTGCCAAGATAACGTAGAGATTTCCGGTCTTGGGGAGTTGTAGAAACTATCCCTGCTCACAGCACCGACATGCCACTGGACAAAGCTGTGAGTGTGTGAAGCTGTTAAGTTACATCCAGAGCATAGCCCTGATCACTGCTCAAATAACTTCAACGACTCCAGGGCATGGAACTACTGAGAGATTTTCACATTTTCGCATTTCAACCCACATTTTTACCCAGAGACACAAATGTTCACATTTTGTCTTGTTGACATACAACAGGCAGTGGTGTAGTCCATTCAAGCTTGACATATCATGAGGTTTGTCTTGTTTGTGATTTATATAGAAGACAAGGCTGATGTGAAGTCTCCTGTTTAACAGCTTTAGCTTTTTCTCGTTCCTGTACGATCTGCCCCAATCCGGTTTGGACCAAAAATCAACACCATGGTCACAGTATATATACTAAGTTGTGTTTACAGTGTATTTTGTTCACCATAATTACACAATGTGGAAAACAGTGAGGGCAGGACTGACACAGAGATAAACACAGAGAGAAAGAGAAAGGAAGGGAGGGGAATAGGGAATCTAAAGGCTAATACCAGTAAATGTAAAATCTATGACAGTCATCTCCTTCAAATTATTACATACAGCTGGTGTAGCATCAAGATATTCGGGCTCACTGTTTGACGAATCAATTTGCTGTCCATTGCACAGACGTATCCAGGCATATGTAAAAAGTCTACCATAAAAAAACTAAAGGCTTAATTTGCTATTATCTTCGTCTCAATTCATCACTTTATGATCTGCTTTCTGTCAGTCATATGGCGTCAAGCAGATGATAAACACATTGTCTTTAATATATTTGTTTTTGTTTTTCACTTTTCAATAAAAGCTAACCATTGAAAGATAGGTTAACATTTGACATGCATTGTACAATGTGACAAGATGTTGTAGTTATAGTAACAGCGTTTCTGCAGATCCTTAAAAAGTGTAAACTTTTAAAGTTCTGAATTTTAGGCCTTAAAAAGTCTTAAAAACCCTTAAGAACTCTTAATAGTTCTTAAATATGGCTTTGATCATGTTTCAATTAAGTTGATTATTTTAATGTCAAGTTCCCCTTACAGTCACATTGATTTACTTTATGTGTTTTTGGAAAAACTATTAGTGTCAAAAGCAGTGTGTTTGTAAATGTTTAACCAGCATTTCATACTTGCTGCTAATCACAAACATTTCTTTGAGGATGACTTAGTTCAATCTGAACTCAGTTTTAGGTTGTAGCTGCAGGTTGTGAACATTAGACAACCACTCAAAAAAGTGACCACAATATTGTCCTTTAAAGCACTCGATTTACAACACATGAGGTGAAACAGGGAAAACTAAGGGCATCTTTGTACCGAGGAGTATAGGGGATCAAGTTTGTGTTGCACGTTATACATTTAATAAACATGCTGTTTTTGTCTCACTTCTTAATGGGAGGTTCATGTTTGCTCCCTCACGTTTGCCCATTTTCATTAGAGGTGTAGGGGCAGCAAAGAGGACTCAAGATGCCAAGTATGTGAATATCTTCATATCCTAAGCATGTGAATGAATGAGGAAACTGGATCTGTTTCATTATAAGCCTCCAAAGCCTCACTAGCTTAAAGGATAAGGCTGGTAATTTTTTATATAATGGTATCTTTCAACAATGTCCATGCAGACTAAAACCAGCAATGAACTGACTTTGTTCACTGTGTCAAGTTGCTCTGCTGCTTAAGGTTTGTCAGTCTCTAACCTTATTCCATTGCTTATTTGTCTGTGCTGTAGACATCTGATGTCAGAAAAATGATCAAAAACGCATGTCTTCATAATGAATTCATAATGTAACCTTAATATTTTTTAAAAATGTTCCCCCAAGGGTTCTAAAAGTCCATAAGTTTTTACAGCCTCTGACGTAAGCAGTTATTTGAGTTGTTGTTGAGTTATTGTTTGTGTAGCAGTGTCTCAGTGATGTGTTTTCAATCATCAACACCAATGTAGGTGTACAGTTAAAGTCTCTGTATGGGGATTGTTGAAAATACTACTAAAGCTGCTTTCAGACATGCACTCGAACCCTGAACATATCCAGGCATTACCCGGCGAGCTACATGTGAGAACGTAATGCCCAAGTCAGACGGACCGGTTGTTACTCAGATTTTATCCTTTGAGCACACTAGTACAAAGTCCACTTAACGTTGGAATGTGATCTCCACTGTGTCATGTCATGCCTCCCATGGTGCCCCTGCCCCTCGCCAACATCGAGAAGCATTTCTCCCCATGTGAGAACACGTCAGACCCTGACAGTCTCCCGCTGTTTGCTTCATCTCAATCTCCCGCGAAAGCACATGTAGTGAACAGTCTCCGGACAGAGTGTGAAAACGGCTTAATATAGAAAATGACAACACAACTACTACTATGCTTACTACTCTAACTATATTTTTTCTGATGTTTAAGCTTAATAAAGGTTGCTGTGATTGCTTACTACATTTCAAACCAATTTATTGCATAAAAGATAGACATTTCATTTTGTAACACTTAGTTTGACTGTTTATTTCAGGCCCTTTGAAGAGCACTTGACAGAACAATCTGAACTAAAGGTCCCTGTTTCCACTTATTCAATGGGTCCTCATCAGCAAATTGAATATGATCAGTTGCCATGGAATTGTAGATGCATGAACATTGATGTGTGCCCATATGCAAATAATAATTATTTTTTTATGTTCCCAAGTCAGCAATTTAACATTTGGCAACAGTGAGCAAATTGAATCTGTGTTTATCTTAGACTGTGTTTGCCCATGAGTCTGAAATTGAAGAGGCTGTGAGAGGCCAAACTGTTTAATACAAAAATACAAGGCATGACTCTCTCTGGGCCAGGGCTTCATGCTGTGTTTGGCAGGCTCTGGTAAAAATGGTATAAACTACCAGTCATTTAAGAGTCAGGGTTTTTAATATCCTCTCTGAAGTCTCACGGTGGAGCAGTTCTTTGCCTCTCCACAGCTGTCTGTAGATAGATGTTTTATCATCATCATCTCTTTAGTATTTCCATGATGAAGTCTTATTGCCTCCATTCATCTTATTAACTGTCCCATTGCTGGCATAGCAGGGTGGTAGAGGGGCCATTTTACTTTGCTTACTCCGTATAGTGTCACCACTTTCTCCTGCAGGATGTTGAAAGGTGAATAGCAATTATTTGCAGAATGTCAATTCACAAGGAGACTTTTGTTTTTAAAGATGTGGTTTATGTTTTATTTTTGATATATTACACCCACAATCACAGCACGTATTTGTACAAAATAAGATTAGATCCTGCTAGCGAAGTTAAACACGTCTTTTATTAATATGTATTAATATACCTGTTAAACATTGCTGAGAAGAACGGACAAATGACTTGACCACCAGCCTATGAGGTGTACATTGACTGTATGACATGGTGATAATACATGTTATTGTATCATAATCGTTTCATAAATTATATATTACATTTCAATTAATGTGTTTTGACATCCGTTTTTGTTTGTAGCTTGTGATAATGCAGCTCAGACATCAGATGTTGGTGTTATTCTCACAGTCAGTTCTGCTCTGTCATAGCTGGAAATCAGACTATTTTTGTGTTTGTACCCATTTTACACTTTTTGTTATCATTGTGCTACATATCTCTGTGTACAGGTAGAGACAGGCAATATTGACATGCAGGCTTTGAGTGTGTATATGGATATTTTTTTTCTTTGTTTAGTTGTTTTGCTTCAGATGATTTCATCACTATTTATTTCTGTTTCCAACAGCAGAGTCATGTACTGAAGCCTTTGAAGAGTACCTGCTTCTCTCTCACCCTCTCTATCACAGACACTCTCACAAAAAATACATGTAAACAAAACATTGCTTTCTTGGGGTTGCAGCTACTTCTGGCACTGCATGTCTGGGTGGGAGGGTCTGAGAGGTTTCCGCTCCATACACCTCGCCACACTCCCTCAAAAGTCCTCAGCCTTGCTTCCACTAACTACTTTTGTCCCGCTTTAAACACTTTCTCCTTCTAGAAAAAGATAGTGATCAGTTTATTTTTATGGCTAGAGTCTTTGTCTGTCTGATGCTGCCCTGCAGATATTTGACTTCATGGGAATAAGTAGAGCAGAGTGGGTTTGGAACAGCATTGGTTTGCTTTTGCAAAAAACAGGAAACCAAGAGAAGGCCTGCAATGGCTTGTGATGGCAGAAGGGCAAATTTCAAGAGCAGGCTAAAGAGGGAGTGGGATGTGAAGAATGAGGAACAAAATAAGGGGATGAGTCCTGCAGAAAGAGAACTGACCGCTTTGTTCAGGGCCATCCACCATTTTAATCTGTTATAAGTTGCAAAACATGTTTCCTTCTGTTTACTTTGGTTCCTGTCTTCTCTTCCTACTCTTTACTTGCCTGTTTTTTTTTATATCAGAATCATATATTATATATATATATATTCTCATTAAAGTCAGATGAAAACAGGCTTAGTTGATGACATGTGCAATGAAGTTTTCTTACTTAATTTGTTCTCGTTTCCCTTAACATGACATGTTTCCATGATTCTTCAGAATCTCAGTCCATCACAGTGTGAGTGGTTTAAATTATTTAGACACATGAAAATGTGATTTGAATGGATGTCTGAAAGGAATAAAAGGGTTTTTCAGGAAGAATGGAAAAAATACAGCTACTTAGCCAACTTCTCTGGCTCACTGCATCAACTCATGACTCCAATGAAAAACGACATGTGTTTTGATAATGAAGCAGTGTTTTCAGCCAGAAGGGCCTATCTTGTTTGCTACTCTCAGTAGAAGAGGGTAAAATACTAGGGCCACTACTCAGGAGAGACTGCCCTGCATTCCCATAGCAACAATATTGTTATTGATAGGGACTGACAGTGGTTGCAAGGGAAGTTGCTATAGCTACAAGGTAATCTTATTGTGTAGTCTTAAGTGACAGTGGGGTAATAACTGAGTTGTTAGCCAGTTTGCCCAGAAAATGAATATTAGGGGTGTTGTGTGTTGTCAGAGTAAGTGCTCCATGTGTAGACTTTTTTTCTTTTACACATTGTCATCAGTTTTTAATAGTATTAGATGCACAAACAATATTTTGAGGGTTTATGCCTTAAAGTGGGGTATTCGTAGTACACAGCTTATCAAAAACTGGCCGGTTATATTATTGGATAAAACCAGGAGATGTCAGTGTGTGCTACATATCTGTTATTAGATTAGATAGTCAGCGACCAATCCATCTTCAGCCTGTGTTTGCCAGCACGAGACTGACCTGTGTGGGGCTCACACTGCAAACGTAATGACCCACAATTTCCCCATGTCTAGCTATTTCCACAAGACGTGGGCATGGCATGCAAGTCAGGAGGTGCGTCATGATCTACTCTGTCGTCAGCCAGTTAATTGTGCTGTGTCAACGTTTTCTCCATGTGGAACGTGTGTTACAAGCATGGCTCCTATCTTGAGGTTACTCAACGCAGACTGACCCCTTTTTTTACTGATCTTTGACCTGTGAGTCTGCTGTTAAAGTAGAATACTTGTATACTATGTGTATATGACTTATGGAGCAGACATGGGGAGTTAAGCATCACAGAGGGAATCATGCCTTTTGCTCTGTGTCCATACTGTATTATTTTGCCAGAACAAAGCTATCTGTTGTTTTTGCTTGTCCCTAAGGCTACAGATTGCATTTGAGGATCAAGAGAAAGAAAGAGAGGGCTTTTTGTCCAAGGACTGAATAGCCATTACATTCACAGCCCATATTAAAGAGACATGGCTCCTGCTTAACAGCCTCTCCCTCTCCAGGGGATTTAGACCCTGTGGACTAAAGGGTGACACATGTATAGACTGCACAATAATGGGTGAATACTGAACATATGATACTGATGTTTACCCCCATTTACATATTTACATTACATATGATGTATTGTAAAGGAAAAATGGAAAAGGAGCAGCAATCAAGAGGCGTGGAAGGAGAGCTGTAAACATGGTGGGTGTTGGCTTGTGTTGGGTCAGTGGGGTAGACTGTTTACTGCTAATCATGACCATCTGCCTGCAAAGTGAGCAAGGAAATGAAATGGAGAGAGATATTACATTGCATAATACATTGTATTCAAGGCAGGATGATGGGGGATGGCCTAATTGCGGGATGGAGAGCAGTGGGTGTTCTATTAATATTGGGTATGGATGGGGCAGCTGTCACGGCTGCACAGCGGACAGACAATCATCAACACCAGCCTGGTCACTTTTAAAAGCTTCATTATACAGTGTATATACTATTTAAATTACATTGTACCATTTTTACCTTATACAAACACTGACAATTAGCATTTTCAAAAGACTTAATCTCCATCTGTGATTTTTAGGATAATGCATACTGGCTATATCTACATAAATATTGTGCAGTCTCATTTCCCTTTAGAGCCAGTAAGAATTCTTTGAGCTTTGAACGAGCTGAAAGCCAAAAGGAAAGAGAGATGCATATCAGAACACGTGACAGAAGAGTGTATGGTTAACAATGCTCTTGTGGATTTGTGGTTCCCGTCACTTTATCTGTCAACCTCCCTCACATTCTCTCCCTCTGTCTGTCATGAGCGGTGCGAACATATGTTTTAGAGATGAGCTAATAAAAAGCTTTGCCTAAGGATAAGTCTGTCTCATGACTGAAAATATTACCTCTATTTTTAGTGTACATATCTCATATGCCACTGTGTGCATTTGCATTTGTTTGTATTCAAGAGAGATATAGAGAGGAACTGAAAGAGACAGAACGCAATATGAAAACATAACCAGAGTGGTGTTTGAATGTTGGTCTTATTTGTGTGTGTGACGGTGTTTTTTGACTTTTTAACTCTCAAGGGCAAACACTATCAATCTTCATGCCAGTCCAAGGTGCGCGTAACTGCTTTGGCACACACGCACATGCATACAGTACATACAGAGACACACAAATACACCCCAGTGCGTGATGTCATGTTGATCATATTGGATGGTGAAGTGTTATTTAAAGCACCAGTACCAGTAGTGCTCAGGGGGAAGCCAGAGATTATTGTTGGCAGTGTACAACGCCAGTAAAATCTAGACCTAACAGAGTAATGTATAAGGCCCTCCAATAGATGAATAATATAATCATTGGTAAAGTTTGTAGACAGTAGAGGAATTACCAAATGTACATCAGTTGGGGTGTGTCTTTCCAAATCATGCCCAGTCAATTTAATTTCAACAAGTGGACTCCAGTTAAGGTGTAGAAACATCTCAGCTACGATCAAGATAAATTAGATGCACCTGAGCTAAATTTCAAGTGTTGTTGCCATGGGTCTAATGTAATATTTCAGTTTTCCATTTTCATACATTCATGTACATACATACAAACATTTTGCGTGTAGATTAATCAGAGCAATTTGCCAAACTGCAACAATACTGACAAAGCAAACATCGGCAAACAAGAATTTACATTGCAGCAACGAAAAATGCCATCTTCACTGTTGAATCTTTGGCTTTAGTATGACACTAAGCTAATCGCTTCATCACTGTCACTCTTGATGAGAAAAGAAAAACACACATTTTCTTAACTTACCTGGCTTAGTGTTTCTCTGTGACGGGTAGTCCAACTGCATGATAAAATGTAACCCGAAGAACATGAAACCAGATGCAACTCACCAAATTATACTCAGTGAGATTTTTGTTACTGTCACCTGCTCTACAATACAGGAATTTGTGCGAAAGGTACACTACCAGTCAAAAGTTTGGACACACATAGGAATTACCATGTTTTTCATGAAAAGATACATGCCTTCAGTTGTGTTACCATCATTGCACATGGTTTTCTAATTATCAGTTATCCTTTTAGATTAATAAATTTGCATTAGCAAACATAACATGCTATTGGAAGACAGTACTAATGTTTGCAGAATTTAGGCCTCTGTA
>JAUMHL010000028.1:16397060-16424701 GCA_032362345.1 Sandelia bainsii | reverse complement strand
AATTGGTATCTTCCAGCTTCTGATTGACTGAACACACCTGACCCAGGTGATCAGCAGTGTGTAGGGCAGGGATAGCTGGAAAACAAGCAGGGCAGGGGGCCTGAGGACTGGGTTTGGGAACCACTGAGCTACACATATAATAACTGACTTCTGTCTGCTCCGTCATTTTGAGAGTAGACTAGACACAGTGTCAGTGAGATCTAGAGCAGTGCACTTAAAATGTCTTTCCACTTTTGCAGGGCCCTGTGACTCATGTCCGGACAGTCGGCATCGGTGAAAAGCGGCAGCCAGCAGCCAACGCACACACCCCTGTTAACAAGAACCATTCTTTAATAACTCCGGCAGCTAAATCAACACCAGGAACCAGGTATGTAGCAGCTGTTTGCATGTGTCTGTGTGATTGTGTCTGGAATGTTAAATTATTCTGGGAAAACCAAGCAGGTTCGGCCAGTTGTACTCTCTAATGATTCTAATATATGGGACTGTAACAGCACATTTTATAATTTGATCATGTGATTCTGCAGTCAGGTTTATGTGCTTGCTTTCTCCATTAAAAACAAGCCACTTTCCCTTTGTGGCAATAGTCTGCATATTTTTCATGTGAGTTAGGAACATTCACGTCAGTGACTCATCAATGGTCATGCCATCAAATGCTGTGATTGTACTTCTTTGTAGGTTTGTTTCCTAGTTAGGAGTCACATTTAATACATTTTAGGTGGATTTCTGAAGTCAGTACAGTTTGTCATAACTGTATAATTTATTGAACAGCTGTTTATTTTACAGTCTAGTTGGTTGTTTTATTCTAAATTTTTCTAAGCCTTTACCTAAAAATGAGTTTAATTCATTCACATACAAGTGTGTTATGGCTAATAGAATTCAAAAAAGGAGACTCTTATTTATGTCATGATACTACTGTTGATCACTATTGATCATTGTTTATTTTCACACAGTTTTTTCTCACAAATTGCAACAGTCTCAGCAAAAGTACTACGGACTGTCATGATCTCAAAAAAAGAACTACACTTGCATGAAATAATCAACCTCTTCAAAGATGGCTTCCTAGTTCTTGATCGCATTTATATTGATGTGTGTGTTTGTATGTGAGCTTGAGTCTACCTCTACATGTGCATGGATGCATTTAAGTGACTCCAAGCACACTGTACATACAGTGTATGCATGTGTTTTACCTGTGTGTGGGTGTCTGGATGTCTGTGTGCATGTCCTTATGCTGTCACATCTGCTGTTACCAAGGAAACCCCGTGGGGAGGCAAAGAAGTGCCGAAAGGTGTACGGCATGGAGAAGAGAGACATGTGGTGCACAGCCTGTCGCTGGAAAAAAGCCTGTCAGAGATTCACCGACTAATCCAGTCCGCTTCCCCTGTCCGTGAGATGAGCTCTTCTTCACTCAGAGTGACAGCATGGTGGACTCTTCCACTGAGGAGATGAGGGGAGGTTTCTTTATAATGGAGCTCTCAGTGCTGCTTCCTTCACCTTCTCTCTTTTTGATTTCCAAACACAAAAAGAAAATAAAACTGGTGGGTAAAAATAAACAACAAACAAACATAAAAAAACTCACAAAGAAAAAAAAAGCGTTATGCAGGTTAAGAGACTTTTTCTAAGACTGAGACATTTTCATTCTGTTGATGGTTGAGGGAAAAAAACAAGAAACATTTAAATTGGATTCTGAAGCTTCTGATTTGATGATTTGTTTCTCACTTGTCATTTTCACAGCCTCAATGCAAGGCAATGTTTAAAGACTACAGATAAGCTTTTATGGTATACTCTGTTGTTTATTATAGGAGCATCATGTAAGCTACTGTGTATGGGGTGGTTCATGGCTCTTTTTGGAGGTTCGAGGGTTAACACCAGGTTTGCCCGGTAAGACCTCTGTAGCATATCTGTTTTTTTTATTGTCAGTGTTTAAGGGATTTCAAACCTACCAAAGGCAAGGAGCCTGTTCACTTATAATCAACCGTTTAGGTGTGAGCTCAGTACTGAACCTAACATCACTGTCCTCTGCAGCCTTACTGGATATCAACTGTATGTTTAAACACATATTGCTCTATATCGAACAGCCTGTTCCTTAATCACATCGAGTACAGCCAGCCATACGTCTTGTAATTTTGCAAAGATGCACAAAACCCTCACACCAAGAGGTACAAAAAATTTCCCCTCAACCTTCCAAAAATATTTTTGAGAGAGGTACACAATATATGAAATATATTTCCCTCTCTTACTTAGTATACTTGTGCCCTAGAGATATGCACCTTGAAGAAATAAGTTGTCTGTTTGAGAATCAATGTAACCACAACATATGGCAGAGAGAGTGGATATCCATTTCTTATACAGAGTTTATGTTTAGCAGTTACTTGCTGAAGCAACCAGTAGTTGCACTGTGCAATCAGCAGAACAGCATTAAATATTGTCTTTCTTGCTTTGTGGTTACTATTGTTATTGAGTTGAGCTGACTGTTTTCTTTTTTCTTTTTGGACAGCCAATGCTCTGAAAGAGATTGTTTACCACAGTGACTGATACATGAATGAACTCCCCTTTGAGTCTTTAACTTACAGCATGACTCATGTAAATTGTGTATGTAGGTAATAACACACAGTTTGTAGTGCAGCAATCACTAACTGATAATATGTAATGCGTTCACATTCATTTTCTACATTTTTTTAAATGGAGAGCTTCTCCAAGCTTTAGTCTTTGGACTAATGATCAATTAAACAGCATTTGTAGATATAAACCGTCCTTTTTAGGAATCAAGACTTGTTTCCCATGTTTTTATTAGAAACTGTGTTTAATGCTTTAGAATAATTTTTCACTGTGGTCTAACATTTAAAAAAGAAAAATGAGAATCAAATCATGTCAGTGCAGAGCAGAGGTGTAGGTGGTCAACTTTGTATTGACTCACATAGAAGTCCTGTAGCAAAAGTTTTAAAATATTACCAAAGTGGAGTTACTTTTTAAATCCTGCCTGTTGGCAGACCACGTTTTCCAAGCTTTAGAGAGGATATAGGTGTAATTGTTGTTGATGTAACCCTTAAGCATGAGTTTCCAGCAATATTGGCCAATCTAAGAAAATATTAGTCGTTAATTTCAAAGTCTATTTTGGTACATACTGTATCTGAATTTATATTAATTGTCCAAGATACAAAAGAGGAAGAAAAAATGTATTATTTTTTCTATAAATATTTTTAAAAGATGCTGCTCTGAAACATGGAAGTGTTAAACTTTTTTATTTTTCCCCTCATTAATTAGCACACAGCCACTGTTAAGTTGCTCTGAATTGACTCCAATATTAGATTGAAACAACTGTGATGAAGCCAGTACTGATCATTTCAAGAACCTGTTTCCCCACCCAGCGTAAACTCAGTTCATTAATTAATTTATTTAGCTGAAAATCATAAATTTGCCTTAAAGGGCTTTACAGTCTGCACTCTCTCTATCCTTAGACACTCAATTCACATAAGGAAAAACTTCACAAGAAAGAAAAAACTATCAGGTGTTTTTCTGATGTGTTCTCAGAGGTGAAGTCGTGACAGTAGATGTATATTTTTGAAGATTCACCCTTGTGCTTTTTGAATGTAGATTCTGCTGCGTGTCCTGACAGTGACCTGACCTAATCGCCATAGCAGCACACAGTGTCTGTAGTCCTTTACATGAGCAGGCCGTCGTTAAGCAGACTCCTTGACTGAGGTACAGTACCTCATCAGACATCTGTCACCATAGAAACACCTGTGCTGTCCCATGTCACCAGATGGTGTGCTGTCGGCCAACGAAAGTAGGGAAGAAGATGCCTGGCTGTTAATAGGTGGCTTGAAGTCAATGGGCAGAAATATATTAAGCACAGGTGGTTGCTGTAGTCAGTGATAATTCATTTGTTTTTGTTATAAACCACCATATTGTACTTGAAATGAATTATCCTGCCTGTTGTGTGTTTATTCAACTTGCATCGCAGATAAGCTAGGTCTCCCTTTCTCTCAGCTTGTAGAGCAGGGGCAGGCCTCTTCCAGTCAGAAACTTCACAAAGTGCCAATGAAAAGAACATAAAAAGGAAAGGGTATACTGACCTAATGAAATTGCACTACGCATAGTCATGTTTTTATACATGGAAATTTTATATACACAAATTTGAAGTGAAATTATTCTCTTTTTTTCCAAGGGGGTGGGAGGAGTGTCGTCACTGTCCGATGGGATAAAAGGGGTGTCAGCGGTCAAGTTTCTGTGCCTCTGGGGTTCCCCATTATTAGCAAATGATCTCGACAGTTGATGTGATGCTCTCTGTGTCAGACATATTGAACTAAACATAGTGGGGCTGGCAGTTGTAGTGTGGTACCTGAAAGTACAGTTTGGTACTTAGTCAGTGACTGTGCCTTTCCTTGGAGGAGTGCCAAGGGCCAAAAGCAGCACCTGCCTTGTCTTGGTGATGGAAACACCGGCCTCAGTCAGTAGCTACACATTATCATCTTTATAACAGATGCTTTACAGTCTTTTATTGCCTGGAGGTTTTTTCACAATATACACACACTTTTTTCCATAATGTTCATCTTCGTGCTTCCTTTACTTTAAAAAAGAAGAAAAAAAACAGGTTCATGCTTCTTTACATTTTACTGAGCTGAGGTAGTAACTGTGTAGATACTGTTAATAGAGCTGGATACCACTTTTAATTCTGTTATCTCTGGTGTGTTCGTAGGGTTAGGATCAAGTGTCAAATGCAGCCCATCAGCTCTCTCTCCATCCTCAGTGTAAGCACTTTTTGATTCCACCAGCAGGGTTAGAGGCCAATGCTCTTGCTGGCAGTGAATAGGACTGTTGGCGTGTGTTAAGCTAACAAGTTCCTGTCCTTGCCGGCCACTATTCCACCTGTTTTCATTGCACTAAACTGGCCCATGACAATTGAGGCCTGGGATGTATCATTAGGAGCTCGGCTCTATATGTGCGCGCCTCTGGACTCCATGGCGATAAAGAATTCTGGGTACAAAGCTGAGCTTGTACACAGTTCTTGGATAATAGAACTTTACTGGTAAATCTTTGAAAAATTGATTAACAATTATAACTTTCACCTACAAAATGTGAGGATGAGATTGAAGTTGGCTGTTAACGGGTGTGCAGGGAAACTGGAGATTTACAGTAGATGGAAAGCAGACATGAGACACGCAGTGACGATATAGATGGATTTGCAGTTTCAGGGCTTTCTTGTACATATGCAACATAATAAGAACTGTGTTTTTTTATTTGTTGTTGTTGTATCTCTATATGAAAAGGAAACTTTTTTTACATTACAGTTGCAGAATATTTTTCTTTCATTTTTTAAAAAGTCAATTGAAAAGCTATAGTGAACATAACACGTAAAGATTCAATGTATATTGTAGCTTAGAGGCAAAGGGGAGAAAAACAACTTGTTGAATGTAAAACCTACAAAAAGAAAAAAGTCTTCTTTTGTTACATGTGCTGGCTTGTTTGTACTGCCTGTACTGAACCTGTAGTGTGTCCTGATTTTCGTATCCAAATCTTTTAACACCCACAGACAACTGTTGCCACACTGCTAAATCATATCAAATAACACAACCATGCAGTATTGCTTTTTCTATCTTACTTTGTGCAATGAGAGGCTTTATAATGCAACTAAAGAACTTACTTTTGGAAATTATTATGGTCTACTCGCTCACTCACTGTTGCCGTTCATCTTTTGTCTTTCTCCCTGCCAAATAGTAATTTTCTCAGAATATGTGTGGTTATTGTTGTTGTGGATGTTGTTGGTGGTTTTGATGTTAAGTTGTTGTTAGGCAGGATACATTTCAACCTTGTTTAACCTTGTGGGAATCTTTATCCTGCCCTGCACATTCCAACACACAGCACGCTTGTAGTGTCTTCCACTTGTTTCCTAATACACATATACACATATCCTCCCTATTTCCTTAAAACTAGAGTGATTCTTTTCTGATCACTTAGTCCTTTTCCATTTTCTGTTCTTGTGCTATCCAGCTTTACTGTGGTGCCACCCAAGCCTTCACCCAGTGTATTAAGCTAAACTAAACCCTTGAAATGTGCATTAAAAAAAGCCTATGTTTTTTTTCCAAATATGTCAAAATGTATGTGCTGCTTTCTTGAATGACAGTTTTCAATTGTGTGTACACCAGCAACAGCAAAGCCAATAGATCTCCTTCCAAATTAAATGTAATGTATTGCAATGGCAGCTCCACTAAATTCTCTGCTTCTTCCAGTGTGCTCTTAATTTTTATCCAAGCTTTTACCCTCTGTTTGTCTGATTTTTGACAACACTTTTTTTCTCGTGTTATGTTTTACTGAGCCTTACAATGGCTGGTGTGAAAACTGACTTTTGCTTTTCTTTGTTTTATCATAGATTGATTGATTGGTTGTCTGGTTGAATTTGAGGTTGTTTTGCTTGTCTAGCATTGCTCATTTCTTTCCGTTTTCTGTTTTGTTTTGTTTTTTCATTAGGAGATATAACACTGAAGGGTTTTTATGTGTTTTTCCTGTTTTAGTAACTGATAAGTCAAGGCTGATTTAGTTTGTTTACCTCTAAATGTAAAGATGCTCATTGCAGCCTGATGCACACACAGTGCTAAAATTGTTTTGAGGGAAACATGACATCAGCCTTTGGGTCTTGGAGGAGCAAGATTTTCTCCTGTGTGTGGGCCTAGCCTCTGGTCTTCATCAGCAGTCCCACACACACGGAGGAAGCACTTTCTAAAGAGTGGTGCACTCAAGGAGTATTTGTGTGAATGTCAAGCCTACAGTATGATCAGTGCTTGAGAAGATGGATGATCATGTATGATGCTGATAATGTGATCTATGTGATGTAATGTGACGGAAAGAAAATAAACCTGAATGGAAGAAGTATTCTTTATTTAATGTCAATACATAAATTAACAAGAATCTCTGTGGATAAATTACTTCAGGAGACATTCATAAAGAAAAATCTTCTATCAAAGGAAATTTGGCAATGTAAGATCAATAGACTGGATCGATTCTTCTGCTTCTTTTGACTTATCTGTCCTGCCCCCTTGTGGACAGCAGGTGGAAATAACAGCTACAACAGGCACAAGAAAACAAAAGGCACAGCACACATTGGTCATTTCTTTACAGCAGCAATTTCAAAATTTATTGAGACTGATTGGTTTTTGCAAATAATAGTCAAGCTAATTCTTCCACTAAACATGAAGTTAGAAAGAGGCATGGACGCCCAGTGGGCCAGCCCCAACATCAAAACAGGAGGCTCATGGTTGACTGTAAAAATGTTTTGTGATCAGTACTATCAACCAAAAAAAAAAAAAATCTGCACAAGAGCACTTAAATCTGCCCGAAACAAAAACAGGTGTAAAAACAGGACAGGTTTTTTTGATTATTTAACACATTTTGTTACAAACACAGGTTTATGATAATCATCAATATAAAGTCAGTATCATATTGAACAATATTCCCAATGAAAATAAACAAACCTCAAGCTTCAAGTGCGACCTTTTACAAATTAAAGACCCTCTGAAACTTGAGAGAGAAAATAAATAATATATAATAGTAATATAAATTCATATATATGAAGGTATACACACATCACTCTTAGTAGAAGAACAAAATCTAAAGTAAAAAGCGCCAATTTTGAAATATAGTATAATATAGATATACCCATATCTATGGCTTCATGATTTGCACATGTGAATCAAGCTATACAGGCTAAATGAGGATTGCAATTTGTACACGTCTAAGAATACCCATATTCATCTGCAATGGAGCAAACAGTTCCAGTTTTGCATCGTGTGGAATGAGACAGTTGTGTGCAGATGCCGAAGACGTCGCTTTGGTATGACAAAATGAACACAGGCATGCAGTTAAGACCACAGAATCAGGGCACAAAAGGTCATCAACACACGGTGGGAAGGAGAATCTAGTCGCCCATCATGATTTGTCTCTGAAGTTTTATCCTCAAAAATATTTTGCACCTCTAATCTGATTAGTCGCATCTCAGTAATCTCTTTCCGTCAATACAAATATTAAGTAATCTCTCGGAAACAAACACTCTCACAAGCACACAGGTGAAATGTTATTGAGGCACATATTGAGGGGTTGATGGCAGACGTTTTCCTGAAGTACAACCCAGTATGAGGAAGAAGACGTACAGTACAGATCGTGAGAAAAGCGCAGGGCCGGGGAGTCACACATTCATCCAGACGTCTCTCAGTGGCCACAACAGCACCACCAGACACAGATTTGTCACTGATCATGGGCTCCTTCCACACCCACCTTCGACATTCATTAAAATCCTACCCCATTGTCTTTTTTTATTTTTTCTTCCCAAAAAAAGTATTTGATAAATGGGTCAAACTAAAACACAATAAATAATACAAATAAAATAAAGACAATTGCCCGACATGAAGAAAGCATCACACATCAAATTGTACTTAGGTTTCTTACTGGGAGTTAAGGGGAAGTGCAGTCCATGGCACCTGTAGCAGACAGGCCTAATGTGTGCGACCAGCGCTGGCAACAGAGTTACTACTGCAGCGCTCACTTTCCCTATATGTAAATAAACTCATAAAGCCAGTAAAACGCTGGCACATAGAAATACAGCATGTAGACTCAGCACACTTTTTTTTCTGCATGCTGAATTTCTACTTGATTGTGTGTCATGCAAAGGCATGAAAGTAGAGGACAAAAATTGGCTTGATTTTAAGATGCAGTCTTCAAGCTAGCTGGTCCTTTCACACAGCCCTTCATATTCACAATAATACCATAACATGTGCACTTTTTCACACTGTGACAAATAGTGACAGGTTCAAAAATAAAAACAACCCAACAACAAAACTGTTAACCACAACAATAAATCCAAAAGCACCTGCACACACAGACTGTGAAACAAAAGCACTTCATGTATACAAGGTACTAGATAGTTTTTGGTTTGATAAAAGTCAATTAGTGTACATTAGTGATGCAAAAGCATGTGCTGAATATATGTTTCAATCAATATCTAACAGAGAAGATTGGCGTGAAGTTGTTTTTTCCCTTGGTAGAAAAAGCAAATACGACAGAAAAAGCGTAAACTGGCACAATAAAAGGTTGAGAAAAGCCTCATGGCTTGCTGTCCACAACAAGGCAAAGTATAAAAGCTTCTTTTTTTTTTCTTGTACAAGATATAAAATATCAAAAAAAGAACACACAATAAAGCTTAGCATCCAGCACTTAATAATAATTAATAATAGTAACATCAACAACAGTAATCATAGTTCTGATAATCATAATAATAAGACATATCATCTGCCTCCCTTGAATTGTCAATACCTTTGCCAAAAACATGGAAAGAATATTAAAAAATCAATATAGACTTTTTTCTGGACACTGGACACGCAAACATCCTTGCATTCAAACACCCATCCTGGTCCAAATAACACGCGCAGAGAGAAAGGAGGGAATGACTTCTCAAAAACAGGTCTTTTCAATAAATAGCGGTTAAACAAAAATTAATATTACACTCTACAAATATCAAAGTCTGAATTTCAAGCACAATTCCGATCCTCTTCTTTTAAACCTTACAAAGCTGGAGAAAACATATCACCAAAAGAAAGATAAACCATGGAAAGAGTCTGCATATTCTGTATTTAGAAACTGGAATTACATGACCAAGATTTTTAAAAAAAACACAAAACATTTAAACCAAAGACAGTTCCTCCTTAGGTGTGAGAGACGTGGCTCTCAGGTCCTATCATCACAACCTCCTGTGTGAGAGAAACTGAACCAGAGACACGGAGAGAGAGACAAAAAGAATTACTAGTGTAGAACATGTGGATGCATTGTGTGCTTGTGTTGATTTTCCAAAGAGGGAAGCTGAAACTGAGGTCCACTTTGTGTATAAGGAGGTTTTGAACTATTACGTACACTGTGAAAGTCTCTTTCCTTCTCTCTCCGTCTCTCTGTCTCACACAAACACACTTCACTCCCCTTTTAAATTCCAAAAATTGTTATGTACATTTGTCAGATCTCCAGTTTTTGTTGGAATGAATCAATAGAAAGCATGTGGTAAACTTAAGTGAAGAAAATATTAAGGACCCCACTGAAAGGCATAGGCTATATAAACAGCAATCTGCACAAAGATTCAGTGATTTCGATATCGTGATAACAGTCAAGAGGACATAAAGTATATCCTTAAAGGTAGGTGCGGTCACCGAGTTGTTTAGGTAAGTAAAGATCAGATCAAAAAATGTAAACCATGGGTTCAGGGCTTTGATAGGAGTCGGTTGTCATTAAAGTGCAAGTCTGTGGCAGTAGGACTCTGCATCAACAATGTGCCATCGGGCTGCCCGGTCCGGACACACGTAGCTTTGCAATAGATTTAAACTCTCTCTTCACTTGTGGAGAGACACTTTCCTCAGAAACATTACAGCTGAGGCAGGATCAAGACATCCTCCTCTTGGCTTTTTCCCATACACTGTCAGTGATCCTTGGTTTCCATGGTGATTGTGATGTTGAACATACAAAGTTGCAGTCTAGCATTGGCCATGTCCTTGGCAGCGTCTTTGCTGATTCCGGTTGTGACAGAGTAGAAAACTACTGGACTCTGGCCTGAACCCTCAAGAAAAAGAAACACAAAAACACTGCATCAGAAGAAAAGGAGGTAAGCAGAAAAGCCTTGCACTTCAGCCATCTCTGGACCACTCTTCTACTATGGCAGTCGAGATCGAGAATAGCCTAAGTGTATATGTGTTTGTGTGTTTGTGTGTGTGTGTGTGTGTGCATTTGAGTGCGTTACTCATAATGGTTTTAGATCATTGTCGTGCATCACCCTACAGCATTTCCATTCAAAGGAAGGCCTGTCCACAGTGGGACGAATGGGTAAAGAGGGCAGAGTTTTCTGCCTGAGAGATCGCAAGAGATCTTCAGAGATTGGTTAATGAGCCACTAACAGGAGCCTGGCAGATCCTAGGAGATCCAGGCAAAGTCCCTCTCACTCCCATTCTGCTGCTCCCCCTCCTGTGCTGAGGAGTCGCTCTCCTCCTTTTCATTGTCCAGTGCTCCGTGTGCCTCAGCGGTAATCCCTGAGTCCTTCCACTTCCCTCCTTCCTCCTCCCCTTCTCCCATCATCTCTCCGTCCCCTTCCACCATCATCTCTTCCTCCCCATCTCCATCACCATCGCACTCTGCCTGATCATCGTGAAAACGATCGCCGGGATACAGCTCCTCCTCTGGAGAAATGTCTCCACCCACCTCCCCGTTGTGGTCCAGCAGTGCTGCCATGCCTCGGCCAGAGCAGTCGGCGCAGACGCCGTGGCGACGAGAGCCATGTTTGATTCCAACGCTGGCTGCTGACATGAAGACTCGGCTGCACACTTTACAAACATACTTCTTGTCTTTGCTGTGTACCTGTTGCATGGAAACACATTATTTCACAGTTTTAATATACCATTTGGCTAAGGTGTATTTACTGCCCCCTACTGGTGACCATGTGAGTGTTCTCACCAGTGTGTGCCTCTTCATGTGCTCCCTTCTGGTGAACTTTTTGCCACAGATTTCACAAGGGTAGGGCCTCTCTCCAGTGTGAGAGCGCATGTGCCTCTTTAGAATGCACTGGTGCATAGCAGAGAAACTGCAGTAGGGGCACTTGAACTTTTTACGGATCACTGTGAAGTCATTCACTGTAGAAACAGAAGGGGGGGGGGGGAAGAGATTAGCGTTGAATGAAACTCGTTTATATAAACTGAGACGTCACTTTTCAGTTATTACATTTAATTAGCGGCATAGTCTAGCAATGTACCATCAACTCCCAGGGCCACCCCATACCCAGTCAAAGCTACAGTTACCCTGGCAACAGCTCTTCCTTCATACTAAAGCAATAAAGGCAAAGAGATACTATAAACACACGACACAACAGTCAGTCTGCCTTAGTTGCTCTAGAAGGTCTCTGCTATGGACAGCAAAAACACAGACAAAAACACAAACACAGACGGTGACAAGTAGGCTGAAAGTTGGGAAATAAACATACACACACAAAGGGAGGTTTCAGCATAATAAAAACAAAACAGAATAAGACTAACAAAAAACTGATGCTAATACCATGTTCCAATCCTGTGTAGAGCTCAAGTAAACCAATTATCTCAAGGTCTAGACTTAAATGGTCTTTAAGTCAGGTGAAGGGCATCCAAGTAAACATACTCTGTGTGTGTGTGTGTGTGTTTGTGTGTGTGTGTGTTTGTGTTGCCAATGAGAAACTTTTTTTAAGTCAAGGCATACAGAACTGTATATGACCATAAAAGATCAGGACTGGATTTATGAGTACACAGGCACATTGGGACACACTGTACACATATACTGTAGATAAAGGAGGGATTCAAACACACAATTAAGTGTTAAAAACTATAAGTGATAAAATATAATTACCTCCATCTGCAAATCGACTTCTGCTCTGATTAAAACACTCGACAGCACAAGAAAAAAAAAAACATGCAAGTATACAAAAAAAAAACGCAGAACAGATTTGAGAATCCAGGTTTTTATATAATAAAATACACAAAGTAAGAAATTATGTGATTGTGTGAATATGTGCATGTGACGCAGACGCCTACATAAAAAGAGGAAAACGACAGAGAAGTTTTCACAGTTTCCATAACAATTTAATTGCAGCATAAAAACTACAACAAAATCTCATACAGTCTAGAAAAGTACATACCTTCGTACAATACATGGAGCTTTTTCATGACCTAACATTAAATATCTTTCAATATTTACATATTTTTCAACTCACAAATGCATTCTGCAATTTGCAGAGTTCCTGATTAGTTCCCTGACTTCTCTGAGCATGCCAGTCTGTTCAGCAGCTGGCTAGAACAGTGTGTGCTACCTGAGAAACGGGATTATGCACTAAAAAGGATTTGGCATTTGGGAGTTCCCTGTGTTCCCTGTGTTGGGTACATTCCCAATACACACAAGGTCTGCTTTCACTGCACACTGAAATTACAGGTCTATGTGCTGAAGTGACTGTGGATTATTAGCAGGAAACACAAATAAGTCTCCCTGTAAAGAAATCTTCTGTATCAAGACAATATCTTGCTGCAGAGGAAAGGACTGCTGTAAACTCAAAGGAGAAAATTTTGTCAGAAATTGGTGTGAATTTACATCTTTTAGCATTGATTTGAAGCCAGTGTTCACACTGAATCCAATATCCCGCAGCTTTGCTCTGGTTCCTCAGCACCCTCCTTCACCACCTTCCTTATTCCTTCCCTGTGTTTTCCTACTGCTCTCCCTTGAGCCCCCATTTTCTACCATGTACAACCATACCATTATCTGTCTGCAGCAGTGACATCACCAGGGTCATCTGGTTTAAGGGGCATCTGCCCCCGAGTCCACACTTCAGGGGTCAGGGGTTAAGAAGGGTCGGAGCCGTGAAGGACCAATTACTGTCCTTCTCCAGCCACACTCAGCAACTAGAAGACTTACAGATCCAGGACAGTGGAGAAAAAATGACACTACCCAACCCCCATCTGAACTGCTGCTGGTCTATTGTTTTTGCTAGCTTTGTCTCGTTCGGCACATCCCCTCCATCTGCACTCATCTGACAGCACTGACTGAAGGTAATCATGTCAGACTGACAACTGCCGATAAGCTTCTACATCCAGTGGAAGTGGATTTGTGGCTTGCTTTTTTTGAAAAGCAACCACAAATACATTTATATATTTCATTAAGTTCTGTAATGCCAATTCTTAATATCAGGTGCTCTACCACTGACAGCAGATATTATCTGATTTGGGTTTCTATTCAGCTCTCACTGCTGTAACACTTCAAAGTTCCTGCAGGTGGTGTGGTTGTGTGGGCCGTGAACCACAGTAAAAGCCTGGCAGACACATCTGAGTTTCTTTGTGACCGTAATGCAGGGGTGGACACAAAGATAAAGATCTTTCTGCCTAAAAAAGGAGAGAAGAGTTTAGTCAGACTGGTGACTGGCGACAGAGAGTCAGACAAGTGGTTTAGGCTTGGGAGGTGGAAAGAAGCCCTCCATCTCTCCACCCAGCACCACAATGGAAAGTAATTCACCTGTTCATGCGTCGAGCCTAAAACCGTAAGGACACTGCGTATAATTTCAGTCAGTGTTTTGTTTAAAAAATCAGAACTGCATAGCAATTGTGCATTTTTGAAATATAAACTGTCATGTTGTGACAAATCCTCCTTAAAAAATAATGACTTAAAATTTCACCAATTGTAAAAAAAAAAAAAAAGGGTCCCTACGTATTTATATTCGTATGAACAGACAATTTATTTTAAAAGGAATTCTCCCCTTCTCACTGCAATGACACTGAAGGACATTTTTGGCATGAATATGTGAGGATATGCTGTTAACTGATGGATTTAAATGTGTGACCATAGACCTGCAGCCTGTAGGTCCACTCTCAATTTCCCACGTTGATACTGTGATTATGATTGTCAACTTTCATCTCTTGCGAAAGCCGCCACAATGGATGTACAACCCCACCCTGAGACGTTTCTATCCCGGCACTGCCTCCCAGAATAGCTCCCGGCACTGCCCCCACCTGGCAGCACAGTTTAACATGTGTCGCCAGGTTTTTCTGAGTGCTAAAAGCCTTGGCACAGGCTGGACAAGTGTGCCCTCTCTCTTTGGAGTGCACGGATGACAGGTGCCTGTGCAGGTCTGTGCGGTCTCTGAAGTGTTTCAGACAGTACATACACTGCATCAGCTTCTTCTTGAAGTGGATTGTCTTCTCGTGGCGGTCTGCATTAGATTTGAGGGTGAAGCTGGCAGGGCACTGGGAACACAGGTAGCGTGCTGGCACATTCTCAGCCACTGCAGGACGATAGATAGACTGGTGGAAGTGGAGAGGCTGGGATTGTGGCTGGTGACGTGGCTGAGCAGGTTGGTGGTGCAGACCCTGCATGCTCGGCCAGTCGAGGGACAAGGCCATCAAAGACAGGGTGTGGCGGTACTCGTGTTCCCTGAGATGCTCCAGGCTGCTGAACAGCCGTTTGCACAGGGAGCAGGCGAATCCCCGTGCGGACCAGGCACCAGGATCTGGCAGGACTCTTTCCCCTGATCCAGCCTCTTTGCCCAGCACCATCAGCCCTTTAGTCTCAATGCCAGCCACAGACACCGAAGTGGACACGGTCAATCCACCACCACAGCTCCCATATCCCATCTGATCCCTCTCAACAGGAGACTGGTCACCTTCCAAGGCTGCTATAGTGAGAAGATGTGACAGTGAAAGTTAGAGGAATACATAGAAAAGATGGTAGAAAAGACCATGACAGGAACTTGAACTTTTATAGCCTAAACCATACCTGTGCTGTATTCTTTCATGTCTTCTTTATCTTTTACACCCACCTGTAGGCACAAAACATCTCATTATGTCACACACACAGACAAACACACATATTTATAAAATTAGTATGGAATGTTGTCTGGGCATGCAGGAGGTAGGCAGGTGAGACAAGCTGTGAAGACAACTTTTTTCACACTTGAGAAACAAAGGCATGAAAATGAAAAAGGAAAAAAAAAGAAGATAAAGGCCATGATTTAAACACATAAATTGTTAGACATTAGCAAGCAAATACAAAAAATGTCTTGCACAGTAAATACAGTAGCTAACAGTTCTAGGATGCTAGAGATTTCTATGAGACAGAATGAGCACTTAGGTTGATCTACAGCATTAATAATATCTGCGTGGCACTCATATCCTCAGCCCACCCTTGGGTGTTAGCAAGGTACAGCAAACACCCGTCCCCACTCTCTTCTGCTTTCTACATCTCATCTGAACAGCATCCTTCCTTCATCTAGCCCATGCACCTGCCATTCCTTCACCCCCACCATTTCCCTGGCCCCTACACTCCTCCTCCTCCTCCTCCTCTTCTCTAAGAACAGAACACCATGCACTGGGCAAACAGATGGCTTGTCCGTAGAGATAGGGAAGCTTGTTGGGAGGCAGGTCCACTGAAATCAAACGCTGCTCCTAAATGCTCACCCGCACACACAGCGAAGAAACACAGACTGGTACAAAACTCACATCCACACATGCTCATACTGCCATGTTCACACACACACGAACACAGACAAACACACACACACACACACACACACACTGAGCAGAACAAACAATTTCCTGGGCTGTGAGAGCAAACCTCTCATTGTCTACTAGTATTGATTTTACTCACATCTCATCTCACTACCTTACCCGTTATCTGCCATCTCTAGGCACACGCTGCCATTGTGAGTAGATGTGTCATCTCTAATGTAACCAGTATAAACTATATTACCGCTAATGCTGAGCAAAGACTGCTGGCTTGAAGGTGATTTCACGTCTAGCTATATTAAAAGATTATAATAAAAGTGAGACAAAGGTGAAGAATTGCAAATCTGAAATGAAGAGAAAGCAAGCAAAGCACAAAGAAGAGAGAGACAAACAAAGAAAAAAATGACTGTTTCTTCTCCAGTGTAGCAGGAAATAAGCCAGATTCGACATAGAGAATGAGACACAGAGAAGGGTTGAGCGATGATGTGCTTGTGTTTAAAAAAGACTTTTCAGTGATGAAATATAACCCCAATGACTCTCAGCCATGCCACCATGTCACCAATCACCTTCTGGCTTCCGTCACCTCTCAACCCCCCTCAGTGTGTTTGCAGAAGCAGGGTGGAGCTGCCCCCTGGATGCACTTCTCCACTCACTCAATGTATCAAACTTACATCTGACTGGAGGAGTGGTAGCCAGAGAGCAGCCTCTGCCCTAGAGCTGTGGCAGGTTCTGTGTGCTTACCTCAGGCAAGGTGGATGGTTCTGGACCCTCAGGAACCTCTTCTACTTCCATGTCCAACCCTTCTGAGCGCAGCAGGGTTACCCCAGCCCGCAGACCGGGGGCCTCCAGGGGCCGAGGCTCAGAGGGGAGCGGTGGCGTGGGTGGGCAGTATGCCGATGATGATGGCGGTGGTGGTGGTGGTGATGATGGAAGATGAGGAGAAAGAAGAGGAAGAGGAGGAGGAGAAGGAGAGGAGCCAGCCCCCTGTTTGCTATGAACAGTGGCCCCCGTGGCCCCTGGCCGGAGCGTACTGCAGTAGTTGTTGGAGCGCAGCCCTGAGGAGCACAGGAAACGAGTCTCACCCACCCACTCACGTACAACTGCAACTCTGCAAGCAGCTGGCCACCAGAACACAACGGGAGAGAGTGGGCAGGGGGGCACACAGAGGCTGCCAGTGCTACACTATCAAACACTATGGAGAGGGGGAGGAAGAAAAACTCTGAAGTTTCACTTTCCACCAGCCGAGGGGAAAGGGTTAGGGCTTCTCTACTCTCTTTCTCTCTCTTTTTCTTTCGCTCCTCTGCTCTCCTTCTCCTTCCACCCACATGCGTGCGCCGAGGATGGCAGCGTGTGTGTGTTTCGTGAGAGTGTGTGAATGTGTTATGTGTGCGAGTAAAATGCATATAAGGAGAGGGCTTGAGGATCCTCTGTAGTGTGGAGGGAGATTGTTTTGGAGAGGAGCCATCTTGCAGTTTAAGACTTTTTGTACATGCAGGGTAAAGGACGACTATATCGACCATGTAAGATGTTTACCAGCAACAAGTTGAGGCATGTTGTACGAAGAATTTCAAATTTCTTACAGAGCCTTTAGCTCTGCGTAACTATTCACACAGAAGCTTTTTCTGCTACATTAATATCACCATTAGCTGGTACTGAGATTGCATCTCTTTTTCGTACAGTGCATATTAATCAAAGGATAATGCATTGCAGGTTATTCCGGACTCTGTGTGTGCGGATATGAATATGTGAGAGTGCGGGGAGTGTTTTGGGGAATGTCTCCAGAGTTATGCAGTGGGTTAGCCATTCATTGTCCTCCTCTGCACAACGGACAGAATCATACAACCATGAGGTTCAACCATGGACAGATTCCTGGAATGTTAAACTACCGCACCCGACACTCCCCACTCCCACCTACTGAGAACACACACAAGTGCTTAACTCCCTATCTCTTCTTCCCCACCCCCGGCAGTGGCAGAAAGAACATTAAGAGGGAGTAAGAAAAGGAGATAGAAAGTAAGGAATGAGCTACAGGTGACGGGGGAGCATTTCATTCAAAAATGTGTTCTGGCAAAACATCTTAAGAAAGGATTGTCATGGAAGATCTGCATCAACTGGGTTCAAGATTTCTGAAAAATTGACACCTTGTTTCACTGAGTTTAATACAGCAGTTGTGCCTAGCAAGCTGTGAAAATTACAAATAACATCAGGCTGAATGTAGAGTAACTTAATTACTTACAAAAACACAACCTACATCTTTTCTTCACTTGCCACCAGAATGGGGTCAAGAGCGACTAGGTTTATTCAGGGTTTAGGAGGCACTGTAAGGTGACTGAAAAAGTGCCAACAGCTAATCAACTAAAACTAGGTAAATCTGTTAGGAACAAATAGCCAAATGGGATTCCAGGGGTTCTCCATGACTCCATCGCAAATAGGCTTAATGATGCTGTTTTAGTAATAACCCCTTGTCAGTTTTTATGCTCCTTTTATTGTTGTAAAAATATGCCGAAGGACAGCAATGAATCGGAATCCATGTTTCAGATGCTGCTGGTAAGAAAAGTGCAGGAAAAGTGCAGGAAAAGTGCAGGAAAATTCTGAAATTTATATATACAAGTGGATTAGGTGATGTTTAATGGAAAATGCTGCGACCATATTGAAAGTTATTTCCATCTGTATCGACATGTATTGACATCTACCCTTACTGTTCGTCCTTTATTGCTGTATTTAAAAACCGAGGCAGAGGGTGTAGTGTTGCAACACAGAATGGTTCAAACCAGAAAAGTCTCATTCAGTAGGTTGACAAAATTTGTGACACAATCATAAATAAAAATAAGAACATCTGTGGAGCTTTGGAGCCACAGACGGCTACTGTACAGAGTAAATTTTTAAAATGTAGATGAGAACTAATGAGTGCAGGCAGTGGAAAGGAAAGTTCGATAAGTCAGTATGATCCCTATAGTTAATTGGATGTTCTTTACAGCCGGAACATAGTGGCAATGTGGACAGGTGCACAGGGATGGTCAGGCAAAATCCATTGTCTGGCATTGATTGTCTGACGCACAGATGGGTAGTGGGGTCAAATCCCAATGATCTTAATTGGATTCATGAGGGTGATTGACATACAGACTATTTGGCATTCCACATGATAGGAGGATGTAGTCTGTGACTCTCAAAGGATAGCAAGGAGGGAGGAGCTGCGCATTTGAATCATAAGCCCTGTCAACAAGGTGAGAGTCTGACTGGTTTGAATTGCTCAATGTAAAATGTAAATGAAGGGTCTTTAGTGGTTAAACTGTAGAACATTGATTTTCAGTGTTCAGTGTTCAGTGATTTCTGGATGTATAAATCTTTGAGAAAAATGTTTTATTAAACAGTAAAATATACAGAAAAGTGAGGATGAGAGAAAAGAGGGGGTCAAGGCCTTTTCCTGATATTCAGTGGTCTCTCTTGAATTTGGCCAGGTGACCTTGCCTAAATCAATACTTTCCCAGGATTTTAAACCAACATACTTTGATGCTCCACAGCTAAAGTAAAATAGGGGCAGGAGACAGGAGTGAGGGATACGGAGAGACTGCAGGAGCTGGCCAGGAGGGGAGGGAGCGAGTTTGAGGGATGAGTGTTAAGGAGGGGTGAAGGAGAAATAGATGGAAGGAAAGAGTGAGGGACGGCGTGAGAGGGAGTACAGAAGGGGAAAAAAAGGACAGGAGGCATGTTAAGCAGGGGTGAAGGAGAATCAGGGAGAAGAACAGGAGGAGGGGGGGGAAGAGGGATAAATGGAGGGAGGGAGGCAGGGAGCAGTGATCTGTCAAACCAGGCGGACTTATCCTCCGCCCAGTAATCTGAGGTACAGTGTTTGTTTATTTTCTGTCCTCATTTAGACACAGGGACAGACCCACGGAGGGAGGGGAGGTTGTTGGCGATCTCAACAAGCCCATTTCCCCAACCCGTATTGTCTAGGGAATTCAAAATAGGGTTTGGCTAACCAATCCCCCCCCTGAGGTTTCTTTGGTGACAACTGAAATACAGCTGTAAGACTCATTCAACATGTTTTCTTCCAAGCAGGGAGCAAATGATTAACATTCTCTGAATTCTCTAAATAGCCTATTCATATAGCCAAGGCTGAGTGTATGTATAAAGTGTGAGTGTGTATCAAAAAGCCTCTTCTTATTATTCTTTCTGGAGCTTGTGAGACTTGTCTATCTGTGTGTGACTACATCTGATTCTCCTCTTTAAGCCAACAGAAACATCTCAATCCCACACACTTAACACTTACACAAAAGAGGTGATGTGATGTGACGTGCATGTGCGAGCTTGTGCACGTATATGCAACTGCAAACATGCGTTTTGGTCTATTCAATCTTGGCCCTGTCTTTTATTTTGTAGGTGAGTGGGGTTCAACTCAAAAGGAATGACTAGGCTCGGAGTTGTACCCATCCTTTGCTTTTCTTCCGCTCACAAAGGCAGGCAGAACTCAGGACAAAAGATCCAATTACTACCCAGTAAAAGCAGAGAAACACAAACACACGAGTCACACACACACAAATGTGCCCACATGGACATGGACTCAAGCAAATATACGCTCACACTGGTACACACGCAGAGCTACACACATGTACTGTAGACACACTGACAGTGTTAACATCTTTTAACTTTTAATGTCGACATACTAAGAGCAAATACACGTGTATTCGATCTACAATTTCTAGCGACAGTAAGTTAACGATTTTTGCTTACTGCTGATGTGCTATCTATTCACATATGTAGGTTGCAAAGTAATAAATAATCACAAAATCCTGAACTTGTACGATATAAAAAGTGTTGAAAAAATCATGGTTAGTTGTAATCTACAGCATTTTATCTTGTGTGACATCTGATTTCACATTGTAAATTTTTCACGTTTTATTTTGAAGGTGCTTATAAAAGCATGCAGAGGTTTCAGCAGAAAATGTTTTGGTTTTGAGGTTCAGTAATTAAATAGTATCTGAACAGTTGTTGCAGTTCTGTTGTGTTATTTTGCTGTTGTGAAATAGAACCATAGACCCCCAATACGCACAAAGACACTGTCACATAAAACCAAAAAGATTTTCTCACGACAGTGAGAGCGATCCCAGCAAAATGTTCTCTCACTGAGTCACCAATGACTGGTCAGCACTGGCATTGCCCCACAAACTTGTTACACATCCAAATGACACCACACACGCAATCATTTGTGCATTCAGAGTTATCCGAATGCAGTGGTTGATGAGGAAAAATACTCTGCACTCCTGACAAAAGTGATCAGGTATTTATGTTTTATATCTTATATGTGACCACATGAAAAAAAAAACAAAAAAACTACACCAGTAGTGTTATGTATACTTGACTAGTAAGTTGTAATGAGACGTGTGGGTGGTTGGGTGTAAGTGTGTATAACGATCAGGGTGAGCACAGTGTTAGTAAATAATGACTTACATGACAGGGAGTGTCCTCCTTTGGGCAGGTACTCATACAGCAAGGGGTTATCGTCTCCCATCATCTCAGCCCGCAGCGACAACAGGCTGTTCTTACTCAGCAGTGCCGCCTTCAGATTGGCTACAGATGAGATTGTTCCGCCACCAGTCCCTCCTCCAGCCTCCTCCGATTCGTTGGGACCCATGAAGCTGGGCTCTGTGGAGAGCGCTTCTTCCTGTTTGAGGAAGAAGTCGAGCCGTTCGCCACGGCTGTCTGAGCTGTTGGGTTCGGTCACGTCTGCTCCTGAACAGAAATAAAGTAACAGAAGATGGGTGAGACTCTTCTATCCTTTTGTAGCCATCAATGACTGACAATAAAATGGTTCTGAAAACCACACAAACTAAGTAGGCGTAGGTGGGAAAAGAAAATGCTTCAAAGCATTTCACACAGCACTCTTTTAAATTCATTTAAAGGATTACATGCATCTCAAGACTGAAAATCCTGACACTTTTGGATTAATGAAAATAAAACAGGATAGTGGTCAACCTACAAAAACCCTAACACTGTACAAAGTTGTCACTTTGTCGATTTAAATGTTTCACCTGACAGTGATAACAACTTGAGCAGAAAAAAGCCCACCATATTAAACCAATTCTTTCAAACCTCTCAGCCGAGTCATAGTTTACACCCAGTGTTTTCAGCAGCAACTACCAACACGTCACTGCTCTGATTCATCTCTCTCTCCTCAACTCCCTAACGTACCTCATCATCACCAGGCTACAAAAATACAGGGAGATCATAAAGACACAGTGACAGAAAGAAAGTCAGACACAGACGTGGTGTATATGTGTGTGTGTGTATGCGTCACATCTACGTGTGTGTTTAGCCGTCACTGTCATTGAAAGCAGAGTGTGTAGAGAAGCTGTCAGCAGCAGACATGTCGCTGGAGGTTCCAATGTAGATCTACAACACTGTCAGACCACATTGCTGACGATGGCTTCGCTCAACACTACCACAGAAGCACACACACAGGCAAATACAGACAAACAAACGAACCTAATTGACATTTAACTGATGACAGGTTGCTTTCTCTAACAAAGACTAAGACAAAAATACACATCATGCACATCACCGACTTAGATGCTTTGAAAGAATGGCTTGTCTACACCTAAAACAAACATACCCACAGATTTCTGAGCACTAATGTAGACTTGCAAGTTGCCTTAAGCGGGGTGTGAGTATAATTATTTGTGATTGTTCTGGACAGAAACCTTCTGACATCCTAATATATACGTCCACCATTGCACAAAGGCCATGCAGTGACAGCTGAAATCACACTTAAAGTTAATGGGGAATAAACAAACTGAAGACAGAAACGGTGATCGGCGATCCAGAGGTTCAGTGAACAGCAACAGGAAGAAAAGCAAAGGAACAAAAAACAGAAAAAAATTAAATGGGAGCAAGAAAACAAAATAGCCCTATTGTCCATTTTAACTACAGTCAGGTTGCGCAACCCAGTACTCATCTGCTGCAGGGGGAGTCAAGGTGACAGAGATAGTAGTTTGCCTCCACGTCTGGAATACCAATGGGTATACAGCCTCTTCACAGCTTATTGGGTCAATGTTGACCCCTCTCTCTCTCTCTCTTGTTCTCTCTCACACACACACATACTCACATTGTCGGTCATTTTTCATGTTCACTATAGACTATAGATAACTATAGATAAATGATCATACATTGGATGGATGGATACACACTTTGTATACACATACATAAACCTGAAAAATGTAGAGATACAAATGAGGACGCGGGGAAGGATATGGGGCGTGACAGATAAGAGTGACATACATACGATGTAATCAGCAGCGATCACGCTACTAGCAGATACAGAGAAGAATTTTAAAAAGTGGCAGAAGTAGAAGAATGAAGAAAGAAGAGAGGAGGCATGAACAGGGTGGAAAGAGAAAGAGACAGAAAGAAATAGAAAAAAAGGCAGGGGAGTGTAAAGCGGGGGTGTTGAGCTGTGGAGGAGGCACAGAAGATACACACAAAACACACACGCATGAATCCACGCACACCCCCAATCCACCCGCGCACACACAAACACACACAAAGTTAATTAAGGAGGGGGTGTAGGGGTTGATGCGAGGGGCACGAGGTGCAGGAATTCATTAGAGCTCTGCCCCCTCCTTCAGTGGGCAGTCCAGCAGCCACAGGAGTCAATCAATAACATAGATCTGCTGTTGGCCAACAACAAATACACACACAAACACACACACATATATGGAGAAAGGGGAGGCAGACAAATGGAAGGAGAGGAAGTGAAGGAGAGAGAGAAAAGAGGGCCACCTCTGACCCCCATCTCCCGCCACTCATCTGGTCATTGGACGAGTGAATGACCCCTGACCACTTTTCCCCGAATCCCCTGGACACGTGCATCTACAGATGGAACATGTCCACCCTCCTCACACTCATACAGTAACAATGCTTCAGTCACACACACACACGCACACACGCTGCCAATTAAATGAATGAGTTATGGAAAACTAATTGCTTCATGATTTCCTTGCAGAATACTATAAAATTTCTGCCTTGTGTCAGAATACCTGAAATTAATATGTATGTTTTACACATTAGTAAAGGACTGCCTCTGTCCAGTTGACACACTGTACCATGCAACATACTGTATCTAGTTTCTGAGGATTTATCCACATTCCCAAGACAAAGTGTGAGATATTAAAATTCAGCTGACCACAAACATGCTTCTGCACCAAATAATCTGAATATATACATAATTATAATTTACTTATGTAAGCTTTATCAGACATGCGTAGATAGTGTGTTACTTAAAGCTCATCCTGTTCTGACAAAATAAAATCATTTACAACACCAGAAGCAGTCGCACCTAATCCCATGCACGCAGCTTATGGATTTCATCATACGTGTGCCGGGTTTCGCTGAGGATTTGTAGACACACATATTGTGATGTCTTTCAATGCAATAGGTTTATGTAGAGTTTTAAAGAGACTGCGCTTACATCATTCCTTTCGGTACATATGCTGAGTGTTAATGTACCACTTGTCATGAGGCAACCTATGAATTTCAATCGTATGGGAAATGCCTTTGAACTGCATGGTCAGATAGAAAAAAACAATGGCATTTTCCTCATGTTTTTTACTCCTTTATTCTGCCTTTACAGCACAGTGGTCTCTGTACAGTGAAGGGAATTTTCATTTTCCCCTTCATAAAAGAGTCCGAATAATTTAGATTTCTGCTTTCTGAAGAGATCCTCCGTTTAATTTGGTTGCCATGGTAGCCGGGCACCCTTGGCTTCAACATTTATGCTAAATAAAACCCCCTTTTAAAAGGAGAGACAAATATGTGGAAATGGTGGTTCTCTTTGTTCATGTGTGTGTGCGCGCGTGAGCCACGCTGCAAGCTATGTGGGGGCTTGAGTGGGAAAAAGCAAAGGCGGAACAAGACTTGCCTTGGAATAAAAGATGTGTGTGTTGAACTATACTTCAAATGTGTTGAGAGGGATACTGCATTTATCATCCATTGAGAGAGTTACGGCTAATGGATAGGAGATACAGTTTTATGTTCTGTGGTTGGAGGCTGCGCTGTATATCTGAGTGAAAGTGTGTGTGTGTGTTTCACAAGGGGAGTCGTGTTATTAGAGAGCGCACTTTGACGCAGTAAAGAGGAGGCGAGGGAAGGCCTGAAAAGGGAGGTAAGGGTCAGCTGACCTAGTTTGACCTCTGATCTTCTGTTCTGATTGTACTCAAAGAGTGTGTGTGTGTGTGTGTGTGTGTGTATATCTCTAAATATGCCTCCTTCCTCTGAAAATGAAGCTAAACACTCACTATGAGGGTGTTTCCATTTTCTAAAAATACAGGTCAAGGTGAATAAACATAAATTGATACACAAGTACTTGCACACTTCACAGACATGACCTGGCTGTTGCTGGTCACACTCCTTTAAAACCTCCAGTCACACACACACACACACACACACACATTCACACAAAACACATCACGCCTTCAAATCAGTAGAGACAGTAGCCAAACACAATGGAGAGAAAAAGTCCAGGGTGGTTAAGCAACGAGTTACTGAGGCTTGTCGACCACAAGAGAGCTGTCAGAGAAGAAAGTAGGGCTTGTGTGCATGTTTGAGTATGGGAGTACAAACAAAGGAGAAAGACTCAATGTGTGTGTGTGTGTGTGTGTGTGTGTGTGTGAGAGAAAGACACAGAAAGAAGCCTTGCCCCAAGTCTGCTTGGTTAATGGCTTGGCCAGCCTGAGGTCGAAAAGGACAAGGCATTACAAGAGCTGTGTTGTCACAAGACTCTGCTGCTCACCATATTGTCTACATGACATTACAGCAACATGCTTCCAAACAAGAAAACGAAAAGTCTTTCCTTCACCTTTTGTTTTTCACAAACAGCTCCATACACTGTATTTGTGATTAGTGCGTGTTTGTCCTCAAGTGGACAAAGAGGGGCGGGAACTTGCTTCCTCAGCATGCCAGAGTTTGAGAGGGTAAAAAAGTAATTTCAGCTGAGAAGGGGGAGTGAGGCACTAAAACAGCTCAAGAATTCAGAGGCAATTTAAAAAGCAGTGTGGGAGAGGGGAATGAAAAAAATGCTGGGTTAAAAAGGAGGGAGGATGGAAAGTAAAAGAGGTTGTTATTCTCTCTCTCCTGCTCTGTCTTGCTCTCCCTTACTTGCTCTCTCTCTCTCTGTTGTTTTTAGGGACTAGCCGGGCCACAACCTCCAGGAGAGATAGGGAGGGGTGGGTGGTGGTGGTGGTGGTGGGGTGTCTGCATGGATAGGGAGGGCAAGCATAAATCAAGCAGAGCCTGAAGGCTTTAGAGGAGGGAGGGACAGAGGGAAGAGAGTGGTAAAGGACAGGGAAGAGAGAGACAGAGAGAGATGATGGTGCTGGTGGTGATGGTGGTACTGCTGGGGGCTTGGAGAAAAAGAGAGAGTGTGGGTGGAGGGGAGGAGAGGAGAGAAGAGGAGCACAGCGATTGCAAGAGTGGTGGGGTGAGAGGTGGACGGTGGGGTGATGGAGTGTGGGTGGGTGGGTGAGTGAAGGGGGAGTGAGGAGAGGTGAGGGGGGTGTTACAGAGGCTGTGGGAGGGAGGGCGGATACTCGAGGTGGGGGTGAGCAAGTGAATGTGTGAGTACGTCTACAGTAAGCCAACTAAATTTGAAAATTCTCGCTCCACATTAAGATGGCGATGCTGCATGTCCGTAAGATGCAATTACACATATGGATGATGAGGGCAGTACATACGGATGTCAAGTCTGTCACCACTGCCATTTTTCTGCCATTATCATATTAACAACATAGTTACATCCTCAAATGCTGTTTACACTGCAAAGATGTTCACAAGGAAAATGTTCCCTCATCCCTGTTGACCAGGGATGATCTGGCCTTTGTCTTTCTAAAGACCTGCTCACACTGGAAAATGGAACAATTGCCAAAATTCATCAGTGTAACTGAAAGTGGCGAGTTAACAGCTAACACACTAACCAGCCTGGCTACCGCTGATCAGTCACAATATCTCTCCAAGTTTCTTCTTTTTACTGGGCCGTGCAATTTCCCCTGGCATTTTTTTCTCAGGAGGTGGGAAGAAAATCTCTCTGAATTAGCTAAGTTTTCTAACTGTTGCTTAGGAAATGGATTTGCTTGGTTGTTAGCAGAAAAATAAGTTCATCACCTTTGTGCCAAATACATGTTGAAGGTGCGACAAAGCTAAAAAAAGGTTATGCATCCATTTCAGACTAGATCAGGGGGGTAAATTTCAGTGTAAAAGTTCATCAGAGCTGCATGCCCGTGTATGCACACCCATGTTTAACAATATATGACAGGCACTGACAATGAGAGTGATGTAAGCAGTGGCGGCTCGTCAATAGAGGGCGCTGAGGCGCTGTCTCACATGAAGAAGAAGAAGAAGAAGAAGAAGAAGAAGAAGATAAAATAAATTTTAAAAAACATGAAAATTTAAATAAATGATCTATACATTATACAGACCGTGAGTACAGTGTATAATCTGCATCCATGTGTAGTTTAAAAATATTCTCTCACTCGTTTACCGCGACCGAACAGTCGTGTGACGTATTTCCTGTTCCTTTGGGGCGCAAAAATCTTTACCATAGACCCACGCTATAACTGGTGCATGCGC
>JAUMHL010000028.1:16369015-16396960 GCA_032362345.1 Sandelia bainsii | reverse complement strand
CTGCATGCTATCAGTTGATGGAGAGACAGGCAAAATTTACTTATAAATAGTAAATGACTATAAACACAGACCAGACCGTGTATTTTTCCGTTAATACATTTTTTTTAAGTAGTATGATGAATGATGAAACTGACTTGCAAAAGTGCGCCCCCCCAAAAAATAATTTCACCAGCCGCTACTGGATGTAAGTGAATGCTCAGGAGACAACTTTGTTTCACCTGTAACCATCTCTGTGACAGCTCATTTTAATATAGCCAGTCATACAATACTAAGGATGTATTTATGTTTTATTTTGATTATAGGTAATTATACATTGGTGACTGATATTTCAACACAGCAGGATTTACTGTTCACCTGGTTAACAGGTAGCTGTTCAATTGCTATGTTATGCTAGTTGGATTAGATGAAAAAATGTGTCTGTCTCAGACGCTGGCAGTAATGTACAAGAAAATAACAAAGAAGATATTCAACCATATTCATATTTTTAAGTGTTTTACTGTGAATTGAGATCTTCGACAATATGGTCAAAAGTCATTTTCATTTCATTTGTTTTGTTTTTTTAATCAGCTGTGATGGTGAGGATCCAATCTCAATGAGAAAGTGAATGAGTGAAAGAAGGGAGGAAAAGAGGGAGAGGGTGAGTGCGTGGGGGATGGAGAATTGCAGGGCTCAAGGTAATCTGGGGAGTTAATGCAGCTTAGAGGGACTGAGAGGAGTGGGAGGGAAGTAGAGAGAGAGAGAGGGAGAGAGGGGGAGTGATGGCAGAGGGAAAGAGAATATAAAAATAATAGGGTCAGCAGGGATAGAGGGAGAGAGAAACAAATGAAGATGTATCAAAAACAAAAGCTGAAGCATCTGAGGGGGGAGAGAGAGAACAGGAGTATAAAAACTGGAAAGATAGGAGAGTGGAGGGGGAGAGAGTGAGCCAAGTGAGTGTGTGAGATAAAGAGTGGGCTAATGAAAGGTAGGGTGAGGCTGAGCGAGGTGGTGGGTAGGAGGGAAGTCGACAGAGTGAGAGAGAGAGAGAGAGCGGGGGAGAGGTCTGCATGGGGAAAGAATGCTGGGTGGGGAAGGAAGGCAGACACGCAGGGCTTTGTGCTAAAAGCAAAGAGGGAGAGATGGAGAGATTGAGAGAGAGAGTGCAGTTATGTCTTGGCTTTAAGCACAGAGGAGGAACTGGTGAACAGGCACGAGCCCAAAAGCCCCGTCCAGCCCGGTCCAGGGTCGCATTTAAAGGGTGAGGTGGGAGAGAGAGTGGTTGAGAGCAGGCATAATGGAAAGTGGAGGAGGAAAACAACAAAGACTCTGGGTGGGGATGCTGTACAGAGCCTGTGGGTTAACACACTCACAAGACAGACTCTGACACTGACCAGCTCAGAAGCTCGTAGCAACTAACTAAGCAGAATCACTTCTTTACTGCTCCCTAACAAACAAAACTCAAACTCTTTCCAGCTGGATATTGTGGCGTGGACTATGAAACTATAAATGAGATGAATACACATAATATTCAGATGTGTTCGGTAAAGCAGATATTTTATACTTTGCACCATTAAACCTATATCTTGCAAAGAATCTCCATTGTAAACCCAAATTGTGCTTTCCACATCTGCATAGTTTATATGTAGTCATGTGGGACATATAGTGTGTGCACCTGCTGTTTGCATCCAGTTGAGATATATATTTCAGATATTATGCTAATTTTGGTCTGTTTTATTAAACCTTATTGAATTCTCTCCAGTGATTTAAATTCTCACCTTGCTGCTTTGATCTTATGACCAAGATAAAGTCTGGCCTTATCTTTAAATACTTGCATAAGTATGCAGAGCCTACTTCTTTATATCTGATTCTTTTGGTCTTCTCACACCTTAGCAATGTGACACGAGTGAGGTGATCTCCTTCAAAGCCATCAGGCCAAAATCACAAGGCACAAGAATTAAGAACAACTGCACTTGTTTTGAGATAATTTACAAAACTGGTTGATTTGTATGGGAAATGTGTTGAAACTGTGTTATTAGCTTGGAATAAATGGGTGGAAGTATATTACTACTGCACCAACAGATTGCTTTTCACCTGTTCAAAGAAAATATAATATAATGGAGAATAACAGCAAAAGATGTATGTTTGTGTAGCAAGAAACCTGTAAAGCAGACACAATCCTAAAATATTTCCCAGTAGTGATTTTTGATTGCATAGATCGACAACTCACATGAAGAACACATGAACACATGAAGATGTACACTGCAAACATACTACAGCCACAACAGGCAAGCAGAGAGAAGATGAGCAGTACAACAGGTTCCTTGAAAGCAGCCAGTGTCACTGTGCTCCGGCCACAGAGGGACGCTCCTCTGGGTGGGGAGCAGGGGGTGTTACGTGTTCTCTGGTAGGCATTAGTGTGTTGTCGGGCTGCCCACTGAGTAGAGGCTATTGCCCCTCTCCCCTCTCTCTGCTCATCTCTCCCATCTCATAACATTAAGACTGTGCCTCTCTGTGCTTGTATCCTTGGCAACCTGCCTCCAACAATGGAGAGAGCTCTGCCCTCAGCATGGGAGGAGTGCGGTGCCATGGAGAGGGAAAGCAAGGGCAAAGGGAGATAGAGGGAAATAGAAAACTGGCAGAGAGGCTGGGCACAAAGGGTGAGCGAAGGAACGAGTCACAGTGTTTGCTGCGCACAGACATGTAGATCAAAATGAGGCAAGAGAGCAAAGGGTTAAACAGAGGAAGGAAGTGAGACAGATGAGACGTAGGTGAGAGAGCCAAACCTGTGCAAGCTGTGAGCTTAGTGTAAGTGGATCAGTGAAGATCTGTGTCATTCTTGAGCTGACAAAAGTTGGACAGATCTGAAGACCAAGACAGGACGGATCTGGACTTTAACCCTCGCACGCCACTGAAATAGAAGACGGCCTTGATGCAGCTCTGATTCTATAATCCGAGCAGTGGTGCTTACAGTTTATTATGTGCAATTAACTCATGGAATCACATAAACAAAAAGTTGATTTAAACTTAGGTTATTCATATTTCATGATTCATGCTCTCAAAAACCTTTTTGCTAGTGAATCCATACTGTTCTGCAGAGGAAAATCATGTGGAGACTAAAGCACCACAGCATCTTACCTCTATGACTATGATTCGAGTATAAGAGGTAAGAACAGTAGAAAATCATGCTGTGTGGACAGAGGTGGAATCCACAGCGAGGGACACCGCATACTACAGAGGACTGTGTTCATCTTCTCTTCTCCCGCTGCAGCCAAGCTGGGCCATTGAGATTAATTGCTTATGATCAAATCAGCAAAGGCTTTGCAAATTAAAGAGTGGGCCACCCCCCTACCCCCCCGCCGTTCCTTCTCCCTCACCTCCACAACATCCCCCTGCCGCCCCTGGAGCCAGATCCAGTGGACACTGCATATGATGAGCCCCGGAGCTTATTTAAGGCTACAAACGTGTCATTTCCTCTTTCCCCAGAGAGAAACATAAAGCTCAGAAAGGGCTCGAAATGGAGCACAGGGTCAGCCAAATAGTGCAGACACATGCACACACACATATACAATGCTTTGCATGCACATGTGCATGCACGCACACACACACACAGTGTGCAAGAGTCAGTGCCCTAAGCAGAACTGCTGATATCTCACCCCGCTTCTCAAAACTGCTCTTCTCCCTGCTTCTCTCTCACTCTCTCATTAAGAAGCCATTAGAGAGAAGGGCAGCGTGAGACCATATGACCCCTTCCTAACCCCTGAAACACACCCATGAAGGGGAGAGAGACATAGAGGGAGGGATTGAAAGGGAGGAAGAGAGGGGCAAAAGATACAGAGTCAAATAGCAAAAGGGAAGGGAGGGAAAAGTGGGACCGATAAGAGGGTAATAGGGAGATACTGGGTAGAGGTGAAAGGTGGGAGTTCAAGCAATGAACAAAAAACTGCAAAAGGGTAAAAAAGGGTAAGCAGTGAGACACCCAACAAAAAACTCACATGAGCAGAAATATGTGAAATCTATTTGTCCTATAATATGAAGAATCAACAATGAGTTAATTTCAGTGTTTCCAATGAAGTTTCTCATGTTTTTGTATCAACTGACAGATCACATCACTACCATCATGGAAAATTATAGACATGCATTGAGCATGATTTGCACTGCAAAAAAGGTAATATTATCCCACTGTACTGGCATCTCTTTTTCACTTGCTCTTGTAAAACATTTTACAACTCAGATTAGATGATTAGTGCTGTTTGTGTGTTCAGTGGAAGGATAGAGAGGATGAAACACGCTAGATAGAGGAGATATGTATGAGTCAGAATTTGAAGAGAGAGGTAGAGAGGCGTGTGATAAGTACGCAGTGACTTCAGGAGAAGGGGATAATTTGGGAGTGGAGGGGAAGACGGCTAGGCTGCTTCCTTAGTCGGACACAGGAATGTAGAGCGGGCGGATCCCAGTGTGTGTGTGTGTGTGTTTCTATGTTTATGTGTGTGTTTGTGCCAGACAGAAATCCCTAACCCCCACAGAGTCTGGCTCCACTTATCAAGGCCTGAACAGAGGGGTATTGAGGGGGAGAGAGGGTAGAGGGGTCTGGGTGTCCTGCCCTATCAAATCCACCTTTAACTCCCATTACTGCCTCTCTCCTCTCCTGTACAAAACATACACACAGAGAAACCTTGAAACTGAATGTCTCTCAGGCCAGAGGAACTATGGGAAGGCCAAACAGTCTAACCACAAAAAGAGTAAAAAAACTGCCAGGGTCACAGACAATTACTCCATACTCACATGCAAACGCATACTGTGTCTCTCTACCTCTCTATCTCCCATGCTTTCCCACACACTCATAAATCAAACTCTGAAACTTCTCTCGGTCATCAAACATCACCTTTTATCACTGAAGAAGTCTCCCGTTCATTCTGAATTCAGATGAGGGCCACTTACTGTAAAGTTTGTTCACTCGGGTCAGGTGTAGTCTCAACTTGGGAATTAGTGTTAATAATAATAAACAAAACTGCAGGTACCTTCCTTGTTGAAGGTCCCACCTGAAACAAGCCTGTGACCCATTTTATATTTACACATACTGGCTTATGATGTAGAAGGGTAGGGGCTGAAGAGAGATAGAACAGAAAGGAGATCAAGTGGATCAGATTAAGTATTCCTTGCATGCTGCTGCCGAGTGTATGAGGGTAGCGAGGAGGAAAGAGTTGCAAGATGAGAGGGAGAGGAAGGTGGAAACAATAAGGCGCACAAGCAGGCAAGTGATCTGGGGCAAAGGGGTTGGGGGAGAGAGCAGGAACAAAGGAGTTTTTGGCCTCCTTTTATAACACCAACATAATATTTGATGAGAAAGAGCAGTGGATATACAGTAAAAAGTCTTATTAATTCCAGGTTAGCTGCTGTTACAGAGTTTCAACGTCTAAATGCAATCTCTATCTGTGAGGGATTCTTTCATCTGTCTTTCAGAGAAAATGAAACATGTTCCTTGACCTACGCTAAACGAGTGTCTACTAAAGCAGCCGCTTTTAAAATCTGATCATAATGTCATTACAATAAAGTAGCATTTAAAAAAAAACTATGTTTTCATAATCGTTCAAGGGTGTTGAATGAGGGGGACAAGTTGGCATTTGCCCCATCACTTTACAAAATACAGGAGCACTAGTTAACAAATCATCTCAACTGGGTGAACATCATTACTATAGTTAGTAATCTATAATAGAAACCTGTGCTGCACAGGTTTTATTAGCTAACGTTGGCTAGCTAGGTAGACCAGTCGCTATGATGTCAACTGGCTTGGTCACAATGACCGCACAACAAGACACAACAGAAAAAGAAAAGGGAAGGGCTGGTAGACTTTGAAGTAATACAATTTCTATTTTTATTTCCACTTTGTTATCAGTGAAGGTAACTTGCAACCCCATATGTTTTTCAGCTTATGTTACCTGTTGTTCCCCTCTCCTTCTTTCAATCCTGTTTTTTGCCTCTCGTCCTCACAACTGAGTGACTCAATTACATCACTACTGCATTTAAATACAGTTTTGAGATATTTTTATTATTCTATAGTACATTTAATTTTAGGCCACTACAGTTCTACCTAACCAGTTGCTGATACAATCATCAAATACAATCAACCAATTATGCTGCATTATTATAAATTAAATTACCAACCGGTATGTACATATTAGAGATGGAATTATGAGAGATTATTATAGTTTTCAGATTATAGTGACCAAAAGTATCACAGTTATCATTATTATCATGCTACTGTTCTTAAAATGTACAAAAAGAAGAAATGACATGAATGTTAGATTTTTTAAATGAAAGTTTCAGGAATAAGGTTTTGCAATTTGTTCTCTCCTTAAATCTGCACATTAATTAAACTTAACCAGGTTTTTTTTTTAGGGATTTCTGCAGAAGTGTTATTTATGAGGTACACTCTAATTGGTTTTGGTTGCAAAAGTTTGCAAAAAACACAAAACCTAAATTGACAATCGTGTCAATAAACCTAACTTCCCTTTTAAAACAAATGGAATGAATCATATGACATACTGTTGAGCAAAGCTATATTGTGACCTGGATTTTTAGTAATTTAAATGAAAATGTCAGTGTGACTATGAAGTAGGTTTCTGACTTTTAGAACACAACCTGGAAGTTCTGGTTTTACACAGCAAACAGACACAGATCCCACTAATGAGGAGAAAGTTTAACCCACAGCCCTGCCTTTATTTGAAGCCCATATAGTCACTGTGAAACCACACAAAGACACACATACTGTAGACAAGAAATGGCTGTAGCTCCAGCGTACAAGATGAGTGAAAACAGAAGTGACAGGGTGAATTGATGGAATGGAAAGGAAGGTCCAAACAGACAGAGGGAAGGAGTGATAGAGGAGAGAAGGAGGGGACAAATAGTTGTGAAGGACAGAGTGTGGCTTCCAGGACTGTCTTCAACGCCTCTATAACTATCAAACCCCAAAAGAACTACGCACAAACACACACACAAGCTCTTGTGTATGTACACAGCCCAAGCCATAATTGTCCCCTGTGGTGATTTTGGCCTCTCCCTCCTAGTTTCTCATTGCTGTTGGCCAACTCTTCTGTATCTTTAACACTTCCTTTTTTTCCTCTTCTCAAAAGGAGGAGGGGGGGGATTGTCACAAGAGAAGGAATGAGGGATGAAGGAGAAAGAGATAGGAAGGAGGTGTGGAAGGGTGTGACGATGGAAAGGGGGAATGAAGGGAAGGAGGGAAAGGAGAGAATGAATGTGTAAGAGGAAGGGAGACTTTGCCCTCCAGCGGGAACACTCCCACGATTGTGTGTACACGTATGTGTGTGAGTGTGTGCACGTGTGTGTGTGTTTGTGTGCGAGCTGCACCTCAGCCAAACTGACACACCCACAGGCTGTAGACCTCTATATCCTGTTCGGGTTGTCCGTTTGTCCAAACATCATGCACCTCCTGCCCTCTTCCCCCTCCCCACACTCCCCTTTTCTAACTGGTTTGATGGGGGTAGAGGCTGCCGAGGGAGTGAGTACGGTAAACAGAACAAAGGCACCTTTCTAAAATAAACAGACCGGGAAAGAGGAACTTCTGGTCGACTGAAAATGAGAGAGAAAGAGAGCACAGATCCAGTCATGAGCTTACTGTAAATCACTTTTTTAAGGAAACTCCTCATGAAAGTTACTGTTTCTGCTTCTTAATGTCAGTCAGTCTGCCAGTGTATACATGTCGGCCTCTCTTTCTCTCAAATACACACACACTTTACTAGTCTCAATATCCCCGCTGCTTGCGCTCGACTAAGTCTTGGTGAATGCTGGATACAGTGTGACACATAAGCCACAGCGAGCAGTGCTGCCAGGCTCACGGTTACAAGGCCCATTACTGGCTATCAGATCACTGGAGGGGAGAAGAGAGAGGCATCATAACTCACATCAAATCACATCTCCATCTCATATCTCCAAAAGAGAAGCCTTGTCATGGAGCTCCCATTGAAAAGGAGCAGGACGAGGCCTTGCTCAAATGTAAGGTTTTTGTTGTTTTTACAGTTTTTCCATGAATAATACCTTGATACCAATATATGAAATGTCACATGAGGCAAAGGAACATAATGCGTGAGATGCACGGCCATTAAATTAATTTAAAACCTCTTGCTGCAAATTGCATTCAAATTCATACTCACTGGAGTCAAATCATAACATAAAGACATTATATACAGTACATCCAAGAGAAAAAAAATATCTCTGACATTTCAAATAAATGTCCACAAATCCACTTTGAAAAAAACTTGTCTGAGAGTCATCTCATTTTAAACCTTTCTTTAGTGTCAAAGCAATCCCGTGATAGTTGTTTATACATTCATGCACGCATTGCAAACAGGAACAATTAATAATTCATTTTAATGGTGACAAAATCAATCATTATTCATGTTGCATTGCAAAGATATATAAGAACGGATAGTGTGTGTCATACTTTGTAAAGCCCCTCATATTCTTTTATATGTGCTTTAGAATAAATAACTGAGATGATTTTTAGAGGCTACTGAGCATGTGTTTGGTCTACAGAGTTAACCACAAACAATAATATATCTGTATATAGACATTTGGAGTATGTGATGCAGTCTAAAGTGTGTTAATGTGTGGGGGTGGGGTTCTAGCTCTGGGGATACTGCCGTGAATGTTCAACCACAGAAACCTCCTGACCCACCCACCCATGCACCGTGCCAACAGGACATCCTGTTAGGATGCATTCTGGGTAGTTTATTTTTTCGACCTGTGCGATCAATGTCAAGAGATGTGTGCAAGTGAAGATAAAGTTTAACCACATACGTTTTCAAATGCAATGTAGGGATTGTCCTGTAGAAATATTTTACAGAACATCTGCAGGGGTTATGCATGCATTGAGATTCTTGGACGTAGGTGAGTGTGTACAGTGTGTGTGGGCTGTGGCTAACTAAAGAACACACATGGGCCCAACCCAGGTATACTCAGGGTGGGATGGCTAATCTTTAACCCCCCCACACACATACACACACACACACACACGCACAGTCCTGCTCCTCCTCCTCATCTCCACCCAGCAATACTTCTCCGTCCTGTTCCAGGGGCAGGAGGTGGAAAGGTGGGGGGTGCTGACGTTTTGGAAAAAGGCCATGGTCAGTAGTGGGGAGGGGGCAGCTTCCTGTCCAAAATGGTTCTTTTAAAGCCAGAGAATTATAAATAGAGCAGGTGTCAGTATTGAGAACTGAGAGAGAGAGGGTGCTGTGAGAGAAAAAGACAGACAGCAAGAGTGTGAAAAATTGTGTGAATGTGTGTGTATGTGTGTGTGTGTGGTGTGATGGCATGGTGGAGTAGGAGAAGGGGCTTTTAGCTGGTGGACTGCCCATAATGTCCAGCAGGATGTGAGGTCATATGACAAAGATGGCTGGTGGGCGGTGAGAAATGGTTGGTTACCACGGTGATAATGGAACTTTTTTTTTTATTTGATGGGGACCGAACAGGAGGTGGACATGAGAGAGGGAAACAGTGGGAGGAAAAAAAGGGGGACAGAACAGCATTTTAGTGTTTCTGTCCCAAAAGAACAAAAAATGTATTCAACACTTGTTTCTAACATAGAACTCAAAAGGGGGGAAATGTGTGTGTACGTATTTGTGGTGGCAGGGGACAAAAAGGGGAAGGAGAGGATGGAGGGGAAACTGAGGGAGGTGGGGTGAGTAGGCCACAAAAGTCAACAGGGTGAAAGGAAAGGGCTGAAATCATCTGTGCAGTCAGAGGACAAAGAGGCAGAGCAAATAGGGGGTGGGGGAGAACAAGACACAGAAAGAGGCCTGGAGTACAAAGACACTAAGAGACAGAACTGATAATAGACTGTTAAAAAAGTGAGAAAAACGAACTGAGAGCCACAAAAAAAGAAAAGCATGAAGAGAGTAGAAATACAGAGGGAGAGGCCTCAACATGATGTAGTTACAGTATCTAACCCATAGCATGTCAAGCCCCGAAGAAAGGGGTTAAAACTTAAGTCCACACAGTCTGAAATATTAAATCCATTTTGGTTTTTAATGAAGGAGGAGTGAATTAGGGAGGAAATATGAGAGTAGATTATTAAACTAAGAGCGAGGAGAAGGGAGAGAAGAAGTGGAGAGGTGTGCTGAGGGTGAGGGGGTTGAAATCTGTTCACGGTGTTTTAAATATTAAACCTATTTCAAGTTTAATGAAGTGCAAATACTATAGGGAGAGTCTTAACTGGAATACAGAGAGGAAGGGGGCGAAAGGGGGATCCGATTCATTATTTCAAGTGTTCACCTTTAGACTGCCGAGACTTGGGGAGAGGAGTGCAGACAGAGAGAGAGAGAGAGAGAAAAGTGGGAAAGTTTATGCGGAGGTGCAAAGTAGAGGGCAGTTTAAGAATGCCTGTCTGCAGGCCCCAGGTGAGTCCAGGAGGCTGGAGCTCCTGAAGATAAAGGTCTGATCTGAACTCCAACAAGCCAAAACATGCAGCACTCCTGCACTCACAGGAATAAACAGGACAGAGTTCTATGGAAAAATGATTTCACTTTTTAGTACGTCTTTGTGGGTGTGAGAGAGTGCGTGTCTGTAGGCATGTGTGTATTAGCGGTTGAGGAGGGGAACTCTGAGGCCGCACAGCGAAAAGGAAGACAGTCAGATAAAGATGTTGGATTTTAAAAAAGATTCTCGATGTAATCAATGTGCAACAGCTAGAGGGAAATGGAAAGAACAGCCCACGTATGATTGAACTGTTCATGTCTACATAATCAGATGCTCTAAGCTGTGTGTGTGTGAGTATGTGTACATCACACCGGCCATGTACCGGATTGCCAAAATCCCCCAAGCTGCCACTAAAGGTCACTGTGTGTGTGTGTGTATGTTTTTTTTTTTTAATACCAGCGAGAAAACAAACAAAAAGTATTTCCAGTGCTGTTATTATGTGGGATAAAGATCAAGTTGGTGTTTGCCCCAAGTATAAAGGAAGTAAGAAAGAAATCAATCATTAGCTCATGTTTTCACCAGCTCAGACTTCGTCTGAGGGTGAAGGTGTCAGAGACTGAATGAATTCTGTGTCCAAAATGACACCTTTTGAAGAGATGACGCCTATAAGACAGATGATAGCACTAACAGTGGTTTATTGATGGCTGTGGCTCAGGAGGTAGAGCAGTCGTCTACCGATTGGTGGTTTGATTCCTGGTTTCTCCTGTCATATGTTGTAGGGTCCCTGGACAAGACACTGAGCCCCAAGTGGCAACTGGTATGTCAGGTCAGCTGCATGGCAGCTCTGCAATCAGTGTGTGAGTGTGTGTGTGCGAATGGGTGAACGAGAAGCAGTGTAAATGCTCTTTGAGTATGGATAGGTAGAAAAGCCCTATATACATACATTTACATATTTTTTTTATTTTGAAAAGGTATTTGCCGCCTTCCTGCTTCCCTGTTTTTTGCATATTTGTCACACTTAAATGATTCAGATCATCAAACAAATTTTAATATTATATAAAGTTAACCCAAGTAAATACAAAATTTATAAATGATGATTTCATATATTAAAAGAAAAAAGCTGTTCAAACCTGCCTGTCCCTATGTATAAAAGTAATTGCCCCCCTCTGTGATTAACCATATTTTTTTTTACCACTGCTGACCAAAAACAACACAAAGACTCATCTCACATTTGCCAAAAAAATATCTTGACTATCCCCAAAACTTTTGGGAAAATATTCTGTGGACTGATGAGACAAAAGTTTAACTTTTTGGAAGGTGGGCATCCTGTTACATCTGGCATAAAACAGAATTGTGAATGTGAAACACATCATTGCCAGTTATCGCAAACGGTTGATTGCAGCTGTTGCCGCCAAGGTTGGCACAACCAGTTATTAGGTTTAGGGGGCAATTACTTTTTCACACAGGGCTAGGCAGGTTTGGACAGATTTTTTTTCCTCAATATATGAAATCATCATGTGGTGCTGCAGTAGCTACACAGAAAACACTAAGATATACACACAAAGAAGAAAATACAGAATAAATACAAATCTAAATACATATAAACAGAAACATATTGCACCTTTAACACTTGGCAGTCGCATCTGCTTTCTACAGAAAGACTATTATTTATGAGATGTAATTAAATGACCTGAAGATGAATGTGCAATAGCAATAAATACATATAGTACGATACAATAAAGTCTGTCACACTATCGATAGTTAAACTGTTGGAGCAGAGCACTCTACTGTCATAATGTAGTCACTGTACAGGGTGATGGCTGTTGGCAGGAATGACTTCCTGTACCGTTCCTTATCACAGCAGAGCTTGAGAAGTCTATTGCTATAGCTGCTCTGACCAGCAGGCTATGGAGAAGACGTGAGCAGTTTGTGCAGCATCCTGCTCTCCATCACCTGCTCCAAGGGTTCCAGTGAAGACCCAAGCACAGAGCCAGCCTTCTTTAGTACACCACCACAATGGATGTAAAATTAAACAATCAAGATGCGATCAAAGTGTAGACTTTCAGCTTTATTTGAAGAGGTTTAAAAAATATGGCATTTACCATACAGCCATTTTAAGGAGTTCAATAGTATTTGGACAATTGACTGACAAGAAGTTAATTGGGCAGGTGTGGTCCACTCCCTCATTTCATCAAGACAAATGAAGCAGATAAAAGGCCTGGAGGTATCAGGTATTGAGTTGGCATTTCGCAGTTGTTTGACTGGGGCTACCAACATAAAGTCCAAGTGAAGGAGGTCATCATTAGGCTGAAAAAACAACACCAATCTATGAGAAAGAGCAAAAACCAAAAAAAGTGTGGCCAAATCAACAGATGGGTATATTCTTAAAAAGAAATTCTTTCCTTGATGAAGAAAACCCCGTTTACAACATCAGCAGAAGTCAATTATACTCTGGAGAAGGTAAGCGTGTCATTGTCAAATCTACAATGAGGGGACGTCTTCATGAATGTAAATACAGAGGGTTTACAATGTGTACAAGGTGCACACCACTGGTAACATGGACAACAGGAAAGCCAGATTAGACATCTAAAAAATCCTCCCATGTTCTGGAGTCTGAATCTTTTGACTGATAAAACCAAGATTAACTTGTACCAGAATAACAGGACAGAAAAGTATGGCGAAGGAAAAGCATGATCCAAAGCATACCACATCATGTATCAAACATGGTGGAGGCAGAGTTATAGCATGGGCATGTATGACTGCCAGTGAAACGGGCTCACTGGTGTTTATTGATGATATGACTGATGAGCAAGATGAATTCTAATGCGTACAGGGCTAAACTCTCAGCTCACATTCAGCCAAATGCTACAAAACTGATAGGACAGCGCTTCACAGTGCAGATGGATAATGACCCTAAACATACTGGAAAAGCAATTCAAGAATTTTTGAAGGCAAAGAAATTGAATATTCTTCAGTGGCCAAGTCAGTTGCCTGATCTCAACCCAATAGAACAGCTTTTCAGTTACTGAAGAAAAAACAGAAAGACCTACAAACAAACAGCAACTGAAGGTGTCTGCAGCGAAGGCCTGGCAAAGCTTCTCCAGGGAGGAAAGTCCAGACTTCAGGCAATCATTGACTGCATAGAATTTTCATGCAAGTATTACAGTGTTTGGTTATTTTTACAATTATGTCACTCTGCTTAAAATGGCTGTAATTCCTAAATGGTAAATGCCATATTTTTGTGAAACCTCTTAACATAAAGCTGAAAGTCTACATTTTGATCACATCTTCATTGTTTTATTTAAAATTTATAGTGGTGGTGTCACTGCCCAGATACTTCTGAGCCTAATTGTATTTTATGGTATTTAGTCAAAATATGGCATAGAATTTTGGGCTGCATCTTATTATTTTCTCATTACTCTAAGACTATTTTCTCAATTAATTGATTTATTTTTAGTCAAGAAAATATCACAAACTAGTGAACTAGTCAAGTTTCTTAAACTTGTTTTACACAAATCAAACAACAATCAAAATCCTGTACAGCAAAAAATATTCAACTTAAGTGTAAATAGAAATGATAGATCAGTGGTATAACTTCTTGACATTTTTCTGCCAATCAACTAATTGATTAATCAACTCATTGTTCCAGCACTACACGGTTTACAGAAGGAAACTCTGACATGATGCATCAGGGATGAATACACTGAATTAAATAAATAATAAATAAATAAAAAAGCTTGACTGCAATTTTTAAACCACTCTGTCTTTGATTTGAATCCATGTCTGGAAAAAGGAGCGAGGGCCAAACTAAAAATAATTTTAGGTAATTATTTAAAGGTGTACGACATAAGCAGATAGAAGAAGTAGAGACTATTTAAAACTCTCTTCCTCAAAATTGTCACTTCTAATATAGTATTGTGGAGAAAAATATATGCACGTGATCAGATCATAGGACTGCAAACGGTGCTGATTTCTTTTCTTCTAATTCACATGTAACATGATATCAAATATTTGTGGCAGCAGACAAGGTGAGCGCATGAGTGAGATCAAGCATTAGAGAGAGAGAAAAGTCGAGCACTTAGTGACCTCAGTAATGACATCAAGTGAATACAGCAGATGTTTGCAAGGGAAAGGGATCTAAAGACAACAAATCCTAATTCCTGAAGCAGTGTATGTGAACACGGGCACACAGCATTTTCATACAAACGCTCTGAAACGGCTTTGTGCTAATACCCTGATCCTTTACACCACCAGATATTATCCTTATATTACAGAATAATCCAGCACAATCCTCAGTCAGACAGCCACTGTGTTGTATGTAACATTAGCATGTCTAACTGTAAAGCATGGACACAGATGAATGAGAGCAAGGAAGAGAATGTGAGTCTAGGCACTTCTCATCAATAAAGAATGAAGCAATTAAGCTAATCTCAGACTGAAGGTGCCCTTTCTCTTTTATACCTACCATATCCCCTTGATGGAAACCAACAACTAGACTTCATGGAACAGCAGCTCCACCACGCAGAAACAGCCCTACACGTAATGGTATAAACAACACTAAACTGCTGAACCTAAACAAAATGACTCATTATACTTCTGAAATGATTAGTTGAATAATCAATAATAGACCTCTCTCACAGCGAACATGTCATATACTGTAGTAGGATAAGCACAGGTGTAATTAGTAACATTACATTTCTGTTAATGTGTGTCTGATATTGTGCCTGCTGGCTTCTTGTCACGGTTTACTGGGAATAGATCAATTATTTGCTTTATTATTTAGACCTACTGTACTTTTCCATGATGTGACAACTCAGAATGTTTGCTTTAAAAATGTATTATTTAATAGACACAAACTAATTAATTTGTATGTATTTTTATAATCAATCATTTATAAAGTGAGCATTGCAGGTTCCAACTTCTCAAATGTACTGAAAGTCAAACGAATAATTCGCTTTCCATTTACTTAGATAAACTTGTTCCACTTACCAGTAGAAATAGTAAAATCACAAATGAATGAACGCCTAAAGAATAAAATAATAATCTTTCCATTTCATACATCATCAAAGCAACAAAGAAGCCTTCTATTTGCTTTAATTATCATGATGGATTTTTGTTTTAATTCATTTTCAAGTCAACATTATTTTATGTGTTTGATGGTGTCAATAGCTCTTTGCTGTTTACCTTGTAGTTAGAAGCTTTAAAGAGAATTCTATATCACTTTCTAATTTGTTGGTCCTTCCATGTGGCTTTATATCTGATTTGGATCTTCTACCAAAGGTGACAAAATCCTGGACTTAAGGAGACTTAAGACTTAAGTAGACAAACTCTTTTAAGCCTAATAAATCCTGTGTGTTTATGGCCCTGACTTGGTCAAGGTAAAATTGTAAGAACCATTGTAAGAACTTCTGGGCACCACATAGAACAAGTAGAAGAGCACTCACACAAACAAAATATCACAACACCCTCCTCCCAGACCAAACCTGACAAAACCTGTTCAGCTGTCCCCCAAACCTTTGCTAAACAAACGGTATCCACCTCCTGCAAACTGAATGAACACACAGTAGTGAAAAATATCCTGCCTGTCATACACCACCACTCTTAAATGTAATGTCAGCCCACTGCTGATCACCATGATCTTTTACTTCTAAATGGCAAGGTCAGCACTCTGAAGGAGACCCAAACAGTTCACAATCTCATTATAGAATGACTCTAATTTCTTCCTTTCCTGGCTCTTCATCATTGTGAGCCTGTTCCTGAAGCTCACTTGAATGTGGGGATAAATGGTGGTTCTTTGGCTTGCACCAGGTGAGCCTACACCAGCAGCAACACTAGACTTCCTCTAACCTTTAGGTGAGAAAACACCTCTCTCTGTAATGACTACTTCACTACAGCCAGACTTAAACTCTACCGTCTACCTCTGTAGAACTGTGCAACTTCGTATATGTGGTTATGCATGTGTGTGTGACTCTGAAGTTCAACACAAGAATTACTTGGGCACCATAATGACAGAAGGTTACAAAATCGATTACTCAGAGGTAAACAGATACCAACAGACCCTCATAAGTCTGTACGGATGCTCTGTCCTCTCTGCCTTTCTTTTCTTGTGTCTTTTTCTTCTGTCTCTCACACTACCCCTCTCATCCACCACTCTCTTTCCCTTTTCTCTCCTCTCGCCCTTTCTAGAAGGTCCTTCCCTAAACCCCAGAGAGAGGGGGAGGAGCCCGGGATGGTGAGGACGGGCTGGTAATCCGTGCAGTGACCCAGGTCAATTCAATTATCCTGTTTTCTTTCGCTGCGCGACGCGTGTGCCCATTTCACAGCCAACTCCCTTAATGCGCCCAGGATTAGCTTCTCTTACTTTTAATGATCTACCTATCGACGCCTTGGGCCCCACAGCACAAACTCAAACACACACACACACACACACACATATAGACACACAAACAGAGACACACACACAGGTGTGTTTTTATGTATCCGTGTTTGTGTAAAATAATTCACTAAATGCTTTCTACAAGAGTGAGGATCAAGAGAGACTTCTCTCAAAATAAATGTGTTGTTGAGCGTTTTTGTGTGTACATTTATTTGTTTATGTAGGAGTGCGTGTTATATAAACTGCAGCAAGAAGAGGATTGTACTAACCATCTGCATTTACCCATCACCTCACACCTTCAAGATTTGAGATAATCACCTTAGGCCTAACACGTTGTTGTAGAAGCTCACTAATCTCAACCCCAGAGGAAGAAAAGAGGTCATTTTATACTAATAAACTGTGTGGATGTCTGACATACATTGAAATATTCACACACTATTAAGCACAGATGCGCGGAAAAGCATCATGCACATTCTGTTGTGTACAAGTGTTGCACTTGCACATAACTGCTGCTCTGTTGGTTAGAAGGTGTCTTTTAAAAAAGAAGCAAAGATAAATTAGATTCTGCTGTAGTTGGGCGTTGAGTCGTTGCTCTCACCCAATTATCTAACCTAATTGTATTATCTCACTTGCCATTCACTAATTACATGACTGGATAACTAAGTTGGGGTCAGCATTACAAGTGCAGTAACTGTGGGACAGTCTAAAGCTTCAAAGTTATCAAATCAGCACCACTAAGTTATTTCCAAGAAGTGCGGTTCTAATGTCCACCAATTATGACAATTCTGAAGTTAATTCCAGCTGCTGTTGTGACACTGAACTAAACGTCTATCCAACAAATCAACTATATAGAGACTATCTGCACCTGAAAACACAGTTTGTCTATAGTGCATTAAAACATGCACTTTCCACATGTCTGGAAGAAGAAGCTAGCTTGTCAGCCTTACCTGGGATGTCCTGTCCATTGTAGTTCCATCCAGCCACAGCCAGCATTGAAGGCAGAGGAGATCCAGGCCTACTATCCCTGTCCCTCTCCCTGTCCCTCTCTCTGTCCCAGTTCCTCTCAGCCTGCTGGGTAATGTGTCTGACCGTGTCCTTGTTCTTTCTATTCTTCCTTCGCCCTGACCCTGACAGGGGTTGCCAGGGCCCCTCTCCACCTCCTACAGCAGCGCCCCCAGTCCCTTGTTCTCCCTGACTCTGGGCTGCCCCCCTGGGAGTGTCCCGAGGATGAGAGGAGGAGGCGGGAGACACCTGTTCCTCTTTGACGGTGACAGGTCTGTAGTCGTGTGGCCAGGCGGGCTGGGAGTCGTGGCAGGCTTCCTCTTGGCTCTCATGGCTCTTAGGGGGTTCTTGGTCCTCTTTGCCATATGTGCTACCTCCCTCGTGGCAGCTGGCGATGGCCGAATCCCCAGAAGAGTTGGCCGGGCTGGTGCGGCGTGCCAGCCAAGGGGAGGTGCTGCGACCAGACATGATGGAGGCCAGTGCTTCAGAAGCCATGCCTACTATTCCTCCTCCTAAACCTGCTCCTGCAACACCCCCTGCTCCTGCTATACCCACTCCACCTACACCTCCTCCACCTCCTCCACCTATGCCAGCCGCAGCAACAGCTCCCATTTCAAAGTCGGCCAGTTCATCCGCCATCTCAGAGCGGATGCTGATGTCCAGAGCTGCCTTGATGAAGCTGTGGCAGGCCTGGACAATGTCTGTCATTTGCAGGTAACTGGCAGCTGACATGACCTCGATCACGTTCTTACTGGTGAGAGCGAGGTGCGCTGAGTACATGAAGTCCAGGATGGCTTTGAAGCCTGTCGCCGTGACGATGTCCAGGTGAGTGACTGTAGTCTGGTGGTGAGGCTCTGCCCCTTTTTTAACCTGAAGAGTGAGGAGGAGTGTTCACAGCATTGTTTTCTTGTTTAATTATCTCATGCAGGAAAACATTAGAGCATTTCTCTTGCATTGTTTTATCAACTAAAAACACAATGAACTAAATTACTATGAGCAGAGAAAAACAAGCACTTAACCAAACCCCTGACCTGTCTTCCAAAGTGTGGCAGTTCCTTACCTGGCAATAAAGAGTCTTGAAGTAGCGTGAGGAGCCCAGGAGGACATTCTTATGGGCCTTGAAGATCTTTCCGTCCACAATGACACAGGCGTCACAGAGGATGCCATGCTGCCTCTGTTCATTCAGCTCTCTGAGGAGCTGACGGTAGTGAGAGGAGATCTCCATGTCCTCCTTTCTGTTGTTCATCTGTGTAGCTGAACAGAACCTCTCCTACAAATGTCTGCTGCGAAATGAAATGACATGAAAGAAATCAATGTAGGATGGATCAAAATAAACATACCAATGTACAGTAGCAGAAAGATACTGAATAAAAGACCAATAAAATCTAAGTCACATTGCAAACATCTAGGAACAAAAACAAAGTTTCTGGCAACACATTTACAAATTTGTCCATATATGTGGTAGATGGTTGTAGTTATATACAAACCCTATGCTTAAAATGTTGGTTTTCTTTTAATATAAGGGGGAAGAATAAGCATATTTAGCTGAACCACTCCTTTAAAGACGAGCCAGGGTAAGGATGTCTCAGTAATGACTGTGACATAAAAACGACATCAATAGAAACCACATCTCAACTGCCGTAGTTTGATGTCTAAAAACAGCTCAATAACAAATAGTCAAAAACCTCTGTGTTTAAACCGTGTCTGACAGGTTCACTGCTGTGTATGTGTGTGTGTGTGTGTGTGTGTGCGCGCGCGCGCGCGTATGAGCTCATTAAAAATGTCAGTTGAAAAGCATACCACTTTCACAAAACAGTTCAGAGGGAGAAAAACACCTCATTTAGTACAGACTACTTTACCATTAAATTTATCAATAAACAGTTTCATTTCCTTGTTATTTTTTTCATCTCGTTTTGACTGTGAATATTAAATCAGTTTTCTAGTTAAGGCAAAAATTCACTCTTGAACCTTCACCCCAGTATTTCTGATCTTACACAGTTCAGTCCAGGTTGTGAACACAAAGTTTTTCTGAAAACTATAGAGATAAGACCTCTAATGGCAATTTGTGAAGCTTCTAAATGGTCAGTGAATAAAGATCCAACATTCAGTATTCATTGACAGGATTATAGTGATGTTACAGGTATATTTCATTGTTACTCTTACTAAATAAAAGCATGAGAAAAGCAAAAACTTACAATGTTTGTTATCCATTAACCCGTAAAGTGTATTTACTTCTGTTTTTTGATGTAAGACATAAGTGAGACTTTACTTGAGCACATAGAAAACAATATTGCCTGCGTTTTTTGTCTTGCTCTGCAAAGGTTAGATGACATATGAGAGGCATTTTGAGCTCACGCACAACAGAAATGATGCAGGTGATGGCCACAGAAGGAGGAGAGCAGAAGGAGAAAGAGGGAGATGTGAATATCGCTATGTTGTTAATTCAACAAGAGAGAGAAACCACATAAGCCCTAGCAAACACACACATACACGCAGACACACACTCACGCACACACAGCAGAAGAAGATAAACACACACGCTCAGGCAGTGCATTAGCCAGAGCATTAGCAGCCGCCGCTCTTGCTCTTGTCTCGGTGAGGGCTAAATCGCGGGGACGCGGAGTGTTACCAAACGCAGCAGTGATTTGTTTTGGGAACGCCACAGCTGTCAGCTCTCATGGGCCATTCTGAGAGATGACAGCTCGGGTTGGCCAAGGTGACAGCAGCGTTTGCTCGGGGGCCGGCACACTTCAGGTCATGTTTAGCAAAGCTCTGCTCAACCTGATGGCTTGTAAGATCAGATAAATCCACAGTGTCTCCCCCGTCCACTTGGACAAACACAGCTCCTATGAACAGAAGTGGATGAAAGGATGGAGTGATGGTGACAACTGTTAAAGTCTCCTTTGCTCAAAAAAAAGTAACTGTCCCAGACCCAATCAATACACGGCTCGCTCAAATCGTTCACTTTGACTGGCATTTCTTTAAGTGATAGAAAGAATGGTGAGGAGGAGGAAGAAACTTGGATGTGAATGCAGAATTACAGTGTCCCTCAGAGTTACAAAAGGCAAGTTTTTACGCAAGCATTTATATCCTGCACCTCACACATTTCTTAGAAAAAATGTACTGGCAGTCTAACCTTGAGATATTTTCCTTTCTGTCTTGCCCTGACGGAAGTATTGAGTCTTCACCCCTCACCTTTGGAAACAAACCGAGCCGCTTTAAAGACACAGCAACTCCCCTCCTCATTTCTCTGCTCTTCTTTCCTCATGGCCACAGGCACATTCAACTGTATTGTCCGATCTATAAGATAGACTCTCTCTAAGGGGCACAAAACAGAAGGAGTCATTTATTCACTGAGAAATACCTCAATACCCAGCTATTCCACATTTTTTCCAGGCAATGTGAATGGTGAGATACAGGGTCACTGTACAGCACACGCTGGTCAGCAGCTCCCATTTGAGAAGTGCAGTATCTATCGGTAGCACAGAGGAAGCAGTGAAAAAAAGCCAGCTATATCAAATCAGAAGCCGGAATAAGACATTGCTCAAGTGATGCATTTAGGGTCCTCCGACTCTCCATTTTCATCTCTGTTACCTTTTTCAAACTCACCGGATCAATAAGGAACAAAAATGACAAGCACCTGAACAAATGATTGAACAGGTAAATTTAAAGGATCAACCAAATCACAAAGAAAACATTTTTTTCACTAATATTTGGTGTTGTCAGGCCATATCGATGGTTTAATGCAGATTTTGAGATTTCTACTTCTACACTACCACAATAGAGGTAAATGTAATTTGATTTATGGCGCTCACAGCACAAAAATATTTACATTTAAAAAATTAACACCAGCATTTCTTTTTAGAAATAGTGTTACTTTGCATAATCAACCCAACACACTGTAAAAAGTTGGTTTGTGCTGCAATGTTTAGTCAACTAATTGATCAGCAGAATCTGTAAGTGCAATAATGTAAGGACAATAATAATTTTAGTCATTTTATAAAGCAAAAGTAGTAAACATACCCTGGTTCTAGCTTTTCAAATTTGAGAATTTTATTATATTGTCATAATGATAGTAAACTGAACCTTTTGGGGTTTTGGACAAGCAAATTAAGACCTCACATTGGACTGTGGGGAATTATAGCAGGCACTATCCCTGCAGTTTAATTTAGGTAATAGTCAGCAAATTAATAACAGGAAAAAATAATCGTTACTGTTGCACTCATAGTAGTTCCAAGCAATATTCAATTTACTTCTATTTTAATGAGGTGGAGGAAGACACAGACACAAATAACCTAGACAAAAGACATACTGAGACACACTGAGTTAGTACAGAGAGGGGCATCTTTAAAGCAGTGTGCTTTGCCCTGTAAACTCTTTGTCTAATTGGCTTGTTTAATTTCAGTCATGTCCAGTTCCCTCCAGTCAAAGAGCTGTTGTCCAGAGGAGCCACTCCCGATTCTACCCCTGTACAAGAACTTCTCCAGTGTTCATCCTGGCTTTTCATTCACTCAGAGATCTACTCCATCTTACCCTATGGGCTTAGATGAGCAAAAGGACCAAAACCCACTTCCTCTATTATGTGAGTACAGCCTTGATTTAACCCATCTTTTCTTTCCAAATATACACTTGATGCATGATGGGAAAGTAAGGTGAAATGAACTTTCATTTTAGACAACCAACGAAAGTGAGAAAGGCACAGACTTCTGTGTTTCATTCAAAGCATTAACAGTCTCACCAAGGCTACAGAAACTAAAGCCTGCTTTCAGGATGTCACAGAACAGAAAAAAAAGCTTTTCATCCCTCTATGAAAATTCACCACTAAAAAAGCAAGGGAAAAGTCATCAGAAGGCAGGCTGACAGTCTGTGAGGGCTTATTTGTGGTCAGAGATGATTGTTTTCAGTAAAGCATGCCACTACAGCTCCAAGTCTCTGTCACCCTTCTGAGGCCAAATCAAAAGTGACTGTCCTCCTTACCCTCCACCCCCCACCTTTCCTCATACACGCACAATCAAGAGCCCCATTCCCCTCAAAACGCACACACCCAGTCCCTGCCCCTAAATACACAAACACATGCAAGAACTAAAAACACACACATTCACACGCTTAGCAGAGCCGTCATGGCATCACACTCGGTTTGTCCTGGTCACATCACAGAAAAGTCACTTTAGGCCCCGGCCAGACAACTAAAGAGATGAGACGTGTGATGGAGTGAGAGAATGGGGCTTCCTCCTTCTTGTGTTTCTCTTAATGCAGCCTGTCCCTCCAAGCCACTTCTCTGCCTCCTTGACCACACAGGACCGAGGGGAGACGGAGCGCAAGGTCCTTGTGGATCAAAGGCAGACAGATAGTTTGTTTGCACAAGGTTTAACACAGACAGTTTTCACAATGAACTCATAATGTGATTTCACAAGGTATTTAGATATCACACAGTTCTAAGATGTACAACACGTGATCGGTATTCACACAGGAAGATAATACATGCACAACATATTTTAGCAATGAAAACTTCAAGCTCTTGGTAAAACCTGTTTGTTGATTAAGTCCTTGTTAGACTTGCAAGGTTCATGTGTGTGTTAGTACTATTGAAGCAGATTCATACTCTTCCAGTTATATTTAGTGTATTCTGAATTAATGAATTTATAGTTACGTTTTAAGTTTAAGGGCAAATTATAATTTAGTGGCCACTGTGCTGCTTGCAAAATTGCCATCCTAAGCTGGTCAGTCAAACATTCAGATTGGCGCCCTCTGGTTAAAACAATTAACAGTTGTTAACTGTTAACTACTCATTATTTGATTAAAAAAAAGACTTGTATTTTCAACATTCCCCATACTGTCTGTTGTCCAAAAATGATTAAAAATACATCAGCTAGACCCAGTGCTCCACTTGGCGACATGTTTCTTCATTCCAAAACACTAGGTTGAGATATTTTTAAAAAAATGTCCCAAATGCATAATTCCACCAAAGATTTTGCATCTGTTGACTGGTTTACTTACAGGCTACTTCAGACTATTTACTACAGACCGCTATGCAAAGAAGTGGCAATTCAGAGCATTTCCAACCATTTTGGAACCAATTCTGGAACATGTCTGGCTCATGTGTTTTAATTGTTTTCGGAGAACAACGGGGGTCTGCAGATGGATAAACTAAACCAAGACTGATGCACGTCAGCAAAGGTGACTGATTGTTGGTTTTAAGGGGTATTGGTGAACATACAATTAATTCAGAAAATAACCAAATTCATCCTTTAACAATGAATGAAAAGTAATGTAATGTAATGTGAAAGTGAAAACTTGTAATAGATCATTATCACTAGTGATCTGTCTCACCTATATGGACATTTATCAGCTCATTGTTATGGTTTTATGGCTCACAACTTTACAGTTTTCATTCTCTTTCATCATTCTCATCAGCATTGTTTCCAGAAGCAAGGCAGCTGTTTTCCGCAAAAAACGGCTCTGATACAAACTGTACGCTACCTGCCCACCAACGAATGACTGACATACTTTGCTCAGGCATCCGTGGAGACCAAACATGAATCCAAATGAGTCATGCTTGTGTTATGCCATATCTACTGGATGTGTAAATAAGCCAACGCTTTTGGCCTATCAACATTATAAGATGATAATGTGCTGTTTTTACAGATTGTTATATCGCTTTAAAGTCACCCAAAAAATAATGAAATGCAGAGTTAAATATGTTTTAAGAGCAGAATAAAAAATAACTTAAGATGTGTACTCACACTCCAATGTTTATGTACCAATACATGATCAGTTTTCTCATTTCTACATGAAAGGATTCTTTGTTAGCAGTGAATTCCCTCTTTTTCACATCCCTACTTTTATCTTGGCGCTGTAGTTGTAAATCAGCAGGGAGGATGCAGTAAAACTGGCCAGAGATTTAAGAAGTGAATGAATGTGAGGTGGGGGGAGGAGGGAACGTCAAGTTGGGATTCAGTAGCCAAGAGCTGGCATTTATATTGTCATCCATCCCAGCTTCATGTCTCAGCTACAATTTTTTATCAGTTAGGCTAAAAAAGCAATGCATTCCTCTTTGCATATTTTCTAGTAGTAGCTTGCACCAGCACACTATCATATCATAGCAAGCAGTTTGTATGGAAAAAGCAAACAGTTGGCAGGGCTTCACTGAATGAATTATGTATTATATAGCATAAGGCTTTCAAAACAAAGTGAAATAAATGATGTTAGTCTTAGCCTCAAGAAAAATCTATTAAGAGAATCTTTGACATGATATGCTAATATATATGAAATATTAAATGGTACAAGATGAGAGACTCGGTTTGTTTGGAAATGAACTTTGAAATGGAGAGAAAGCATACTACTGATTTTTACTGAACATCTACAAGTCAAATAAAACACCATTATGAACACAGAAAGAGGTTATGCAAAAATGGAGAAAAGTCAAAAGAGATCAAAGAAAAGAAAAGGTAGAGCCAGATTATGAGAGAGATAAAGAACAGTGAAAAACAGAGAGAAAATAGATAGAGCAGAATCGCAGAGACAGCAAGGCCAGAAAGATAGAGACAGAAGATAGAAAGTGGGGGCGACAGGAAGAGAGGGGAGAGTGAGTCAGGCAGCCAATATTTTTTAAACAGCTTTGCTTCCACTCAACTGGGCATCAAGGCCATTATCCCGGGGTTAATCCCCAATCCGACGGAGCTGGCAGCCTTCCGGGACAAGCCAGGGTGGCAGCCCATCAACAAGGCAGGCATGGACAAAAATAACGCACACATACTCACACACATGCACAGGAGACACATGCACACACAACCAGACACAGGCAAGCATGCAAGCTGCAATTAAACAAAATAACACAACAGAGCTATTAACTCTGAATGGCTTGCTCTTAGCTTCTTCATCCTTTATTTTCCATTGAAAATAAACAATTGTTCATGTTTTTTTCTTATTTTATCTCTGACTCTGACTTCTTTATATATTCCCTTGTTTCTTTTATCACACACCCTCCATCTGTCCACCTTTATTTCCTCCACCTTCCCTACCAGCTCTAATCATGCCACATTTTGCACAACTACCTTGCTCTCCCTTTCTCTGTTTGCTCTCTCTTTCTCTGGCCAGTATCCAAGGAGCCAAGGTGGGGGAAGAGATTGACTCAAAGAAGGATAGCCATGTCATGTGGAGAGGGACCAAAGAAGATCCAGGAGGCTTAGGGAGACAGCGCTATTCCCTTCATCCCTCACTCTTCCTCCCTTCAGTCCCATCCTGCACGCATTGCCAGAAAACAATACCTGGACCTTACCCATCAACACCTGAAGACCTCCATGTTGTTGTCCACAGTGCTTTTTGCAAAGACCTGTCTTTATAAGCCTCTCATCCAACAAAGGTGTACAGTTTAATAGCTCCAGCACTTTCCAGCCACCTTGTCCTCTCCCTTTCAGCAACACAGCTGTTAAGCCTAGAGTGATCTTATGGAAATCCAGCCATAGTAAGGATGGTTCAGGATCATACTTAAGTGACCAGGAAACTGTCTAAGACGTTGTTGTCCTGTTGATAACCTTAACCCTAATGGTACAACTTCACCTCTAGTTTGTCCAATGACCTACATAGTGTCAGTGATAACTGACTCTTTAACAAGAGCTTCAAAAAATTGGGAGAAATGCTTATATCACACCATCTACCTATCTCTCTGTTTGTCTTTAATGTCACTTCTGCTCATTAGACTTGTGCACGTGTGTATTAGTGTGTGTGTGTAGTTTCTGGGCTATCTTTCTCTCTAGGCCTCTAAGCCTGCTATGTCTCCCATGGTAACTCCCTGACTGACGACCCGGGGCTTAGCCTAAATTCTCTCTCTATTAAAAGCTGTGAAATGCAAATAATGAAACATCTCATTACCACTGTCGGAGAACCCAAAATGAAAAGAGCGGAGAGGGGCGAATGAGAGGACTGTAAGACAACGAAAGAGGGCTACCACGGGAGGGGAGGGAAGGTGAGAGGACAGGGAGAAACGAGAGCGAGAGCCGGAAATAAAGGAGTAGAGCAAGAAGAGGAAAGGGGAAACAGATAGATTGGACAGAGAGTCTTTTGTTTGAAATGTGTTGCTGTTCACATAGACAGTATGTTCACATAGACAGTATGTTCACATAGACAGTATGCATAGCTGGCCAGTCAAGCAGGGGTCGAGCCCCGATGAACTGTGCTGTGAGTTAGGCGGTGTCATTCAAATGTCAAACAACCAGCACTTCAATATCTACGTCATACTAGAGTTTAATGTAAAACAGACCATGATTCATTTCACTGCTACTGAAGTGATGTTAAGTAATGTATGTGCGCAACATGTATAATCTTCTCAAAAAGAGCCGAAAAAGAATATTATATTCAGTTTATATACGTGCACTGATTGATAATTATATTATGCCCAAAGAAGATTATTAGTTACTGAGTTTTACTTTTTATCTTCACTGCACTTCACTGCATTGTTAATCACACAGAACTACAACAGCTAAACAAACACGTATGACATTACTTTCTCACAATTACTCAAGTTCAAGTGTCATTTTACGACAGGAAAGCACTCATTAAAAAAAAACTGATCTGTGTGGTACAGGGAAGTGAAATCACCTACAGGAAGTGTCTGTATTTGGGTTTGCAGGTGGGAGGAGAGTAATGGTTGTGGCAAAGAAGAGGCCTCATGTGACAATGACCACATCACCTTGCAAGGTCTCTTCATGTAAAACCCAGTTTCATAACTGTACTGGTTTGGAGACTCATCTGCTGATGTACAAACCCTTGATATCATGGGGAGGTGGAGATTTAAGGTGTGACAGTGTCTAATAGTAGGATTAGTTCCTGACTTCTGGGAACTCTGTGTGTTGTGTAAGGGTTTTTTTTTTCTGGTCACAGATGCATCATGTTTTTCCCCTTTTGCTTTCCTAACAAGATTCTTTTTATTAGTGTACAAACTGGTCTTACCCTATAACACTATTGTTTAAGGATAAATATTGGGCTTATTTTTGTCTTTTTAGTTATTAATACTACACCTAACACAACACTGTTAAAAAAAATGTTTGTAAAGGAAATTCAACACAAATAAGTAGGTGATAGAAGGACCTGGGTTCGATCCCCGGGTCGGCCGGGTGCCTTTCTGTGTGGAGTTTGCATGTTCTCCCCGTGTCTGC
>JAUMHL010000028.1:16287736-16368915 GCA_032362345.1 Sandelia bainsii | reverse complement strand
TCTCGCCCGATGACAGCTGGGATAGGCTCCAGCACCCCCCGTGACCCTTACGAGGACAAGCAGTTAAGAAAATGGATCGATAAGTAGGTGATCTGCCTGCCCAGACCTAAAGATCACAGACGTATGCAAACAGGGCTGTCCACATAGTTTTGTCCATATAGTTTTTAGATTGTTTTTATACAGTGATGGATTATAACCTTTTGAGTGACATCATGAACCATTAATTTGACTGGCTGAAAAAGAAAAAACAACAACAACAGAATTTTCCTTTAATTCCCCCCTTTTTGTGCTTTTACTTCCCTTTGTCATTTCTCCTCCACTTACAGTGATTTTTTGTTACTTGGCAAATCTTGGTTGTGTTTTATAAAGCACCAAATGGCTTTGTAGCTAAAGTGATGATGACAATACAAAACTATGGATGGGCTCAAAACTCACACTGAACACCCACCCTGATCTCTCACTGCCAGCGAGCCACTCTGCCACTCTGTTTGTGTGTGTGTGTGAGGTCTGTGTGCATGTGCATGGTTGTCCAAACTCTTTCATAGGTCTTAACACAAAACCTGTCACAGCAAAAAGCAACCTGTCACGACTCAGCTAGACACGACTGTACATGACTGTAGCACACAGAACACAAGCAGCCTGTTCCCAAGCTGTTAAAACAGTCACTGCAGCCACAATCTCCAAAGGTCTCAGACAAGAAAACACACACACACACACACACACACACACATGGACACACACAAAGAGCAAGAGAACAGTATGGAGGAAATGAAACAAAGGGCTACCAGGGGAAAGAAAATGTAAAAAATGAACATATGGAACAATGAACAATACCAGTCCTAAAGGAACAAATGTCTGAAATGTCTGAGGACTGAAAGTTAATTGTTATTTGCTAAAATGTGTGGTTTTTGGATGTGCAAGTGAATGACTGAATGATGGTGACTCACTGCTGGTGGCCAGTCGCTATCTGGTGCCGAGGCGGGTGTCCAGAGAGTGTGTCTGTGTGTGTAAGGGTAACTTGGTGTGACTGTCGCTCTGTCAGACAGCAAACAGAGGCATCTTTCTCAAATCCACACTGGGCCGCAGCTTACAATGAGCTCATGAAAAGAGGGGAGCAAAAAAGCCGCAGCTTAAGTGTGTACTCGCAACTTCAACAGGCACACCCTCCATCCCCCCCTGAGCAAATATTAAGAGAGACTTCACTCCCCGCTAATCTAATTCACAAACACTCCAGAGCACACACAAAGAAGAAAAACACATAATTTTACTGTATAAACTTAGCCCTAGACCAGAACTAGTTACTTATAACTAACATTCTCGCAACCTACTGTACAACAACTGAGCAGCACAGTGATTTACATATAGATAGAGAAGTGTTTGTAAAAAAAACATTTGTATATAATAGCCTGAGGCTGTGTTGTCACTCATCAAGCTGATCAAAAAGCAACTACTATACAGCACTGATGAATCTTGGAGCGCTTTTGCGAACCTGTCCTTCAACAACAGAAATAAAGGAGGTGAGATAAAGGGAGAAAAATCAAGGGGAGAGGAGAGGAGCATCTAAATATGGAGACACTCGCATTTTGGCATCAGAAAAGAGACATGAATGGTTAGAAAGAGCCAGGGAGACAGGGAATGCAAGAGGAAAATAGGAGGTGGGGAGCACATAAGAAAACAATAGAGATGGAATAAATGTAATGTTGAAGCTAAACAGAACATGAGATTGATGGTTTTTTAATCATTGTAACATTGCTTATTGGACTACTGGAAAACTGGACACTCAACTTAGTCTGCAAGACTGTATCGCCACAGACGTTCAATCAATAAGTAGCATCGATACTGAAGGTCTGCCCCTTCAGTGATCACTGAAACTGTTTCAACAGTGCCATTCCGTGACTCGCTCGTTCACAGAGGAGTAACAGAAATTTAATGTTGTCTAAAGCTACTGACAAAACACTGCAAATTTCAGGTAAAGTTTCAAGTTTTTGCTGAAATGCAACTGCTTAAAACATGCAACTTTTAAAGGTGTTTTGCAGACGAGAGGGTGGCTTGAGGCTACCACGTCCCCTGTGATTGTCGAAGGTTGATGTTAAACCAGACAAATGCCTCACCTGGATCCTCACTTTCGTCCTGAGCTCTCCTCTTCTGTCATTCTTTTTTCTTCCCTCCCCCTTATCTGTCGGTTTGTCTGATCACTCAGAGCATGTTTACTTGAATGCAGCTTGACATTTGACTGTCACCTGTTGACTAACATGAACAGCTGCCATGGCTTGCAGGGTTTTGGAACTATTGCTGCTTTTTTTCCTCCAGACAGCCATGGAAAGAACTGCAAATTCATATAAAGAGTTGGCATAGCCAGACATCAGACACAAAGACAGAGGGAGAGACAAAAGGACCACTGTGTAAACTCTCATGATCGTGCTCACCATTGCTAAGGACAACACCCACCTTGGAAACCTAATTTTGAAGAAGTCACACATTCCCACATTGTGAGGCAGTGCCAGTATCAGGTGTCCGTCCAAACCACCAACCACCAATCAACCACCACCCCCTTCGTGACACACCAGTGCACACACCAAAACAACCGGTGGGAGGTGGTGAGATAGAAGACAGGAGGAAGAGACTGGGAGTGCGGGGGTGCGAAAGAGAGAGTAAAAAAGAAGAGGGCAAAGGTATAGACCCAGGTGGAGACAAAGGCAGAGAGAAGGACAATGTGTGAAAAGAGTAAAAGTTGGGAAGAACAAGAAAATAGAGGTGATGAGATGAGGTGAAAAGCGCACTGACAGCTCACCACGCGCATTCACAGAGCGAGAACAAAAAGGCAGCAACAATGAGACTTCCACGTATATGTATGTTTCGTTGTGCATGTGTTGTATTTGTGCTTGCATGCGTTTGTGCTAATGCAAGGTTGAAAGGAAAAAAAAAAGCAGGCCACCGGGGGAATCTGCCCCTCACCACTGAAAAGGGGATGTGAACCTACTCACTTCTGTTCACATTCGGATTGGCTTCACCTCTTCTGTTCATAAAGGGAACTATACTGTCCAGCAACAATGATAGAGGTGCACTTTCATCACCGATTCATAAAGTTCACATAATAATACTCCAAAGATCAGTTTTTCAGCTCAGAAAAAGCGTTTATGTATCAAAATAAGCCCACTCCCCCCTTGAGAAGTCACCCCCTAACCTAAAGAGAAAAGTTATTCTTACATGGACACCACAACTTGGCAGGTGAGACTGCACTAGGCCAAAAAATTTTTGTGTTTTAGCAGAAAACTGGACCCTGGTTACTAGCTGCTAAATTAACGGGATGTATAAATATGAGCTAGGGTCAGGGGGAAGGATAAAAATGAGAAAGGGAACAGGGATAGGGTAAAAATGAGAAAGGGAGTAGAGGAAGGGTAAAAATTAGAAATGGAGTAGGGGAGGCCACAGGAGGCACCTGGCCCACTTACAGCACAGGGAGGGGGTGGAGGAGGAGGAGAGGTGGAAGATTAAGGAGTGGGAGGGAAAAAGAAAAGGAGAAGGTGGAGGAGGAGGAAGAGGAAGAGGAGGGAGAGGACAAGAGGCCTGGAGAAAAGAAAAGCCAGGAAGGTGCAGCTGGGACGGAGCAAAGGGCACGGGAGCGTGGAGGCTAGGGTTAGGGTTAGAAAGGATGTGAGATGAAGAATAATTAGAGAAAAGAAAATGAAAAATTAGATGAAATAATAGGGAGGGGGAGAAGGGCAGGGGAGGGGGTGAGAGCAGCAGAAAGAGAGAGAGAGAGAGAGAGAGAGGAGGTGAGGCCTCGTGAAGAAGAGGTGGCCTTGTGATGCTGAGAATGGAGGTGGTTTATGAGTGCGCGGGATGAATGTGTGTCTTTGTGTGTGTGTGTGTGTGTGTGTGTGGGTGTCTAAAATTATGACGAAAAACTAACACCTCACCCAAAGTATGAATAACCGATCACAACAGGCCAATGTAGGTTCAATCTCTTCTCCCAGCACATTTGAGCAGCCTGCCTATACCACTAATATCCCACTAATACCACCCACAGTCCTCGCTCCACCTCACATCAATGAATATTTCATGTCCTGATGGCACTTTTAAAGCAAAAACTAATTAGCAAATCCAAGTTGATCTGGCATTAGTCATATCAGGCCAATTAAAAGCCCAGTCCTACTGTACATGTTAATGGCAGCGAAGTGGAATAATTGTATGTTGAGCAGGGGAGAGAATGTTAAACAGGCCTTGTTAGCAGCACTTTAGCACTCTAGCCTGAGTCCACGACTGGATTACAAAACTCTACAAAGCAGGATAATGTTCATCAGGAACACACACACACACAAACACACATATACAAAAGTACACACACGTCTGAAAGCACCAAACGAAAACTCTATCCATTAATTAAAGTGTCGCCATCAATTCCATGAGGTCAGGTTTGATACTTATAGCTGAAGAAGAGAAATATTTCCAGGGAAAATGATGGTTTTATGCTTCAGTAATAATATTAAACAGAGATCCAAATATTGGCAGAAGCTCACAGGTCAGATGTTATGCAGTATTAGTGGGAAAAAAACATTTTCTGCTCCACACAGTTTTTCTGCGGTCAGCACCAGTCAACATAAGGTTGTAGAAACAGGACTTGTGTGGTACGGAGTAGAGAAAGGTGTTGGTTTTTATTTGAGTCTATCCAACCTTCCCTCTGTGTGTTTTTTTTTTATGCAGGAGTTTAGATTGAGACAGACAGCACTGACACACACAGACTAAACTGTGCTGCACAAAAAAACCTGACAGAATAACAAGGGCTAGGACTCTTTTGGAGTGGATGTCTGTTTCATCAACCCCCTCCTTCTCCCCATTCTCTCTCCTTCACATTCCCTTTTTTCATTCCTCTCTCTGCCTCCCCTGTCTCCCTCTCTCACCTGAGCTTTGATATGGAAATCTCTCACCAGCCAGAGCCGGAGGCTAGTTGACTGTTTCTAAAGATGTATTTGCTCAAAGCCGCTCAATTTCTCATCAAATGCTCACACTGTGTGTATAAAAGAAAAACTCTTTCACTGGGAAAATAACAACCACATACGTATACAAGGCTTTCAGCAATCTGCAAACCCCCAAATTCAACAAAGAGGTTTTTTCAACCCCAAACCATCAAGTTCTTAATAGCTTATCTAAATTTGACTAAAAAGATGGCGACCTTTCCACAAAGTGGAGAGCTGAGGACGTTAACTATCTTGTTGATGGAGGACTTGGAGTGTGAGTGTTTATTGCAGGCAGCTCTTTCCCACTGGTTTACCAGTCCTAATTATACTGCATTAAGGATACCAGCGTTTACGTTTACACTGAGCCAAATATAGTGACAACTGGAACTATTCAAAGAAAAACATAACAATTTGTAGAAGATTTAGAAATAAGTGAAAAATTTAGGGAGAAGTCTGAAAGTCAGTTTGGGAAGATAAAACATTTAGTCAGAATGGAAATCATGCACCGCACAATAGTCTGTCCCAAGTCAGCTCATTACCAGAAAGTATTGATATCGGTGGTTGATGTTTCAAAAAATGCTCCTGTGTGAATCACCGTTTACAAATCCAGGTAGTTTTATAAGTTATAGGTTTTTATAATTTGGAAATTGTTTACTCTCATGATTCCAGCAGAAATCTAAAGTTTTCAGGCAGAATATCTTAAAAGCTAAGGTGAGTTATAGCTTAACTGAAAATGTAAGACTATGAAATCATACAGTACATTGTGTTTAATTAACTGATACAGAGCAATATATAACCCACATCAGCATAAGCTGAAGAGATAAGAAAACAGATGCAATTTCTATCTCTTCCTTTGTTCTCTCATTAACAACTGACAGAAAGCTAATCAAAAGGATGATATGTGCATGTTATCAAGCTGGCTTGCATTACCTGATGTGTGAAACAACTGTCATCATCACTTTGCTTGTCTTACAATATTTGTTTTGACGACATCTGTACAAGAGAAAACATCACACAGCACATAAAGCAAAACCAACAATTAGTGCATTACGCAGGAACAGAAAATAGAGAGGGACTGATTAAATTTCAAGGCCCGACTTTGGACGTTGATGCAGTTGATAACTCTTGTTAAAAAAATGTCATAAATTCCAGAAAATAACTCGCAGTACTGATAAGCTTTGTGTGATCGTGACGCTCTCGCTGGAAACCGTCGATCTGCTTCGCATTCCAAAATAAAAGAAAAACACACCCTGATAAAAGCACACAAACTGAAATCCCTCATCTGTTTTCTTAGGAATGTGTGATCTAAAAGGTGTTTTGCAATATCAACAACTTCTAAGAAAAATTCTAACATCTTGCCATTTTCCCTTTGTGTTTATTTTTAGCAATAATCAAATTACAATTTTGCTCCTGGACTTTCAATTCTCTCTCGCAGATTATAAAATTCACAACGAAACGCCGCAATTTACCATCCAATTAAAAATTCAGGGACGAAAAGAACAAAAGAAAAGAACAAGATAGCTTTTTGTGTCTTTCTTGACATCGTGTTGTGCATGCAGGTGCATACTTGAAGGTGCATGTGCGCTCACGCACACAGTTATGAAATATTAATACCTAAGTGAAAAGACAGGAGACTGCACTGTGTAGAGGATTTCTGTGCGTGTGTCGTGTGAGGTGGGGTTAAATTCACCTGTTCTCCCTGCTGTGGGGGGAAGGGAGGGGGTCAGCATGCCAAATAGGTGGATAGGGAAGACAGCTGTTACACACATAGACACACACATCCCCCACAGCACCCGTGTAACCCCAGGGGGATTAGGAACACCTGTATTCAGCACTGCACAATGAGCTATAGGAGCAGTTAAGCTAAAAAGGCTTGGGAGTTATTAGGAAATGGGGGATGGAGCTGGCGAGGATCTGGGGACTAATGCGCGCCAAACTGTCTTAACACAAAATCAGATGTGAGAATAACAATATTCAGGATGTGACAGAGAGAAGACAAAGTTGTCAGAAGACTCCAGAGAGACACGGCATGTCATGTAAGATGCGTACATGCGAGAGTAAACGATTCATTTTGCAGTGTGTTAGCCAAACAGGTGTTCCCATTAACAAGTGAGCTCCGAGGGGGGATCGAGACGAGAAAACTGGCAGAGAGAGATAGAGACAGGGAGATGAATGGAGTACAAGGTTGTTAACAGGGATCAAATGTGTCTTTATGAAGCATTTGCCTTCTTTCCTCTATTTCTGGAAGATGTACAGTAAAAGAACTTACAGTTTATTGCCATGTTGTCTAAATAAATACACACACACACGCATAAGCTTGTGAGGGGGTTGTACACTACATCCCCAAGGTTTGCGTAGCTGTAGCCGACTAACCTGCTACCACACAGCTCAGCCCACAACCTGCATGGGAGCACTGAGCACCACCTACACACCAGCAGGCTTACACACGCACACACACACACATACACATACACATACACACAAAGCTAAGAGGCAAAGTGTACTGAGCTCCAAACTTGACTGCCACCCAAACCAAGCCCTTCTTTCTCATTTTCTCACCCCCCACTTTTTCACACCCTGCCCCACCTTCGCTGTTTCCCCCACAAATCTCCAAACAGTGCAAACCTGCGTGTGGATAACATTCAGTGTAACAAACACCACCTTCAACAAACACCTCACAAGCACTCAACTTTAACCAAGAAAAGCTGAAAGGTAAATGTTATCTTGTTTAATCAACTTTAAAGGTTCATTCATGAGAGATAACACAAGTCATAAAATGCTCCAAATCCTCCTTTGCAAATCCACAAGCACACACACACAGCTAATATTTTTTCCATCTTTCAGCCGATCTCGCCTACACTCCTCCTCCACTCATCCCTGTAGCTGTTGTCTTGGTCTGTATTATTTTTTTTCCCCCCATGGAACACAGATGGAGAAGGTGCAGACACACACACATGCGCAGACATGCACACGCTGATGTCCACTGATCTTGTAATGGTGAAGCTACACAGGACGATTTCAGGGAAGCAACCTCAACGGGGCAGCAGGTGTAAATCCCAAAGACACAAAGCATTCTGGGAGACAGTCCATGGCATGAGGACTTTGTTTTAATTCCATGTTAGCTGAGAGAACTGTCAGCATTAAATCAGATGGTTGAGCTTTCTCCTGCTCATGAGGATTAAATGTGCATGGATTGACACATATGCACACACAACCTTACAGTAATTGAATTACTGAATAAAAGACTTTGGAGGGTTTATCATATCAAGTGCCGACCCTTAACTCTGAAGTCAGAAGGACAAAACAACCAGACAGGTCCAGTGAGGCCTAAGACAATTCGAAAAAAATCGCTACTTGCTCTCTTAATCCCAAAAATCCAGTTAGCAGACGTCAAACTGTGAAAAGTGTTTAGATCTAACGGGCTGTACTTGTTACTTGCAGTTGCCACCATGAGCTCAGCGGGTTAACTTTAAACCAAAGTTAAAACTGGCTTGCCTGTATTCTAAAGTTCCTTAAACTACACAACCAAATACCTACAAAGTAGATATTTTTGATATAGCAGTTTCCAAACCGAGATTAAGTTTTAAGGTTTGGTTAGTTCAACATTAGGTAAGTGTATGTCTTCTCAGCTGAGAGTGTATGTCCCTTTACTATCATTTGGCTCTAACCAGGTTTTACATCATATAACAATTACTAACATCTCCCAGTCCTAAGTTTGACTTATATTATAAAAAGTTTGGACTCCCCACTACTAAAATAATGGCTATATAAAGAGTGACACAGGTGAGCCCTCTGTTGCTCTCAGAGATCATTTGTCGAGGACTCACCTGGCTGCAGCCTGTACACGAGATGCAACGACAGCAAGTCGCACACAACGCCGCCTACATATCGAGCGTGAGTGAAGTGGGTTTGTTCCCCCTCTCACACGGTTAAGCATGGCAGAAAATGGAGGAAGACGGAACTGACCGGTTTGAGAGGGCAGACAGCAGACATATACACAGCACACAGGAGACAGACAGAGGAGCAGCGAGGGAGAGACGCTTTCAGCTTCAGTCGCCAATAAACAGCAAACACTTGACGCCACACTTTTCAACTCATACGGATCAGATGATGATCAGCGGCACCTCAACAATAACAAAAATTAACCAAAAGCACCATCCCCCCCCCCCCCGTCTTGTCTGGCACTCTGGGGTTGGGTGTTGACGCAGCAGAAATTTCCAGCTGGAGAAATCCCCCTTTTGGAGGTTAATCGAGGGGAGAAGGAGGAGGGTTTAAGCCCTTGTCTTCTAGGCAGTGAGCGCTTTCATTCTGAATCCCCTCCAGACGGCTGCTCGGAGCATCACCCCTGTTTTTTTGTGTGGCACGATATGTGTGTGCATGACAATTTCCCCCCCGGCAGCCGATGTGGCAAGAGGCTGTCACGTTGTTCAAACTTTGGAAATATCACCAGGATCCGCCGGCTTCATCGAACTCGACCAGCTGAGATGAAGCAGTGAATAATATACGTGTCTGCAAGTGTAAGATAATAAGAATAATAAACCCCTATATGTATAGCATATGTGGAGAGATTTATTAAAGTATAGCCTGCAGAAGATACATTCATGCAGGTGTATGGCATTCATTAAAAATATATATTCTGCTAACTGAACTCGTATTTTTCTGTGCGCTGTAAATGACATTAAAAAGTATTTCCAGTGATCAGTTTACTCCACTAAATGTCAGATTATTTCCATTTTAGAGCAGTTTGTCTACACATTATAAAGTGAACTGACTGACAGTGTTCCATAGTCATTTACATAATGTGTAAAATGTAAAATGTGCGAATCCGGTCAACGAATGACAGCTTCTCCAAACATCAACAAGCGCAATAGACAGCTGGCTGTCACGTATGGAACAGGTAGGCGTACTTTCAGACTGTCGCCTGCTTGCTCGGTCGGTTATTTAGCTGTCAAAATACACTCATGCTGTGGCTAACATGATGCGAATGGACTGGAATAATAAATAAAATAAAAAAACAGCGGAAAAAAACAGAAAGAAGAGCAAGAACAAACAGACAGGCCTTGATACAGTAGCTTTCCGATGACCAACTGTTAAGTGCCACGATTGCGAAGAGTTGCATTGTGTCATGTCTCCAACCTGTGCGCCCACCAACTATCACTTGTAGACGCGATGGCTCCGTGAGGCACAAAACTAATTGTTGACATGGCATAGAGGCGTAGAAACCCTGCGATACTCGCCGAGTCTGAATGAAATCTCAAACCTGTTAGCGGGGAAACGGTGCTGAATGCTGATATGAGGGCTGCTACTAATATGAGGAAGTCAGACGTACCTGTTACCCCATGGGGTCTGGGGTGGACGCGGTGTCGGTCCTTCGGAGTCCAATCTGGTGTGACAGCCTGAGAGAAGAAAGGAGAGGATGTCCACAGTACTAGATACTGTCCTTCCTCTCTTCTGTGTGCTTTCTTTAAGTGTTATTCCCCCTGTTTTCTCCCACTCCCCAGTCTTCTTCGTCCACCAGCCCCTTTTTCTTTCTCTCTTTCCCTCCCCTGCTTTTCCGTGTCTTAGTATCAGGAGCCTCCTCCTCTGTGCATGTCTATGTCTCTCTCTCTCCGTCTCTCTCCATCTCACTCCCCCCCCACACACACACACGCACACACGCACTCTCTCTCTCCGTGTCCCCGTATCTCCTCTTTCTCTCTCTCTCTCTCTCTCTCTGGGTAGAGTCAGGAAATGAGACAACATGAACGCACACACCGCGTATATATACATTTAATCTTAGACTAGTCCCTCGCTTATCAGAAACACATGCAAATGTTGTCATTTTATATAATAATAATAGTAATAATAAAGTGTTGCGATGTTATCAGTGGGGCTGTCATGATCATGTGTGGTTCGTAGGGTCTTCTGGTTTGTACGACTATTATAACAGGGCTTAATAATGACAGGTGGGCTAACTGTAACTTACCCCCTCTTGTGGCAACAACACGAAAACACCAGGCAATCATAAAAGATTATAAGAAAGACGATTGGCATTTACAGTCTGACACTGTTCGACTGGAAAATACCTTTGAGGGCCGTGTGATGTGCAGCATGCAGGGCAGTTTTTTGGCAAAAAGTCTTGGGTAATTCCGCTTCAGCCTGACCTCTCCCTTTCACACATGGTGGATTTTTCTGTGTTTTAAGTAATAGGGGAAATTATGAGGTAGCAAACTTTTAACACTTATCAGATATAATAGAGGGAGACAGATGTGGGAAGCGCTTTACTAAACAGACAATACTACATGTATTACAACATGTGCTTCCAGACATTAAATGTACAACACAGGATTTCACCTGCAGCTTTAGAATTAGAATCAGCCTAATTTGACCAGGTACCAGTAGTGGAAAATACTTAGATCCTGTTCCTGTACTGTAAGATAAATTACCAATAAAACACTGGTATTACCAATAACAATGTTAAAACCACATAATTATACAGCAGTATTATCAGCAAATTGTATTTCAAGTAGCAAAAGTACCAATTCTGCAGCACAGTTGCCTCAGTGAATGATATTTTATTACATATTACATTATTGGATTGTTAAGGTAAGGTATGGTAACACTTTATTGATCCCTCAAGGAAAATTGCATGTTATAGCAGCAGCAAAAAATACATTTATATATATATTTATATGCATACATATATATACACACACGCACACACACAACGTAGAACAATAATACGATTACTACTGCTGCTAGTACTGATTAGTCTGCAGTTATTTGTGTAATCTGAGTTTAATACTGATGTATCACTGTTTAAGAATCATTTGAGTGTTGTAGCTGGTTGAGGTGCTAGTTTATATATTTATCTATTCAAATACAGTCACATGCACGCAGTTTGCTCCAGTGTTTCCCAGATCCTGTGAAATATAATTTCACTTCGGGCTGCGAAGTTTAGAGGAAAATGTCTCTAGTAAAACTAATGTGACAACAGGTCTCAGCTAAAAACCGTATGTGTTTTATTCAAGGTCAATGTATGTAAGACAAAAACGTTGTGATCCAATGGGTTAATGTTTATCCAAATCTTGTAAGCTTATTATATGTTTTTTAATATATAGATTTAAACTGGAAAATAAAAGTAACTATAGCTGCCAGATCAATGAACGTGAGTAAAAGTTATATTTGCCTCTGAAGTATGGTGGAGCAGGAGAATACAGTAGTGCAGCAAATGGACATACTTAAGTAAACTGCAAGTACCTCAAAATTGTACACAAGTAATGTATTTGAGTATATGTACTTAGTTACTTCTCACCACTGCAAGAACACTAGGTTATCAATGTGTTTATCCAAAATGAGCTGAAATCAAACATACAGTAAACAATAATTAATACAGTAAAGTGAAGGATAATGGGTTACAATACACAACCTGTCTGTTTTTGTTAAAATTGTGTGGTTCAACTTCTACAATGACAAGATAAGTGAGTGAGTGTGTGTCACTGTCAGCTTATGTAGTCCACCCTTGTGTGTGAATGTGCAATAATGAGGAACTGTGGACGGGCTTGTTTCTTAGGAAATAGTCGCATACATGCTCTGATCAGGAATCGTTGTAGGTTTAAGGAAGTGGGAGAAGCTAATGGGGAAGAGAGTGGGTGGCACAGCAAAATATGTAGTACAGTATGCGTGTGTGTGTGTATGTGTATGTGTATGTGTCTGTGTGTGTGTGTGTGTGAGTATGATGTGTGGCATGACATAGAAGGGAGTAGAGCCGTGCCTCCATCAGTCTGGGTAGTTGGCCGCCGAGAACCGGATAACAGAGAATGTCAGGCCATGTGGATTAAGGCTGAAGGTCTGTAATGCCCAGGCGCAGCTCTTGCTCTCTCTCTCTCTCACACACACGCACAAACACTGCCTCTCACTCTTTCCAAGTAGGGTCTACAAACACAATCCCTGCCTGAAACAAGCTGCTTTACTCAAAGCTGTGCTCCCTCACGCCAACATGGCCTTCCAGCTTGCCTGACACGACAAGCATGCCCCTGGTCGCCCTCTTTACTCCATCCTCAATCCCATCCCTTCACTCTGTCTCCCCCTCTCTCCTCCTCTGTCTGCTCATGGATGGGTTTAGGCATCATTAGGCCACTTACACATGTATTCACTACTAGGAACACTCATCACAGCAATCCACTCAGGAAGGAGAGTAGTGGTGTGAGGTAAAAGCAGGTTTCAGTACGACGGTGGGTTTGTGTGTGTGCATGTGTGTGTGTGTGTGTGGGGGGGGGTACTTACATTCAGAAAAAGTCCTTGAAACATAAGGAGATGAGTGTGCTGCAGACTTGCATTGAAGAGGTGGGGTCACTATGTCAGGCTGAGTTGTTGCTTACCCAAAAGGACACTGTTTTAACTGCATTCTGCTTTTCCCACCAAGGTTTGACTTTTACAAAACGAAAGTAACCATGTTGTTTTCTCTTTAAGAGGCCAGAGAGAAGGCAATAAAAACAGACACAGAGAAGAGAAAAGCACACATCTTTCCCCAATGCAGAAAAATTAGACCAGGTCCTTTCGTGACGATTTGCGTTTGAACCACGACAAAGGGATGAGCAACATAAATGCACATTAGGAAAACTTTTGGAAGTGAAGCACTCATTTTCTCTCCCAGTGTGCCCCCCTGCTGAGGAACGCAGCAGAGTAATTGGCCACATCAAATTAAACAGCAAGAAAATCTACAACTGTCATAAAAATAGCACAAGGCGCTTTCAAAGACCCATCCACTACCCTTCACTATCAATTTACCAAGGGGAACAGCTGTGTGGAGCTTGTGCCATCCTAGCCCTGCTTGTATAGAAAGCAGAGCCTGCGGCTGAAAGAACACTATCTCTACCAGGTGCAGGCAGGGGATGGGGGAAGGCTTTACAAAGGAATATTTGGCACAAGGTGTGAGACTACAATATGTGTGAAGGTGCAGCTTAGTGATACTCAAATCAGTATTGGGAAACGACAAGGCATTTATAAAGAGTCCTCCCTCAGAGAGAAAGCGCAAATTAAGAGTATGGGAACCAAGTCCATTCATGTTGGGAAGGAGAAGAGGACGGAAAGGATTAAGGGGCAAGAGGAAAGGAAGGAAAGATGGCATTAATAAAGGAGGAAAGCAAAATAAAGAATGAGCAGATTTCTCAAACAAAGTGTAAATGAATGAATTACAATGAAGAATGACACCAGAGAAGCAGAATGAATCAAGGTTATTGGATTTAAAGGATGTATAATCATCTGGAGGATACAGAGAATGTGTTTGTGCTTGCTGCCCACACATTTTGTTCCTGTGTGAAGGCGACATGCAGTAGGGGTGCTGGTGCTGTTCACACCAGTGCCTGTCCTTGTGTCACCCATAGGACTTCCTGTCCTCCCTACAGCAGCAGGCCTTTGTGTCTATTGTATGTATATGATGGAAAGATGCCTCTGGACAGGGCTGTTGATAGCAGGCTCGTCACCCCTGAAGTCGTGGTGTTCTTTGATAAGAACGACTTCTGGCTGACCTCACTGTGTCCATCTGCACGTGTTGTGCAAAAACTCCCCCCCCCCCCCCCAGTTTAGCACAGGAATAATCTTCCTCCAAAATGAAAAATAGGCAGACTCGTTCAGCCTTCTCATGCCCTGGATATCAGAGGTTTCAGCCCCTGTCTGCTTCACTCTAACCCTCGTAGCCACTTTACTTTAGGGGAACTCAGAACTTTCCTGTTTATCATATCTTAGCTCTGTGTGTTATGAATCCTACATTAAACTGCCCTCTCTCCCTTTGCATCTCGCTATCTCCATCTCTCTTGCTGCATGTCTACCCTTTTGATCCCTTCCTCCACTATCCTACCCCCTCCAAATCTCATTTATTCTATTGGAAGTAGTAAGAAAAAATGAGAGAGAGAGAGAGAGAGAGGAGTACAAAACGACCTTCTCTTCCCCGAAGCAAGAACATCTTCTTATTGTGGAGGTCACCGTCTCAGTGCAGCCCCACGCTCTGAACACTACTCTGCTTGTTTTAATGATGCACAGAGCGGAGGGAGAGGGAGGGAAAGAAAGAGAGAGAGAGAGGGAGACTAACAGAGAAGAAGACATAAGTGTGGGGGGGGGGTGAGATGGGAGGATTGAGCTATTTTTTTCTACCGACTCTGTTCACCCCCACCCCCTCTCTTACCTTCCCTCCCCATCTTCTACACAGAAAATGCACCTCTCTTTCCACATCCATCCTGAAAGGTTCTTCTAAGCTGTCTAACCTCTCAGCAATATTATATATTATTGCTTGCCTCAACCCACACTGAAACCTGGGTTGCTATGCTACAATAATATGACCTCTCGTCTCTTCTCCTCCACTACATTTCCTTTCTCATTGCTTCTTCTTATTTCTGCAGGGAGGCAGGGGAAGGGGTTAACAGCATCCTCTGTTCAGCTTCCCCCCGTTCTGGCCTCTCTGTCTCTTTAAGGACCTTCTTGGGCTCAGTGCTGCTGCTTGATTTGACCCCACTGACTGCGTGGGGTCACGACCCCATTCTACACCACAACAAATTACATTTGACCCTTATGGAAGGGCTAGGATGTTATTTGTGTTAGTCACCATTTATCTATGTAATTATGTACAAAATACAGTAAAATCTAGTATCTATCTATCTATACTGTGCATCCTCCAAACTAAGGCGGACATTCAAACAATTACCAAATTAAAAGTACATACACATTAAACAACAAAGTACACGTAAAGTATCAAAAATAAATACTAATTAAACTGAATGGTCCCTCTCAGTGTTATACTGGGCTATAATGTTTATTATTGCTGTATTAAGTGTTACTTGTTGTAGCTGGCAGACACATAGCAGATTTTAACTACTTACTATACTGTTGAGTATAATCTGTAACAATATAAAATGTTAATCAGAAAAATAACCACCTCAAGTGCAGTAGCACCTCAAAATTGTGCTTCAATACAGTACTGGAGTAAGTTGGTAGGTATACTGCTACCTGCCTACTGCTATTAGCTTCTTTCTATCAGCACGAAACTAATTTGAAAATGATCAAGAGCTAGAGATATTGATAGATATGGGCTGATACGTACTGCTGGTTCTGAAAGTCTCAACCCAAATCGTAATGCACAGCCAAAATTCCCTGTTACATCATCCTTCTCTAATCCCTTCCCCCTCCTCCTCGTTCTCTCCCTTTGCCATCCTCTTCTTTCTCTCTTATCTCTGTTGGCCCCGTCTCTTGGGGGTCGTTCGTTTTTGTCATAATCACCTTGGAGATTGGGGACCGGTGCCCATGGCAGAAGAGAGCTGAGTGGAGGAGAGGAGTAAAAAAAGGATGAGAGAGAGAGAGAGTGAAAGGGGGGAGGCGGTGAAGAGATGAGCAGTGGAGGACAGTCTTGCGTGGGGGGGGTGGGGGGGGGGTGACGGCTTGTCTGGCTCAGCCCCGGCTAATGTGAGGGGACAGCCTTGGCTTTGCCTTAACCACACTTGCGCCACCGATGCCAAGCAGAGCAGGGAGGAGAGAATAGACGGATGAAACGCTCTCCTTTTCAGCGCTGCCTTCTCCCACCCGCAATGACTGCTTTCGGAGGCGCGTGGGGCCCCAATGTCACACCCTGTAGGTGTTTAAGCTGCTTACTTACACCAGGAAGAGAAAGAGATGAGGCAATACAAGACAGGGAGACAGAAAGGGAGAAGGAGCTGCAGAAAGGATGAGAGAGGTAGAATGGGAGAGAGTTAGAAGAGGATGGGGGCGGAGGTCACGGTTGTAGGAGGTTGTAAATGTGTAAGTATTCCAGTTTGACTGTCTTCACATATAGGAAGGGTTGTGTTATATGGGGGGAAATTCATCACTCATGCCTGTGCAATTTGAGTGTCTGTCACGTATTTGACTGTGACAATTGTATACTATACTGACAAAGACAAATTACAATAGGCAGAGTCATCAGGATGATAATATGATAAGTGTTTCCCTCCAGCTCCACCCAGCTGACTCTCCTTCAGTCAGAATAAAAAAAGATTCCCAAATTTTTACACTCTTTGAGAAGGAGAGGTTGACTGGGAAGGCGTGGGATGCACCAGTCAAGAGATAGTTTCATCGGGAGGGGGGAGGTCACTGTGTGTTGTGTGAGTTTCAAAAATCCTATCTTGTGTGTGTTCATGCCTGCATGTGTCTGACTGAGGTGTGAAGGGAGACGATGATGAAGCATGGGAGCAGGGAGTGATAAGAGTGGACACAAGACTTTTGTTAGGATTATTTAGAGTTATAATGTAAGGCTGGACACACACACAAGAGAAGGGTCAGAAGGTGATGGCTGGACAAAGATGACTTTCAGCAACCTGCATGTTTGACATTGTGGACTCTCTTTTTCCCTGTGAACCGCTCTCACGGTTTTAACTTGTATTTCTGTCCTCTCAGCAGCCTTCTTGTTGATGCATGCTGGGTAGGTTCTCAGACACTCCCTCCTCAGGTCACTGGCTCTGTTTGTCCTAGCCTTCCTTTCCTTCTACCCTCTTCTCCCCTTCCTCCCCCATCCCCTCCAACTCCTCTCTGCCTCTCCTCCTCGCCTGACCAGTTCTTCTAATTTGGTTTCTAATTTTTTTTCTGTACCTAATCTCCTCTCCCTTCAGCTATGTGGGGGTAAAGTACAACCCCTCCTCCCCTTGGCTGTGTTTGTATTTGCTGTGTGTGTGTGTGTGCATGTGTGTACTGAGTGTATACACCCACTTGTACGTATGTAAATCCCCTAAACTACCCAAGGTTTTTAGCTGAACACTCCTTCTTCAAACTGATGATTTAACCTTTGGAAACACAAGTGTCACGTAACATGCCGAGAACTTGGGTTAATATTGTGTGTTCAAAACACACACACTCACACAAAGACTAATGACAAAAAAACTAGCAGACCAGACAAATCTGTTAAATATGAGCCGCAAGTCAGACTACACTCCTATTTTGTTATACTTCTGATGCACACCATATTTTTTTCAAACATCAACCTGACTGTGTGTGTGTGTGTGTGTGTGTGTGTGTGTGTGTGTTAGACAGAGAGATAGAGAGAAAATGAGTGGTGGTAGAGCTTACAGTAAACGGAGACATTTAGAAAAGCAGTAGATAGACACAAACACACAGATCAAAGAGGTTTGAGCATTACAGTACACTGGGGAACAAAAGGAATAGAAAGAGAAAGAGAGCGACTAAGAGAGAAAGAGGATGTGAGTGAAGGTGAATAGAAACCCCAATCAATATGCCATCCAACAACAGCTTGAGCCAGCGAAGGAGCAGAGAAACTGGAAGGAGAAGGGAGTGAGATGGAAAGAGGAAAAGTGGGTCAAATAATGAAATAAAAGGATGAGTGTTGTGCACGGAAGATTCAAAGATGGCAGGAAGGAGAGATGGCCGAAGCTGCAGTAAAGCAAGAGCAGGGTCAGGAGAGAGAGAGAGAGAGAAGAGCTTGAAGGAGGGAGACATGAGCTCCTGACCCCTGTTGACCCCTAAGTCAGGAGGGCCAGAGGAGCTCAGAGCAGTGGAGTGGATAGGAAGGGAGCACATTGGGGGACTTGGGGAGGGTTTGGAAAGGCAGGCAGTGATATTTATGTGGCCAGGGGATGGAGATGGGAGCTAATGTGTTGAAGTGGCTGAAGACCAAAGGGGTTGGAGGTCAGCTGACCATGCAATGAGAGTACAGGTGGGTCTTTTCTCTCACCCAAACCTGAGAACATGTGATCTATCGCTGTAAGCCATCAAATTAAATTCAACATGATACTCACATCTGTCTTATGTACCTGTTTATCTCTTTACACAAATCATTTTGATAGCTAAATGTCACCCAGCATCTTGTGCACATCACATATTTGGCTGGGTAACATTACAGTTGCTGCTGTTTTTCCACTGAGAGCACTCTACACCAAATACGATTTGAAGAGAAATCATTTACTGTTCAGTGCAGAACTATCTGCCATTTAACAGTCATGTCTGATTGTTTAGTGAGAGTGAAATTATCCCACAATGCCACATAATATGTAGTGAGTAATTAGAAGATTAGTAGTCATTAATCGAGTGCCAACAATCACAGTTAAAGCTGGATTACCAGCTAGGAAATGCAGACAACTGCCCTGGGGCACTAAAAAAAAAAAACTCCAGCACCCTCAGGGTTCCAGGCTTGCTGTGACAACTAGTTTGTTCCAGGTTAATTTAAATTTATTTGGACTTGCTCAAGCAATAGAGTCACGATAATATCTATCGGATTATTATTTAATCCTTCAGCCAAAAATCAAGTTTTGTCATTTGTATCAGGGACCACACAGCACATCACAGGCCAGGCAGTGTTCCTGCATAGAAGAATTTCCCATATTGCAGAGAGAGTGAGAGTATTGGGGGTTGATAGTGACCCCCTAGCTGGTTAACCGGGCCATGGCCAGACTCAGGTGTAAATAATATAAATAACAATGGCAGAATTCTTGCAGGAAATTTAGTAATTAAGTTTGGGTAAACTTGACAATGTTTCAAAAATACCTTCTGTGTTTTTTTCAGTCTGGAACACAGGAGCAAATATCAACGAAAAAGCATAGCTCTGCACAGGCAGCAATCCTCTAAATACGTAGTTCTGCATTTGGATCAGTGTAAACATAGACAATTATGGATGAGTCTTTTTTTTTTAAACTTCAAGTTACATAAGTTACATACCGTATAGTAGGCTGTAGGCATAACGTTAGCTGCAATCTGAACAATTATGTCTGCACTTAAACACGTTTACTAAACAACACATTTTTTGTCTGTGCTGATAAATAATGAACTAATAATGCTAACATTTTACTTACTGCGAGTCTGGGAGCATAATAGTATGTGTCTTTCACTTTATATGCCAGTGACACAACAGTGAGCACAGTAAAAGTTGTGGGATGGTTTGGCAGGCTAATATTATGTATACAGAATAATCTTTAGCATCATTCTTCATAAAGAAAATACTTCGTGACTGTGGAGGCTTTGAAACACATTCTCCGTTGCTTATGTCCACATGTGCATTCACCCACTTATTGTGTCTCTATCAAGTAAAATCAATATATATTGCAGGATGTTGAGTAAGACGGTACAAATTTATGTATGCATAATGACTACAAGCAACATTCCTCCCTCTGTTGCTCTTCACATACCTCCATCTTTTCTCCCACACCCTCAATTTTCAACTATCCCTCCCTCCTTCCTCCTCTCTTCTCATCACTACTCTCTTCTTCTTGTTTTCTGTCTGTCTCTCACACACACACTCTCCCTTTCTTCAGCCTCCTCACAGTCCAGATGGCCTAGCTGCCCCCACACTCACTCCCCCACATACACTCACTCCATGCACTCCACCCCACTCCTCCTCTCCCCTACAGGAACAGCACTCCCTTTAGAGGAATAGCCCCCCCCCCAAAAAAAATAAAAAATAAAAAATAAAAAAAATAAAAACACCACTACCACTGTGCTCTCACACACATTCACACACCTCCCCACACAGGCTCTTCAACACATCTCCACTGTCCCTCCACAGACCACAGGCTTATATACGCCCACTCACATACACACTGATACAGAAGATCTCGTTCAGAATTCTCCTCTTCTGCAGCATAATGTCTGATGGGAATATAGTAGGAGCACTGGTATTGTAGATGTGATAAATGACGCTGTGAGATGTGACCAATAATCAGATCAGAGCATGGTTGTTCTTGACGTTCGTGTGCTTTTTTGTTGTTTTATTGTTTTATTCTTGTCATTTAATCCTTAAAAAATCGATTATCCTATCTCTTTTTGACAAGGGGAAATGTGGATGAGTATCTGCTCATCGACATCTTGTAGTGGTGACTCAGCTGTTGCTAAGCACAGACAGAATGTCTTTCAATGAGATGCACGTGGTCGATGATATGATGAAAAACTAGCACTGGGCGGAATGCCGTGAACCTATCATAAGTGCAAAACTACCTGCGTAGTCACAGTGGCTCAAGCACAAACATGCCTACATACGTTTATGTTGTTTTTATAATTAGCTGGCAAGAGGTCAGGGAGGGAGCAGTACAGAGGAACAGAGAGATGGTTATCATGGTAGGGAAAGGATCAGAGAAGGCAGAGGTGTGACTACTACAGTATAAAGGAAGAGGACTATTGTTGGAGAGTGTGCGTGTGTTCATTGGCCAGGGAATAAAGAAAAAAGAGGGGAGAGTTGGTGTATGAGCGAAGTGCTTTCTAGGGTTTGGTGTGTGGTGGTGGTGTGTGGGGGTGTAGGCCAGGGGAGGAGGGTGTGGTTAACGGTTATAGTGCTCACAGGAAGCCGTGAGGCAGGGAAAGGGGAAGTGAACCACCCCCACACTGTTCCAAGGCCATGGCAGCACTCTCCTCGGGGCTGGAACTAACTGACCTCAGCTCACCACCACACCTTTTAACCCTCAAACACACACACACTCATAACACAAGATAGATGGATGATGCACAGTCATTTGCGCACGTAAACAGTGATTGCCCATTTGCAAGCCAATCATTATGTACCTATTTATCTGGATGCTGTCCTGAATGCTGTGACTACACATCATTTAACTATTACACAGCTGTAACAAAACACTCAGCTTAAACATTCTGTCCATCTAATAACATTTTTTTTTTACAGTAGAACAAGAACCGCACTGAGGACGTATCAGGTTGTAGCTCTGTTGCTACAGAACTCACAATCTTATGCATAAGCACAAATACATCATGAACATTCTGAAACTACAGAAAAAATATGAAAATGTTCTGGCAGGTAATCCTTCATACTAAATAATTTGTTATTGTTACTTGTTATTAAACTTATGTTTTCATCATGGAGTAGATTAAAATAGAGAGACAATTTTTAAAGTCACCTTGCGGGTGTGTTCAAGGATATGAGTTGTAAGACTTATATCAACACGATACACAATCAGAAATCTAAACTGGAAGTCTTAAATGGCTGCTGCTCAGATTCAAATCTTACATGTCCATAAATGTACCAACAGAGAGAATTTTAATAATATTCATTGCTTGTGACTGCAGCACCACACAACACTAACAGAGAATCAACATAAGAGATGATTTTTATACTATATCTATATAAAAAGTAAAATGTATTAATTTATATATCATTACATTTCACATTTAAATGCATAACATTTCCAAAAATCATTTATAAGAAACAAATCTGATAACATGCAGCAATTTTACAGAAATGTGATGAATTTGTAGTTGTTTTTTCGTGCACATGAAGTCAAGCACTTTTCCTTGTCTTACTTGATGTGGGCTGACCTTAACTTTCTCGCTGAGCTTCACAAGCTCTCCATGTCAGCCACTAAGATTCACACTCGGCCACTATGATCTGGATTTTGTGGCCACACACGTTCATTTAATTAATTTATTCCAGGCCAAATGCAAATGACCCCGTGCAGCATGACTCAAACCTCTCAGCCAGCTGACACACAAGCTGAACGCTGAGGGGCAACCAAAATTAAAGAAAGCTAGCGTGAAAACTCACATACACACACACACAAACACCCACACATGCACATATACATATACTGAAAACACACAAATCATGCATACACACCTAGTGCTGTACTCATTGCAATAATAAAAAAAAAAACTGTGAATATAGTTTTGTTTAGATATTTATTATTAATTGACAGTTTATTAAAAGACAGATCACAAAAACAAGCATGTTCTCTTCTCCAGCCATAAAAGTCAGAGCGTTATATAATATTGAGTCAGTGTTCATCGATGTGACCCAGGTCATCCTGATCGCACGTAATGTTGCCTTGGTGACCGGGTTTAATCTCTCCACAGAGAGCTGGGTCCCAATCTGACCCTTAACCCTGATGAAAGAAAGGTCACAGGGGTCACACACTCCTCTAGTCCATTTTCTACACGGCTATTTTCCTCTGAAAGGGTGTTTGTAAAATCAGTTTTCGCGGGTAACAGAAAACTGAAGTGAATATGTTTAATTGTAACAAAGTTATCCTTAAATCATTACTCCACACCAGACTAAAGATGTTGTGAGTAGTTGGTGACAGGGGCACAAAAATAATAAAAACACTCCCATATCCTTTAAATATTGACGTGGGTGTGATCGGGTGCACCTGCTGCCTCTTTATTCCCTTTCAGAGTAAAAAAGCCTTTCTGAACGGTGGTTGCTAACATAAAGCGCTACAGTGAGAAAACAATGCCTGAAAACCAGTGTAGGGCAGTATAACCAATAAAGGACATCTAATGAACACAATCAAATCAGAAGCATGTGTCGTACAACTCTGGACCATCTTACATCCAGTGAATTTTTAAGATGACATCAATGTTTACAGTTGATCAAAAAACCATGACATGCCTCATTTCTAATCCAGTCTTTGCATAGAAATATGACTTTGCTAAGTCTGAATATGGGCCACGCATAAATTTGGAACACCATATCTTCTCATTTAGTATAGAAAAAGTTGCTGGTGTAATTAGTGGAAAATGGAGACTATTGTACCAAATTTAAAAGTTTGGAGAGATCTGATTGGATATATCAAGGTTTTTCCATTTCACTTTGCACTTCATTTTATAACTGTGATTTTTAGATTGAATAACATAGTAATCTCAGTAAGAGGTCAGAATGTAAAAAGATATTGCATTTTCTCCCCTGAAAAGAGTTATATGCTTGCCACTGTTACAGAATTCACCAGAAATTACTTTTTAAAAGCAAATTTTGTAAATTGTCCATTCTGGAGCTGAATGCCTACAGTTCAATTTCTTTGTAAAAGATTATTTTCATCGACTTTATGATTTATTAAAGAGTTCAGAGAACAAAGGAACATAAATGATGAGCAATAAATCTTCCAGACTGAGTGACCAGAACAATCTAGAAACTGTCATTCAGAGAGTAAAAGAAAACTAAAGTGTTGCATCTGTACGAGATAAGAGATGCTGGAAAATGCCACGATGCATGTAAAGGCAATTTCCCTGGAACATTTTAAGAATTTTTAAGAATAAAAAATAGGGCATATTTTTCTTTCCTTTGTCTAAATGTACTAACAATAACTTTATTTTATGTTGTTTTCATTTTATTTTTGTATTACATTTTCATGCATTACTGACTTTACACATTTGCAAATACACATCAAGATGGTGAATATCTTTGCAGACTGGCAAAAATAATCGATCAATTTCAAAAACTCTCATTTCATTTTTAGACATTTTAGGATTTTATAACCTTAATGATATTTGCAGCAAACTTAATTTTATGTGATTCATACATAAAAATGAGAAACAAGAAAGTGTTTCCTGAAATCAAATTGAATATAAAGGTGAAAGTGTGAAATATGATACTGGTTTTTAGAATTAATTGTAAAAGTTCCTCATTGTTTTAACTATTTCTATAAAAACAATAATTTTTACAGCTTGTTGTACTTGCTTACACAATTATATACAGTACATTATATACAGTGTGCAAGTATGAAAATTCTTATTATATATATATATATAAAAGTAAAGTAAAGTAAAGATATATACTTTATTATCCTGCACCTTTTAAACAATTAGTGTGTGCCATGTTTTCTATTCATAACAATATGACCAGCAGTCACTCATCTATGTTCTGCATGTCAAATAAGAACTGACAAACAAGAGACAGAAGTTCATCACTGACAAAAATAGTGCTTTGTAACAGTATTTCATGATAATAACACACGTATGCTGAGACAGGCGTGTGCCAGTTTTTACAATGTAAAAGTAGCATTAAAGCTGATCTTCACAACCTATTTTCTACAATTATCTAGAATAAAATAGCAAATTCTCAAACGCATTAAAATAGGACTTTTGAATGGGTGATTTAGGTGATTGAGCTATGAGATCTAAATCCAAATTGTCAAAGTAATTTCCACAAGTAGCAATAGTCTCTGTTCTCCAGTTGATGTGCACATTGCTCCCTCTACTGGTAAATAGGTTGAAACTGTTAAAACAGGACAGGTCTGTGTGACATTGACATTTACACAAGATAAGTGAAATATTATTTTTTTCCCCCATAGTGCTGGCCTGAAATATTCAACTTGTTTCAGTATAACAGAGAAGAAATGAAAATGTGCATTTTGGCATTAATTCTAGGCCAGTATAAGCTTTTAAATTAAATATTAATCTAAAAAATGTGTACTAGTTTTCTGTGTGGTCAACGGATAATTTGAAACCTTGATGTTTGAGTATATTATATATCATGCTCTGCTGAAGCGAGTTAGCGTTTCATGGGCTGACGAACCTGAGATTGAGCCTAAGATCACCATTCTCAGGTTGGACAGTCCTAGAAAGAACTACTCAAGAGGTAAAATGTGACTGGGTGTCCTGTTCAGGCCGCTTGATGAGCCTCAGCGCGCAGTGTCCCCCCTAAACTCAAATGCTTTAAAAAGATCAAAAAACATCTGTCTTAGAATAACTGTGGCTAAAATATGTTTATACATCAGGAATTTGTGCAGTTTCTAAAAAATATTTTGGTGAGCTTAATTATTTTCTACATAATAAAAAATTCAGATGCATCAAAAGTTTTATGACCTTATAGGAGAGAGGTGGTATAGTGAAGTAAAACTGTTGGTTACCAACATTGCTGATCACTATCTACCAAATCATCCTAAGAATGTATTTTTTTTTGTAACTGATTACCCTAAATGCTCAAAAAAGCATTTAGTGTAGTTTTTTATTTTTATTTTGTGACCATAATGGACGGTTTTTGTTGATGTGTTGTTAAGTTATTATATTTTATAACATAAACTATAATAGTAAGAGTCCTAATGGAAAATAATTTAGAATGGGTGCTGCATACACAATCACAGATGTCAGGATTTTGGCGCCAGCACCAAAAGTCATAAATCTGCAGAGATTAAATTGAGACAATACGGTTTTAAAAAATGTCATTGATTAAAGTAACAATGATCTTCATTTATTTTGGGGATATAATTTTTACTTTCTTCTTTTTAAAAAAATCATTAAGACAATGTTTAAAGGAAGACACGGGCACTTTGCTCGTTGTAAAACAAATCATTGAATAAAGTTGAAGTTTTAATGACAAACCCCAACAGTCACAATTAAATATATTTTAACAACATATCTGGCGTATGTAGGCACATTTTCTCATTCATAAAACTCGAAGCACAATATAAGGAGGTAAACACCACACCTGACTCCTTGTTTCTAGCTAACCCACACTGAACTCACTCAGAGAGCAATGGCGGACCCTGATGCATTAACTGCTTCTCACACTAAAAACATGTAAATCACCCTGGTCTGACTTTTCTAAGCCAGTCTGGCCTGTTTCTTTCCTCTCAAGATAATCTATGCAGATGTAGAGCACAAGAGAAGACATGCACGTACACACACAGACACATACTCAGTGAGAGAAGAAGAAAGGAGACAAAGACAAAAACAACACTTTACCCTCTTCAGCAGACTAATTCAAACCCTCTTCACATGATTCAGAAATACTTCACCACCTGAATTATTCATCCTGAACTATCTGCATTAAGCACTGTGCTACTACTCACCATCATTTACAGTCCAAACACACTTAGCACCAGATAGCACTTTAACCAAACAAATAACTACCATAAAAACATATTTACTTTCCATGTTTCCTCAACAGATTTTACAATAATGGAAAATTGTGCCAACTTTTATATGACTCCTGCTGTGTAAGAGTTCTAAAAGACTCCTCTGCATACTCCTTACCCACATGGCAGACCCTCTGACTCCACAGACCCAGTCAAGGCAGGCAGGGAAAAAAATCTCGAGACAGCTTCCATCATGTTAGGTCAAGACCAAAAGACGGCACACAGAGCAACAAAGAGCAAAGCTGGTGACATGAGGATGAAAAAGAAACACAGGTCGCTGAGTTATAACGGCCACTCCTGCTGTCTTTACCAAGCTGTGACCTCATCGTGCTCTGTACTACCAATGGGGATGCAACTCACACACCCGCACACACATTCACGCACCACCTTCCTGTTTGTCAGTGCTGGTGGTAAACTTTCCACTGACATCTTCATTCACGGTACCATTGAGAAGTTCATGCATTTTGTCATCAAAAATAAAATACATCTGAAGTGAATTTGTAAACTCTATTTAGGCAAATGTCATCATGCAATCTAAGACAGCACTTGTGTGCTTGTGTGTGTGTGTAGGTGGAAGAGTAATCCAAAATTCTGTGACTGAATGGAACAAGGCAAAATAAAACCTTTTAAAGTTCTGCAAAAAATAAAAGCTTTCAAATCTCTGACAGCTGAAACACTAGATAAACTAGAGCAGGACAATGCTGCTGCTGAGCTTCCTGATATTCTTAGCTCTTGCACGTCTTTTGACTGTCCTTCTCACGTCTCTTCTCTCACAAAAAGATGCCTCTTGGGGGTCAATATCTGCCTAATAGGCTGCTGGTTTGTAATTGTCCATCAGCCTTATCAAATGTGTGTCAATCATACTTTACCGCAGCTGATGTCTTGACAGCTGTCAGAGTGATAATTATGGAAAGTGATGGAAGATATCAAGGTTACTTTCCATGAGAAGAGGACAACCACAATATCCTTCCTGTTCATTGTCAAAGTGTAGGTAATGTGTCATTCTGTGTTGAAATGTTTGATAGAGGCAGAAATAAGCAGGGTATTCTAACAGGGTGAGAGTGCTAGAGGTGTGTTAATAACCCTGACTGAATTTTCAAACGACTGTCATAAGACCTGTGTTTAACTAGGGGGGGGGGGGTATGTACATAAAATGTACATTTGCCCTAAATGAATTGCAGTATGACACATTTAAAAGATCTATAGCACTTTTATTAAATATATATATATATATTTTTAAACATGCTGCAGAAGAGGTGAATGCAAAACTGCTGGAGCTGCAAACACAATCAACGGATTTTCAGTACAGAATGACATGATAACAGTTGTACTCAGCAGTAAGAGCATACAGTACAGTAGCAGATGACAACAGAAAACTAATGGTGAGCAAACAATAGCAACAATACTTTTAGAGTTCCGCTGATTTACAGCAGTGTCTCATTACGTTTTTCCCTTAATGTTGCACTTTTCCTTTTCTCTTTAAAACAAATTAGCAATTAAAATTCCAACCAAAATAATGATCCAAATTAACTGTGAATTTGTAGAGAACATTAAATAATATAACTATGATGATGTCACACAGTGATATCAAAATTGACTTTAAACGCAACATTTCCCTCCTTCTGATGTCTTAATACATCACATAACCATGTTGATGAAAAATGACTGACGCTGTAAAATTAACCTAAAAAGAACAAGGCGATAATAAATAGGCACCAACTTTAAAAAGCATGATACAAATTTAAAAGATCAGATGAATACATGTATGAATACATGAGCCCCTTTTTTAAAATGTACAATTCCATCTGCTGCATGGAAAAATAGACATAAATCAGAACGTGTGAGACTGAAATTAACACTTAATCTGTGTGTGTTAAATGCAGGTGACCCATTTTCATAGCAATAAAAAGATGTATGACTTGCCTGCTCACTGGTCAGGTATATCCATAGTAAAAATATGAAAATGAAGTATAACTAAGTGCATACTTTTAGCTGTATAATGAAAACCGGCTTTCAACACCTTTTTCGGCTGGTTAGGTCAGCATCCACAGAAGGAAAATGGTGAACCAAAGCTAAAAAAAAAAAAAAAAAAAAGAGATACACCTACACATTTTCCGATTGAATGGTCCTTCAGAAAGTGCTCATGGCGAGGGAAGTTGAGCAACATAAGTTTGTGTTCCGATTTTACTTTTGTGAAAGTTGTGAGAAGGTATGTGGTAAAAATAAACTTAAAATCTTGATTTTTTTCCTTTTACAGCAAATTCACATTCAGTTGTGTCATCCACAGTACACGGCTTAAGGCTGTATCTTTCCAAAACACTATATCTGCAATTTTCAATAGAGATTGTCACAATTTAATAACTAAAATAAAATATTTTGACTCTATAACACACTGTACATATAAAAATATTTTAGACTTCATAACACAACTTTCCACAACATGAGATCAAATTATATAATTTAAAATGTCAACAACCTAACTGTACATTATAAAGTTTTTGTCCTGTTTATTTTCCTGGCCGCCCTTGTGTGGCTCTTCAAGACGCACATAACGGCTCGACACAAACAATATTGTGTCTTCATATTGTCCTCAGAGGGGCACAGCCCTGAATCACCCCAGTAATTTAGGGAACGGCTAATCATTTAATCAGTAACTGGGCTCATCCATATCTTCGTCGCTCCAGTCAGGAGGTGCATCTGTTCCAAAGTATCGATCCCCAAAGTTTCCTATAGGGAAAAAGAACAAACAAATGCAAGATTAGTTAAATCTGTAAAAAAAAGAAAATCAGACTTATCATGTAAAGAAAATTTGTGAATATATGCCAATAGAATTTACACACTCCTTCCTATTTTCTCACCACTACTCACCTATGCCAGGTATGATATGGAAGAGATCATTGACCTTCTTGTCAACAGCAGTGGTGATGATTTTGACCTGTGGGAACGCGTAAGCCACTGAATGGACTCCCATCTCGGCCATCAGCAAAGACACCAGCAGGATCTTGTCTTCCTGAACATCATGGTCCTGAAAATGAAAATATGCCCATGAAAACTGGCTACATTAGGAATGTAATTCACTGCAGGCATTGTTGTTGTTTTTTTTCCCCAAACAATGAGGGACACCCACCAGCAGGACTCGTACAGCCATCAGGGCAGCAGCTCCAGTGGATACGGTACAGTCCATCAGAATTACATGATCTTCACTGATGTCTTTCGGTAGACGCAAATAATGAAGCTAACAATGTTGAAAGGCAGGATGTGGGTTAATACCAACATGACCAGTACCTATATTCTGCAGTTATAACGTAGGTGGGATTATGCAGAAATCCCACAGCCCCAATTTCCTAGAAAGGTCACGAAGATAAGCAACAAGTATGACGAAACAAGATGATCTTAATATACTTCGTATAAAACTCAATATATATATGTCTTAATATTTAGCACATCTTTGTTTAAAAGTTGTCATATTTGATATATTAAAGGTGTATATAGGATGTCAGCAAAATGTTTTGATATAAAACTGTGCTACATGGTAGAGGTTCTCCAGCTTAAATCCACATTTTAAATCTGTACCTCTGGTTCTCCTGTATCCTGATTGGTCTGGATGAGGATCTTGCCAATTCGGACATCTTTGCAGACGGCCCTCAGGGCTGGCTCCATGGTCTCCCCTGCTCGCAGGATGGACACGCCTGTAATCTAAAAAATTAAAAATTAAAAATTAAACACAGGTTAATTGCTTCAGTTTCAGTAGAGACAAAATTCTTCTTAATGATCTTTAAAATGAAAAACTGTTGAGGACACAGTAGGAAGTAAATGGAGTTCACTCACCCTCTTCCCGTGGAAAGTCCTGCCTTCATAATCCTCTCCTTGGGGGGTCTGGACTACGTGGACCTGAGATAATATTAAAAATCCTAACAGTAAGCGCTGAATGCTGAACTGCACTATAGAAGTCAGAAAATAATTTGTGATAAGCTACACTAAATTACAAACTGTCAGTCGTGTGTGTTCATGTAATGCAAATCTGTATCTTATGGTTAAGGTATGGAAACTTTCCACTGTGGTAATAACTTGCACATGCTGCAGGGCACTACGTGTATATTTGTTTGAGCCTCCTTTTAGCAATTACAACCACTTACTCTTTTTCCATTATTCTTTATCTTTCAAAATTTTCCCCATTTCAAGACCACATACTGTACTGAATGTCACTCTCTCGCTGTGTCTTCTCAGTGTCTGTTGGTTCTAGCTGTTTTTAGAACCTTTGTACAGTGCTATGATTTAGTGTATTTCAGTGTTTTGCACCTGTGAGGGGAGGAAGGAGAGCGCTCGCTCGATTAACAGACGCATCAGCCTCTTGGAGTAGAAGATGAACTCATCGCGGCTCGTTTCCTTATTTCTAAATGTTGTAATTAGGAAAAGAAAGATTCAAGGTTGCCCAAGCTGCAGAGTTTTCTTCTTATGTAAACATATGTCTTAATTGTTAATGCAACAAACCAGTGTTTAGCTTTTACCTGATGATGGTGTGCATGCCCCTGACCTGGGGCGTGCTCTCCAGAACGCTGAGAGTCTGTGGTAGGGGTTGGGCCAGGTGTGCAGAAGCCAGGGCTGCCCTGTAACCACGGCAACAAAAAGAAAAGAGGGAGCAGTGCAGGGTGAGAGGAGTGGAAAGAGGGAAGATGGACAGACACATGAATACGAGTGGGATTAACACTTTTCTGCACGCATTTTCACAGTATGGGCAAGTTCACACACCAGTGTAAGCATATATTGTATGCACATTTAGAAAACAACACACACACACACACACACACACAAAGACCAGTAAGTACATGCACAAATCATTGTTCAGTAGTAGTTAAAGCAAAGTTGATAAGGGTACTGTGAAACCACTGTAATATAACTGTTTGGGAAAAGGCAGGCGCAGAAAACGCACACAGTGCCAGTGCTGAGTATTTCAGTGGAAAATTACAATAGCACAGAGACCATGACAATGGAAAGATAAAGATCAAAATCAGTTTAAATTTAAAATAAAAATTAACATAATATATACAGAATTGAAAAAAGGGAACTTCACAGTTTGACATACATATTGTAAATCAAATGCATGATTTTCCATGACAGGTCTCTGCTACTTGTAATAATAACCTAGTTTTCCACATTGTAAACATTAGACTTGAATATCTAGTTAGCCAACATCTACCTTGGGCTCTAAATACTCAGTGATGCAATCATATTGAAACTACACAATGTTACTGAGATAAATATTAGCCAGATGCAAAGGAAAGAGAAATCATAGCAAATCTGCTCACATATCCCAGCGAAGTTTCCTCTATGGGGAGAGATTTTCGACGAAACACAATAACAATCATGACAGAGACACAGAACACGAAACACAACAAATGAGAGGAGGAAAAAAATGAGAAAAGACAACATCAGGTGAATGAAGGGAATATCACACACAGTAAAAAGTGTGACAGCTGAGACTTGAAAATATCAAATGTCTTGTAAATATGCTTAACAAAGATGAAAACTGACAATTTAGGTTAAAGTATATTTACAGATTATGACTCTGTGACACTTAGAAGAAATGATGTAACAGGCCATGCTTTGAAATAAATAAATATATATATATATATTATTTTTTTACAGAAGCTTGACTTAAAGAAAAATAAGTTTTGGATTAGATTTTGATATCTATACACGTGCATCCATTGTGTGTACACGTGGGAGGTGCACAAGCTATCGTGCGGCTGTCACTCTTTCACCATGTAGAACAGTAGAGACTGGTATTTCAGCTCACAGGCCCCAGCACATCCTGTGTCTAAAGACAGACACCAAGCTCACTTCCTCTCGCTCTCTGTCTCAGATACTGTGGCCAACATTCAATGGAAAAACTCAGCGCTTTGTAGTAGGGTATTGGAAACTTTCTCTGTGGCTGAGGTATGTGATAGTCAACAATAGCTGTAGCAAGAGCTTCCTCTCTCTCACTTTTTGTTATAGTCACTCTCTCTCTTATTCTTGTTGCTGCTGAAAGGAGGGGTCAGTGACTTGACTCACTGGTATATTTTTAGACACAGAAGGCAGGAAGAGTGTGAGTTGTCATTTCTCTAAAAGGTAGAGAGAGGGAGAGGGAAAACCAACATCTTTACATTAAATACTGGCTGCCACATCACACCACATCCAAACTTTTGATGTTAGCTTCACTTTAAAATTGCTGACAGCAGTTCTCATGTGGTTTATATTTATTCCATGCTGGTGTGATCCAAGTCTTTACAATGTTTTGGCACAGTCTAATACTCTTACGATTTATCCCTAATTAGCCATGTTGAGTTCACAGATACAGTACAAGAGTGCCGCCTTGTGATGTGGCATGGCAGCCAGCAGATCAATAGAAGGCAGAAGTTGGTTTTACAGGCCTCTTGTTTTCTCCCTCCCAGTAAGAAGCTGGAGCTGTTGGGGAAATGGGCAGACGGCAAAGAGAGAATGACAGACAGGATAAAGGCCACTCTACCTGACGCTGAGTTCACGCTGTGAGCCGTGGAGGGATTTGGGGTGGGGGTGGGGGGGGAGGGAGGAGAGTGAGAGAGTAGTCCATCAGCAGCATGTGTGCTACCGTGTGTATATAGTGGGTAGGAAACAAAGCAAAGTGCAGTGTGGCAAAAAATTCCCCCCTTGAGCAAAAATGTACTTTTGGAGTCAATTAGTACATGTTGCACAACAAATCCTATGAACCACGGATTTATAATTTCTATTAAGAGTTTACATTGTCAAATGAACCTTGACCAGGTGTAACAAGGTTAATTTGATAATTTAATTTCATAATTTGCTAAATAAATTATCAAATTGAAGCTGCAAATGTGAACTCTACATTAGTCCTTTTAATTTAACTTTTCATCCAGGTATAGCAGGTATGTACTTCACCTAAATTAATGCATAGTTAAAAGGATATATATAGTATATTATCAAACAGTTAGGCTTGTAAAACATCTTATGTAACAACCTTCCTTTCTTCAGCTGTAGTAAGTGTAGGAAAGTTGTAAAGTAGCAGAAAAACCTCAGTCAGACTACATTTCAGAAAATCTAATCAATTACAAAAATGAAATAAAAACAACATATTTGCCAAACATTAGAAATTTGGAAAGTCTTTGTCCCAAAAGTGAGAACATAATCATTCAACTTAATTTGGGCTGCAGCTACAGTCAGGTATAACTAATTTGTACTAATTTGTAAATTAGAACATAAGAGATGCACAACAAGAGTGAAGACTTAACACTTGTTATTTTGTTTAACTGCAACAAATAAACACCAATATAATTGCAATGATTGGAAAAGAGAGTGCCCGCATGCTGAATAAATGCTTCCAAAAAGGTGATTTCATGAATGCAAATAGGACTTATTCACCCCATGTTTTCATCTGGTAATCATTTACATGATTATCATTTTCCATTTAAGCTCAGTGAACAAGACCAGAGCAATCACGCACATTCATGCCTTCCTAAACGTGTGCAGTGCATTGTCTGTCCACTAGAGGAAGCAGTAGAGCTTTCAATTACTGACAAAAAATAAGGGCATAATCAGCTCATCAGCTCTAGCTGAGATGAGCTAGAAACCAAGTAAAAAAGACAACACTAGGAAGGAAGAACGAAGAGCGATAATGCTCTACTAACATGTAATTGCTATATTAAACTGGCATGGCACATTTCCTACATCAGTGTGTGAGTATAAGTCTGAAGGTCCACAAATGTGGCCTCTCTTACCTCCTCCAGCTGACTGTGGACATGCTGCACAATCAAATCAATGGCCACCATGTTGCCACCACCTGACAGGATGACAAACCATAGATTAAAGTGTCACGAAGGCAAGACTGGATTCACTGAATTTGTATGAAGACATTTATGAATCACTGAGTTAAAGCAGCAGATAAATATGTGTGTACACACCACGTGGCACCACAATATCAGCCAGGCGCATGGTGGGCTCAATGTACTGCTCAAACGCTGGCTTGACAAACTTGTTGTACTGTTTGATGACACCCTCAATGTCTCGGCCCCTTTCTGAAATGTCCCTCCTAAGCCGACGCACAAGCCGGATGTCGGAGTCTGTGTCCACAAAAATCTTCATGTCCAGCAACTGAACAGAAGAACATGAAATGGAGAGAAAATTATTAGCTTACAGTTCTGTCATGATAAATTATTTAATGCATTATTTAATATATTGTTTTTAGACTCAAGCTAAAATTCTTGAGAATATACTTATTTTCCCACGATAACTTTGTCAGTTCATATGTAGTTTCTTCTACAACAATTCATCCCATTGGAGCTGCTAGTGTGTGCTGACTCTTGTGTTTTGAATTTTTTCACTTTTGAATTTGTTTACATTTAAATCAGAGATTGTATATTTAAAAGATTTCCTGAGCTTGTTTTCCATATTCAATCCTGGTCGGTTTAAGTAAATGAAAATATAAAAACCCACCTCTGACACAGAAAAACATGTTTAACCACTTGCACAGGTAACAACCAGCTGAACAGGTTAGAAGACAATAATCATGCCCTACCTTCAAGAGCTCTTTATCTGCAAAGGACATGATTCCCTCAAAAATTATAACACTGGCTCCATATACGGTTTTCTGTGGTGGACAAAAGTGCACAGAGAATTCTAGTAAAATATCCATACAAACACAATTATGCAGACATGCACATATAAGTATACTGCAACATTATCAGACACAACTGAGAAGTGACACTGATGAGAGAATATACTGCATGGACCTTAAAATATAAAAAACAAGTAGACAGAATTCACATTAATTGTCAGTAACCATCTGGAGTAGCAGATTTGCATTGTGACTCTTGAACCTCTGGTGAGAGAGATTAAAACCCTCTGAGGTAATCGAGACTCTGAGATTATACACCGTACCTCTGACATGCTATTCATTCAAATACAAAGTGCATTATCATCCTTACCCAATCTTTCTGTCTCCCATGAGTTGTAAAGTCATACACAGGGATTTTTACGCTCTTCCCCTGTTTGAGTTTGCGCAAGGTATGCGTCAGTAAGTCAAAGTCAAAGGCATCGGGATGGTCAAAGTTATAGTCGTTACTGGCAGCCCGAACCTGCTGTTCCTGAGACAGGACCTGAGGACAACCATCACAAGAATGTTGTAAAATGATTTCCTGAGCAAAATACTTCAAAGTACTTCTCGGTCTCTGATATTTGCGTAGACAAACGTACAGTATTAATGTTTGCATACCAAAGATAAATAAGCTGAACACTGCACAAATGCGTTTTAATAAAACTTAAAAAGACATACATGCTCAAATAATTTACATAAACGTATGCAAAAGCACTTACACACAGTTAACTGTACAAGAGGAGTTGAAGTTAGGGGAACTAAATTTAGGAGAACATCATGCACCACTGTGACGTGTGTACCAGGTGGTGTGTGTGTGTGTGTGTGCCCTAGGATGGTCGAGCATTAAAACCCCCAGAACTATAATTTGGCAACACCCGCTTCTCAAATGAACTGATTACACACACGTAATATTATAAACTGGTGTTACAGGGTCTGAGGGAGCTATGAGCAAGCAGGAAGCACCCAGTTTCTTCCCATTATAAAAAGAAATATTAATCTAACGACATAAATTTGATAGGAAATGTTTTGGATGTCAGCCTCTGGTAATGCAGTGTGGGAGCTGGCACTTGCTGAGGGGTTACAGTGCGACTGGTCACTGGTACATCTCTCCAACTCTGAACAGTCTGAACTGCTGCTGTCAGATTGTTATGTGATTACATAACTAAAGAGTGGGAGGAGGTTTGGGGGGGGCACAAATGATCCTGCTTGATTGCTCTCCACTCTTTTTCTCCCCAGTGTGCTTTACACTGTGCTTCTTTTTTGAGTCATCCACTTTCTACTATTTTATCTTTTTTGTCTCTTTTCCCTCTAGTCACTCCTCTTATCCTTATTTTCTCTCCGGGATCCAAAAGGAATTCTATTTTCTCTCTTTTGCTCTGTCTCACTCTTTCCTAACCTTCCTTCAGGCTAGTGGGGGTTAGCAGCCATATAAGACAGAGATAAAGTAATAATAGAAGTAACAAGTGATTTCTTTGTTGGAATTATCTTTATTCTCTAAAAACTAAAAGCACTTAAGTTGATGTAAAGACATGCATAAATATGTCAAAATTTGAGTAACTTAGATTTTAAATGAGTCTTGCAAGAGCAGCAACAAATACAGCACACATATGCATACCTTGTAAAATGAGTCCATTGAGAGAAGTACAACCCATGGAACATCAAGAGCTTCAATGATTTTTCTGGCTACTGTTGTCTTTCCTGAAGCACTTCCGCCGCACAGCCCTGTGACAGAGTATTTCCATAAAGACATCGAGTCATTTTTGCGTCCATATTCAATTACAAAAGTGCAATTAAATAGTTCTGCTTGGCTGGAACGTACTAGCCCAAGCTGAACAGGACAGCCGGTTAAGTTGCTTTAGGGTTACTATTTGTGCGTAAAGACACGGGCAGAAACAAGACACCATGCTTTCTTCAAGATCCATTTTACACTTTTAATAAGTGAATATATTCGCAGAAATTCTTATTCACTAGCAAAAACCACACCCCTAGGTTTAATTATTTTTGGCAGTAAAGCAGAACCACCTCTGACTCAGCTGAATGCCAATAATGAGACCGAATGAGTTTGTCAATACCCATTAGCAGTAAACATGGCGATTGCTTATTTCTGCAAAACCATGTCTTATTGTATCTGCTTATACAGGGTATCACTTGATTCAACCAGATAAACCAAAAACTGATAGACTCAATAGTATAATAGATAAACAATTATTTAGATGCAGACTTTAGACTTGGTTCTTGACCTATTCTAGGGCCGGTTTTGTCCCTAAAATTTCGAGAACGGGGATGCTGGTATTACATTATTTTGTTATTTGCATTTTGATGTATGACATCACAAATTTATAGGAGAGGAGTACACTGAATGAGACAAAATTGCAGAAGGAAAGAAAAAGTTGGTGTTTGGACATTGTGTTGTGCATCACTTTTAAAGGTCTTACCAATGGCAAAGGCCTCTTTGGACTGTGTTCCATGTTCGTTGTACCAGGGTGGGCGTCCAGCGGTGTAGATGGTTCGTTTGGAGGTGCGTAGGAGAGGAGGTTCAGACTTACACTGACTGGTGGTCCTTTTCCTGGATGAAAGGCCTGTGCTTACCAAGGGGAGAAGTCGGTCCAGTGATCCCTCATTACTTGCACTATGAAGAAACAAACACAGAGTACACAATCACTGTCTGGAGTAAAGAAAAAAACAAAAACATTGCTTTTTCTTGGTATATTTTATAAAACTGGACAAACTTGTCCGTTCTTTGCCTAAGCATTAGCTAAAGCACTATAATTATGAACAATCACATCTTATCAGATTAAATATAATAAAATAGCTCTTGTATGACAGCGGCTTTCATTTTACCAGAGCACCTTAACACTACAGTACAACCACTGTTAATGTCCGTTTGTCAAGAACTGACATTTAACAGCGGTGTTAAACAGGTAAAGAGGCACTGCAAAAACAGTCAGCTGCAACATAAGACAAAATGTAATAACAAGATCATCAAGATCATAAAAGCTCATTCCTGTTGTCCTTTCAGTGGGTGATTGGTGTTTGCCAAACAGGCGCACACAGATGTCAGTTAGGGTGGATGACTGCGGAATGAAAATGCAGATGAACTTCAAAGAAATATGACCCAGTTTACAGGATAGTAAACAAGACTAAGCGAGTCCTCTGCTACCTCCGGCCATTGGTTAATGTTTAGTTTTTAACTTTTCAAACAGGTGAGCTTTGTCCAGTCTTGCACAGTAACTTCTGCTCATACCAAAGCTACACTACGTTAACTTAGAGGACAACTGCAGACATGTAATCTCTTGTGCAGCTGATTCACGTGTGCATGCAGTATGTTGATGTGGTTGCGAGTGACTCAGATCATTGTAATGAGCCTCATAACCAAATCCCAACAAGCCCATTCAAAAAAGGTTTCAGGCTCTTCAGGGAGCCAGGTCTCTCTATCACACAACAATAACAACACAAAAAAATTCATTTACAGACTGTAATGGCTTTTCAACTTTTGTAACAGTGTGTGGCAATACATTTACCAACTGCTCCACCAAGAGAACTAGACTTGAAAAGTGAATAAGGAACATTAACGTTTACTTAATACTTGCTGTACTAAGAACTGTGTCATCACAGTAACTAACTTAACTTCCCCTGGAAAACTTGTTCAATCTTTCTTTCAAAATCTACCCTGACAGTCTGAGGCATCTGTGGTGGATTATCTATACAAAATATATCAGTGACACAACTGCTTTTGATTCCCTGATACTAAGTAGTAAGCAAGTAAAATCACTAAGAAACAGTGCCAAAGCAAATGCTGCTTTAGTTCTTACACAAACACAAGTTTCTTTCTGTGATAAGACCAGCTGGGTTATCTGTTAAAACCAAACCAGGGTGCAATAAAAGATTAGCCTAGTTGATAATGCTGAATCATACCCTTGTTCAGTGGTTACAGTGACACAACAGCCAACAGTTCTTCTAAACACTGCATACACTGACCTATGAATGTGTTTTTGGGAAGGGCTGTGAAAGAGTTGACCTGAATTTACAGTTCAGGGTACCCGAGACTGTACTGTGAGAAGTAATGGAGCAAACATCTAAATCAGCAGTGGTCAAGGATAATAACAACAGTAAATAAGACAGAGAGTCATACAGTATCTCGTATGGGTTCGTTTTTGTTTTCTCCTTTGAAAATCTTGGTTTGTAAATGGTGATAAATACACAATGACTCACACAAACTGTGCCTTCATTTGACTTAACCCAACCCTAAATCTACAGATGACAGATACAGGTTCGTTCAGTTTTCTAAAGGGATGGGAAAGACAGTTTAAATCAACAGTACTGACTATTTACAGTGTTTATATTTTCCCATAGTGACACACATACACACTCAATTGCCAATTCATTAGGCACATAAACCTAATGTAGTCCAATCCAACAGTCCTACAGTAACTCCTCTCTTCATCAGTGTTGTCATGCTCAGTTTTAAAGAGGCACTGATTCAACTGTATGGACATTTTGAAAGATATTTTTTGTGCTGATGTTGAACTTTACTGCATTATACAGGTAAATGTTTCTGTTATTTAGCTTTTCCTAAAATGATAATAATTGAAACACCTGTCATTACAGCATTTTCCACAGGTACAGTTTAAGTTAGGTGTATCAACCACGAACTATATGGAAATATGGCATGTTTTTTTAAACATTAAATATAAAATGAATAAACCCTTATTTATCTAAATAAATTGTATTCCACCTTTTACATGTGAAAACTTACTGAAACATATAACAAAACAACTTCCCTGGTTTTTAATTAGTTTGTGTAGAATCATTAATTGTTATCATGTTTATATGAACATATCTGATGGCTCTACTGAAACTTTGACAGGCTGACAGGTCCAAACTTTGACAAAGTATGTCAACAAAACTCTTATTCCTGGAGTCAACACTCCTGCTTATCCACATTTTGAAAATAGAAACTATTCATTTAATCCTCACAGAGCATAAAACACTTACTATTTTAACTCACCTGAGAATATTAGAATTAATATAAATAAATAAAATGCACTTACCTGCCATCAGATCTGAGAGTCCAACAACCAGATATTCTAGCTCCTGAATAAGCCGGTAGCGAGTTCATACCTGGAGACTGTATAAGTGCGGTTTCCAATTTATGCACTCTGCAAGTTGTGTCTTAATCTTAATTCTGACTATATATATATATGTGTATATATATATATATATATATTATACACTCAAGCACAACAAAGCTCTCTAGTATAACACACCTAGAGAGAGAAAAAGAGAGAGGGTGGGCAATATAGAGGGTAATCAGCTTGGATGAGAAACGAAACTTTAAACGTCTGTTTAGCTTTCTATTTCTTCCATTCAGTGGAACAACAGAGGGAGAGAAAAGGCACTGCAGCTTGTTCGAGAGAGAGCACGCACAGACTGAAACTACAGCATAGCTTTTCCCTCCTCTTTCCCTCGCTCTCCACTCCTCCCAGCCCACAAATGTAAGAGGATAACCTACCCTCTAGATTATGTTCATTAGGTGGTATTAATAGCATCAGGTCTAGGGCTAGACCTTCCCACTTCTGGCACACACACACACACATATATATAAACATGTACACATGCCAAGTTCGAGTCATCTGTCTTTGACAGTAGTTGTCACAATATGTGGTTGGAGGTGAAAGAGGGACCAGAGGAGAGTGACAGAAACTGGGGGGGGAAACTGAGAAAAAAAACAGTAGGAAAAGACAAACACACAGCTATTATTCTCCACTGAAGTTGACACAGTCGACCGAGTTCACAATCAAAATGCTTCAGGCTATGTTGGGGAGGTAAAGAGACAGAGAGGATGACAGAGGGGAAGAGCAGAGGGGAGGAGATGTGCTTTTTCCCCTGCAGGGACTCGGTCTCTGTGTAGCTTACACCAGAGTCTGGAGACGTGAGCACGACAGCAAATGCACACATGCACAGACGCATGTGCACACAAACACACAAGGAGCTGTGTCCTCCCTAACTTCACTCACAGGGAATAAACAGCATGATGAAACCTAACACTCCTCTGCTGCTCTATCAGCTGACTGTCTGAGGAACAGCCCTGAGCACACATGTAACAAACACACATGCACACACAGCCACAAGATGTAAAGACAAACAAATCGTTATTCTCAGAGATCAGAGGAGACAGGCTTGTTTTCCAGAGCAACAAATACAAACCCAAGAACTGTGTGTGCCACGGACAGTACACTGCTCAGAGTAGCTACCAGTAGATTTGATTAAAACTAACACTGGAAGGGTTTACAAATATTTGAGGCCAGAACTTGACAAGAGCTAAGTTCTGTATACTTCCTTCTCAAAACCACAGGAAGACTCAGGGGAACTCAGCGTTTTCCCTCTAATCTTCCCTGCACTTTTGAGACTGCCGCTGCTTTTCGCTGCAGTCAGAAGACAGCTGCAAAGCAAGAAAGCCACATGGAAACAAGAAGCCTGCACTGGTTGCTATGCCAAACATTCAGCAATCTCTCTATGGCTACAGAGACGCACAGCAGGGTTATATGCCTGAGCTGAAGTAGCACTACACTAAAACTAATATTGTAAGTAGAGTAGGATAAATGGTGCACTTATTTATTAAACACAGTATAACCTAGAAGATGGAACAAATCTCAAAATCTTGATCTTAACTTTGTCTCTAATATCTTATGACTAATTTAAAGTTCAGTAATTTTTAATAAATGAAAAAAAAATGTCCTAAAGGAAAAGGAAGTCACATTTCAAAGAGACCATACGGAAATAACATATTTTAAACCTCTAACTCAATCTTGCATTGTTTAACTTAAATTTACCTGGGAATTTATGAGACTTTGTATTGCTTTTATCTTCGATTACATTACATACATCCCCTGAAACTACAGTCTGGAAGTTGTCTTCACTAGTTTCTGACAATTTCACATGATCAAATTATTTCTAAAAGCCTCACCATCTACCTACATCCCCACATACCACTGAATGCCAGTACTCTAATTGTTTTCGTCTTGCAGTAACGAAACAGATATATTTGCCAACGAGGCTTTTCCGTGTTAATTGTCACCATGTGGGTGTAAGTTTACCACCTAGGAACAAACCCTCAATGCAGCACCACCCTCTTGTGGCACAGTAAGATACATGTACAGTACTGTAGCTGGATACAGAGAGCAGATTAACTGAGTTAAAATGACAGCATGACGTGGGTGTATGTGCTCAGTATTAGTCACCTAACCCGATTTTTTTTCTGTAGTGTGACATTTGCCCTGAGAAGACGGGAAATGTTATTCAGAAACGAGTGATTTACTCATCCGTGCTAAGCGAAACCCTGCCACGCTTCTCTAAACTGTTAGCTAACGCTAAAGCTATCTGTTACTCCTCTTGCTCTGCCTTTTATAGCGTGTTCACTTCTCTGTAGCTTTACTCGCCACACGTTGAAGTGTGCTAGCATAGTCTATATTTCTTTCACATATTTTATTGTGTTTCCCTGGTTTGTGAAGGTGACAAATTTGTTAAGACGACATCTCGTGTAAAATACGACACGTTACAGCCAAATAACAGTGTGGTCAAGGATTAAGACATATAGTAAATATAACTAAAATCTGTAATAAATACAATTACGATACAACTTAAGGATGTAATTGAAGCGACTTATTGCCGTTACAATGACTGCACGCACTTAGGCACACATGTCGACCCAAATGCCCGTATTGTCGATACTTTTTTTAATTCGCACGGAATCATTTTGAGATTTCAGTGGTTTCCAAATAAAACCAAAAATGTACCTGTTTGATAGAGCACAGGTTTTCTCTTCGTTATCCATCTTTGTGAGCGTTTCCTTCCTGCTAACGGCAGACATTACTAACGTTACTCTGTTGACAATCAGATGAACAGTTAGCACTGTTGCGTCATGGGAGTTGTAGGCGAATCGTGTTCCACTGTCGGGAGGCTTCATCAGTATCAGACCTGAGATGGACTTCAAACCCAGAATGCAGCTGTACCGAAATTACAATCTAGAGGCAGCAGCATGTACAGTGTCATATAGGGCTTTTCCCAAAGCTAGCAGTGTGTGAGGTTCAAAAGGCCACTTGTTGATCTTATTGATCTTACATGTGAATACTTGTGAATACTGTTTATTACAGACATGCACATATTCTTTGTGTTTAATTTGTAAAGTATACTATAAATGTTTATCAGAAATTATTTCTGTGACTTTATAATGCAATGCACTTGATTTATTAGTCAATTACAGTTTAAGTAGGACAATAAGAAACCTGATGATACTTCATATTGCCAATGAACAGTATGTCTCAGTTTTAATAAATTTTACATTGCTAAAATCCTTCAAAATGATAGACAATATGATATACTTCACACCCACCACTGGGAAAACCTTCTGTTATAATAAAAACTAATATAGTCATTTACATTTACAACAGCATTTTATCAAAGAGACTTTTTCACAGCAGGCATTGACAGTCCCATAGTAGGATAATCACAGATTTGGCTAATAACTTTACACTGTGCAAAGGTTTTATGCACTTTATATTTTCATACGATCACCCTAATTTTCAGCATGCCAATGACCCCAAACATATAGGTAGATTTATCTTTACTGACAACAGCAAGAGGTCCTGCAACAGATGGCATGACCCTCACAGAGCCCTGATCTCAGCATCATCAATTCAATCTGGGATTAGGTTACGTTGAGGGACAGAGGCAAATAAAACAACCTAAATCCACAGAGGAAGCAAGATTTTCAGAATTTACCTGCCAAGTACCTTTAAAAAGTGCACAAAGGAAAACTGGTGCTTTTCTAAAATCAAATGGTGGTCAAATCAAACATTGATTTAAAAGCTGGTTTTCTAACTGCACTTTGTATTTGTAACAAATAAACACATACTATAAATTGCATTAATTTTTAAAAAGCATCCTTACTTTTGGTGCCTGAAACATTTCCATAGTACTATATGTGTGTCAAACAGGATTCCTGAAACTGGCACAAAGCAATACTGCTATTGTTAATCTTACTAGCTATATCTGTGTTCGACAACTCAAGATATCCAATGTGAGGAAAAGATATTACAATTACATTATAATGACTACATCAATTTAACTCAGTTACTATAGATAACAGATATCCAAACTTAAATGTTCACACAGTTCATGCAAATTTTAGTCAACAAACTTTTATTAATTATTTGGGGGATACTAATACACAGGTAATACAACAAGATTGGGAGAAAAATTGTAACAGTTCAGACTCAAAAGAGGTCTTTATGCCTCTTATGTTAGATACTATACAGCTTAATTTCAGATATGGAAATCTTAATACATCATTAGTCTCATTTCACCTGTTACCTATATATCATAACCAGTTATGAGCTACAACATCATTTCTTAAAACTCAACAGTTTCTTCACAATGGCCCTGAAAACAGAGGCAGATGCCGTTTCCTGCTTTTAAAGTAGGTAGCATATAAAATGAACCACTGCTGTCCAATAAAAGGATACAGTTGTCAGGCTGTATAAGGGGATTTATAAGGATTAACATTGGTTGTGGAAATAACATTGCTGACAAAGGGAAGACACTTGAGCCTGCTGATTCTCCAGGTACAAAAGTCACACCACACACAGTCCAGGTAACTAGAAAGCTCCAACAACACTCCTAGTTCAAGCCTATTTCATGGTATAGTAAGTGCACTAAATACAGAAACAAACACACATACATACGCCTTTTTGTCCCATATTGAATAGATAATAATAAAGGACTTTCTCAATGTGTTTGCCATTGTGTAATGAAAAAGCTTAATTTATGCGCATCATCAAAATGGATAAAATAACAGTGTATGCCGGCACACGGGCCTGCAATGTTCTTTGTGGTCTACAAATTTTTTCAACCTTTTTTTTAGATTTCATAATATGTAAAATGCATTGTCAAAGCAAACAAATAAAAGTAGGGGAGTGAAAAAGCCATACAATTTGAGAAGACACATCAATATTAAAATATCAGCAAGCCAACAAAACCAGCTAAATATGGTGTATTGCTGTACTCTCTAAACATGTTGCAGTTAGCTCACACTGCGGGATAGATATGTGTTTTCCACATCATAGGAAGACAGATAGTAAAGGGTGTGATAAAATATAAAATACCCACTGTTAAAAGCAGTGCTAAACTATCATATTGCAACACCAAAGCTTGTCAGGTAAACACAGTCAATGTGATGTTACTAATGAAATGAGTAACAAGCAACTGATGAACTGATTCTTTGCCACAGCGTAACACTTGACAAAAGTGTTATCATGTCTGACATCCAGTCATTACAAAGGTGCTAACTGTTTAATACACACACACACACTCCCACACACACACGTGTAAGGTCTTGACAACTTATATTGAAATCGTCCAAGGACCAATCAGTGCTTGTCTTACTTATCCTCTCCGCCAGTGTAACCTGGATAGAAGATAAATGTCCAGCCCGCTAACAGAGACAGACACATGCATGGTCACCCCCACCTGAATAAACTCCATCAGTTGATTCATAGTGGAGGAATTCAGCTCTAATGTTTAATCTACAATATAAAAGTTCACGGCCCGGGGATGACACATCCTGGGACACAAATATACATTTCAAATTCAATGTTTGTTGAAAATGTTCTGCTGACATCAGTGCTTTTTTTTAAATGATGAAATTGACATATGTTGGTGCAAAATTTAGAGGACTTGCCAGTAGGGAGAAAATGTCAGGATGGATTGGTGGACTTAACTGAGTTGTATCAGGTCCTTAAGGTAGAGTGGCAAGAAAAGCACCCTTATTATCTCTCCAGATTAACCTCACATCACAACTTTACCCAAAGCTATCAGATTGCTATCTAGGTAACACACACAAGAGAATATAAAATAGACTTGTGATATTTCTTAAGTCATTATTTTTATGGTCATAGACTGCAAATATAAATCAAACATTTCAGAATTTTTCATCTGCTCAAATTGCTAATATAACTGTAGATTCAAGTATTAACTTTAAATGTGTTAAAGTGAAAATATTCTCTGACTGCACACATTTTAGAATCGAAAAGTAATTATATAATGGATTATTTTAAAATCTGAAGATAAACTAGCATAAGTGGTAGAGCAATTTTAAAATTCAACAGACCAGTTATGGCTTTGTGCGGTGAGTCATAATTATGCGGCCATGTTGAATTACAGATATTAACAAGAAAGTTAACCATGCTGCTCAGTATCCATGTTAAGACAAATTTAGTTTTTTCCATAATTTAATTTTTCATCAGCATAAAATATTCCTACTTCTGTGCCTGACAGCCACTCAGTTAGGTTGAATACTCCTGGAGTGCAAAAATACAAGGGGTTGGGATGGCAAGAAGGGTTAAGGTTTAAAGTGCAAGGCAATAGCTTTGAGCATCCAGGAATTTATTCATAAACATTATATGTGAATCTTCATTTGCATTTTATCTGTTTAATAAAAGATTTTTTTCCTCAACCTCTCTAAAAAAGATAATATTTTATTCTCTCCTCAGCTCTTTGATTCAAGCTAAAGCAGTGGCCAAAGACGGCCTCCATTGAAACGGTGTCACATCATTTGATTATGCTGGAATGGTGCAACAAGCTTCACGAAATATTCGTCCTTCTGTCCAACATTTAGCTTTGCCAGTCCTATTTTAGACAGAACACTTCAAGTTTTTATGTTTAAACTCAATTACACAATGCCATATTAAGTATCACTGTAACTAACTAACACCTTACAGGTGAAAATCTCAGTCATCTTTAGGGTATCCTGCTTATTGACTTCAGTATAAAACAAATCTTTTAACACTTAATTATAGTTGTCAAAGCAGATACCTTCCATCATCATGTTACGCAGATAAAATAAAAACAAATGTCACTGGAGTGACAGCCACATAACTGCCAGTAAAACAGAGTGGAACATGATTACATGACAGATCATCATTTTAGCTTACAGTATATGACAATTGCTTACTTGAAACATGAAAAGTAAAAAAAAAAAAAAAGTAAAACCATGAAGAAAAAAGAAAAAAAAAAATCAAAGTGAAAACAACATTGCACTATAGCACACACTGCAAATATTCTGATTGCTCATGATCCAATCGGACGTGTCAGGCTTGGAAATGGCAGATGGCATCACTGCTTCGAGTATATAGATATATAGATATAGTTATTGTTTATGTACACAGTACAGTATATCTGTGAAAAAAATGTGAAAACACTAGCTATCATTAAATGACTTCACCATGCTAATAGAATATCCTTTGTAAAACCTCTCAAACACAACATGAATCTCATAGAGAGAATTACTCTTTACTTTATTTGTTTGGAGTACTACCTCTGTTCACACAATGCTGTCGATGTAGAAGTCTCAATTTTACCTTTGATTTCTAATGACATCCTTGCTGTGAATACAGAATATGAAATGTGTGCTTTTAAAAGGAGACAAAAGTGGAATGGAGAAATAAAACACTACTGTTCCATGAGTATTGTTTATAACAGTAGACACAATAACTGCAGGGTTTTAAAACCAAGATTTGAAGTCTGTACTAAATATTTTACTTCTTAATGGTTGATTTCACTTTCTTCTCAGTGCCAAGTCCTTGTGGAGTTAGAAAGGTCTTTTAGCTTCCTGGCATAACATTTACAGTACGCATCCTCGCTGGCTCCTGGGTCAAGAAAAGCAGAGCTACTCTGACAATGACAATCTCTTGGGTTTGCTTCGTCTGGCGGCCGAGGGGATTGGCTGTCTGTTTTGGACTGACTTAGCATTGTCCGTTGGGTCAGGGATCAGGGTTGGGGATTGTGTCGGGCCCGAGGAAGGAATCATGGAAGCGGTTGAGTTTTGAGTAGCTGCAAGTGCTTCAGTTTTTGTTTGAAGATGCGCAACCACAGTGGGTCGCTCTTTGGGCTTGCGGCCCCTCTTCTTACCAGTGGTGGCACCATTTCTCACCTCAGCTTTGATCCCATTGTTCTCCGGTGGTTTGCTCTTGCTACTGGAGACCACTTGACTGGCTGCTGCTCGAAACCAGTTCTAAGGCATTGAAACATAGTTTTAGTAATTACCTTTAGTAAGCAACAGCAGTGTGTATATAACTGTACAAACCTTCTTTTAGTGTAATTAGTAGGGGAATCCAAATACTACTGAACCCTTTAATGGAGTGTTCACACATACACATACAAAGTATTTGGCTGTAGCTGGGCCCTGGCAAAGCTGTAGTTCTGGGGATGAGTTGTGTTGAGCAGGTAATTTACATGCTCTGCTCTAACTGGGCGGTTGGTGTCTGACCTATCCACCACCCCTAGGCACACCAACGATGTTGGTGATTTGTTTTTACCAGTCATTCCCTTTTCTGTCCCAGTAACTTACGTAACGTGGTGATGACATATCATAAATAACAAAGAGACAGAGGCGAACGGGTAGTAAACAGGCTCTCTGCTTCGGTTTCCATTGGAAATCCTCTCTCCTGGCTGTAACTGAACTCCATCAAAGCATATTAACATACATTTAAGCTTTGCTGCAATAAACTTTTTCATGTAGTTGGGCTCCTGTTGCATCTGTAGTGCTCTGCAGGTGGTACACAGCAGCAGACAGCTTTCCATTGACAGTGAATTGGCGGCTGTCACTGGCCCAGGTTTCACAAAACAATTAATCCCAGAGGTTAATGACATCTCATCTTGTTTCCCCACAAAGTAATATTTTGTTATTACAAGATAAATATAAGATATTTTGTGAGGTTTTCACTAACACCAATAGAAAGACAGAGATACTAAATAAGACAGTAATATGTTTATAGACTAAGTGTGAAATGTACACTGAGGCTGACCCACCTGTGAGTGTGTCTTACTGATGTGGTACTTCACCCCACTCTCTGAGCTAAACTCTTTCTGACAGATCAGACAGGTGTACTTCCCCAGTTCTCTACCACCCTGCAAAGAACATACACACACACACCAATGCAATATACCGTATATGCATTATGATCTAATCAAATACAATATACAATGTTTTGTTACTTTTGATTTAACCACCACATATTATGATACCTATGTGTTCCTGTTTATTGTGTGCTTTATTGTACTGAATTGCTTCCTCTTGTGATACATGCTGGTTGCAGAGGCAACACAGTTCCTCACCAATAGACAGAAAGCCAAATTACACAAAAATAGTTATGATGAGGGCATAACCAGTCCTGAGCTGGCTATTAACTACATTTCAAATCTGGGTTACAGTTATGTGAAAATTCTTTATGTGTGTGTGTGTGTGTGTGTGTTTGTGTTTTCTTATTTTTTACTTTAGTGTCTATAGAGACAAATGAGGCTGGTGACTTTGCTGCAGGTGGGTGTTTGTACCTGGCTGCAGTTGGCAAGGTGGGCTTTTAGTCCTGACACACTGGAATAGACAGCTTCACAGTTCTGAGACAAAACAGAAATAAACAGTGAGTGAACAATCGCTCCCAAGTCAAAAGCTTTAGTGCTATAAATTGGTCAAATATCTAAATCAATCTTCTGATGAATTCAAATACTGAAAATAATGTTTTGTATATTGTGACACATTAAGCCAGTCGTTCTTACCTCATTGGTGCAGCAGATGAAGCCCTTCTCCTTGACTTGGTTCTTCCAAGTCTCTAGTACCTCTGGGCTGAAGTTGGGGAGGCCAGGACGGGTGTAGTTTAACTTTAACAAAGAACATTTATATGAGCATTGTGGGTATTTTTGCATTTTACTGTGAAGAAAAAAGAGACTGGGAGACATATATTTTTTTATCTGTTGGTTTCACCTTTTACCCAGGCACATTTTCATGGAAGGGTTGGCTTTAATGCACGTGAATGAGTAATCCTGTTATATGTCTGTATATATGAGTGTGTAGCGATCTTGAAAAGCACACTGTACACTGTGACTGAGTTGAATGTTGGGAGATAATGAGTGGAGCGGCCTGGTGCAGCTTGAGCAGAGCGGGGTGAACAGCTCCGTCAGCGAGGAGCGGAAATTCTCTCCGCTCCACTCTGCTCATATGTTTCGATAACAAGGAAGATTCACACTGACACACACATGCAGGAACAAAGCTCACAAAACATCACTGCAGAATGTACAAGCAGGTAGGTGAGAAAGTGTACATGTGGATTTGTTTGTAAATTATAAATAAATTACATTATATACATTACATACAGCAGTATTTACTGTTTTTGTGCATAGCAAACCTCATGAAGTTCCAAAACACAGACATGTCCCACCCCATATGTATCTATGTGTACTGTGCTCAGCTCTACCTGTCTGCTAGGAATGTAGAATATGTGTGCATCGTGCACGTCTCCTCACCCTCTTACTGTCCGGTACCAGGTCATCCTTGATGCGACGCTTGGTGCCCCAGTCTTTGGCCAGCTCGTCCTCTGCTATTTCCTGCAGGTGGAACACTGCCACCTGAGCTGACCGACGCCTCACTCTGCCACTGGGGGTCCGTTCAAAATCCTCTCCCGGCTTCTCATTCTGTGCTGTTTTGTATTCGTCTCGCTCCCTCTCCTTCTCTTTTTCCCTCTCTTTCTCCCTGACTTCCCTTTCCTTGTCCTTAAGCTGGATGGACAGTACTTTCTCATGCCAGTCCTTCTTCTCAAGCTGGTTTTGCTCCTTCTTGCCTCCTGACTCCTCAGAGACCACCTGGAGGAGAAGTGAGACACTTCTTTGACTGGACAATACATACAAGCATTTTGTACTTACTAAAAACTTATACACTGCAGTCTCCTATAATCATTTCTGTTTTCCTACCCTCTCTTTGCCGGTATTGTTGTTGGTGTCAGTGATATTGTCCTTGTTATAGGTGGTGGTTGTGGCTGCCATGGTGGTGGTAATAGCCGGAGAGTGTTCGGTACGCACATGGTAATCTCTGCCAGCCTTGGAGCGGTAGGTTTTTCCACAATGCTGGCATAGAAACACAGGCTTCTCATCGTCAGAAAACTCTCCTCCACAACGCTTCTGGTGATACTGGTAGCCCATCAGACTGGAAAAGTGGGCTGAGCAGCCCTGTACGTATGTATGTGTTTGCACACATAATGTTTATGTGATTGTATGGGGCCAGTGACAAAAATGAGACAGAATTAAAACACACATTATACAAGAAACTGGGCACTGGTTAATATTTTGTGGTTACTCTGAAATAAAAGCAGGAGGGAAAAAACAGGAGGAACCAGCAGGAAACTGCTCATTTTTCAGTGTGAAGACATCACTGTACACTGAGTTTTTTTCCCCAGTGCTTTCTCTTCCTCTCTCTGCTTTTTGCACTCTAGAGCGAGTAATAGGAAGCAGAGTGTTGATGTGGTTTTGGGCAACATTTCAAGAACAAGGCATATAGTAAAGGAAAAAGTAGGGAGCGAGGTAAAACGAGGCAGACACAAAAAGAGGAGCCTGAAGAAAAGGGAGAAAAAAATGGAAACTGGCAAATGAGGAATGAATAAAATGTGACATGAAAGACAGAAAAGTTGAACAATACAGACAAAGGTCACAGGAAAGCAAAGAGTAACAAAGAACAAGAGAAAGCAAAAGAGATAGTTACAGTAAGAGAGAAGGAGCACATACCTCACTAGGACACTTGATTCGTCCCATCTGTTTGAGCACTCGCCGCAGCCTTTCCCTCTCTTCATGCTCATCGCCCGTCTGGCCTTCACTCCCCGAGGGCTGAGGGGAGACAAACACAATGTCACATGAGCATTTCCCACCACAACACCTCCCCATCCCTCCTGACTTAAAAAACTGTGATGAAAATGTGTTTTCCATCTCGGGTGTTCACACTGCGCCAGGGTCATTAAATGGTTTCATGGTGAGGCTGTTACTCAAGGCATGTTTATGACAACTGTCAAACTCATGTTTTCACTCAAGTGTTGGCTGGTGCCAAACCTCAGCCAAGGCCAGAACAACAGATGGCAAGGCTACCAGCAAGAAGAAAGAGGAGAAGTGAAAGGGACTAGAGAGAGTCTGCACTGAGGAATCCCAGTGGAGCAAACTTCATGTGTTTTCTCATGTGTTAACACACAGACAAAGGACTGAGATGTATCTCTTGCTTTCTGTACAGGTAAGGAGATGAGACAGGCCAGAGTACATCACTAATTCAAGTAAAGCATGCCCAAGCCTGAAGGCAAGAGAACAGACACCAGCTTAGCCTTTGATTTATGCTGACAGGGGAAGAAACCATGAAACTACATCAGGATATATTCTTAATGCCTCCATCAGAGACAGAGAGAGAGTAAAAGAGAAAGTCTGAAAGTGAGAGAAAAAGGATGCAGGATCACAGTAGCAACAGCGACATCAAGGTCAAACTCAGTGGGTGACCTGTGTCCTTCTGTCAGCATGCTGAGCTTTCCCATACTGCACTGGGACAGGGCCATGTGACCACGCTGGCAATACACAGGTCCCCAGGTCAGTGTAAATACAAAAACAAATCATATGAAAATCAAATAATTTCGTAATATTTCATAGCACTGCTTATACAAAATGCAAGCACAAACTGCTTACCATAGAAATAGTGGATAAAGCACAAAAAGAAACACAAAATTCAATAAAAAAAAAATGTAATAAAGCTGCTTGTGATTAGAACAAAATCAGACACAAGCTAACACAGAATTAACACAATGATGGCTTTCAACTTGTCATACAACGTTTAATTATCTAATCTGAAAACATGTTCCAAACGTTGAGTGAAATAAAGTATGTGATTATATCATTCATTCTTGAAGAAGACTACCTGGTGAAACCTTTGAGAATCTTGATTTTAACACACAAACAGAGGTATCTTTTGTTTTGCTGGACTGGAATGCCGCCAATAACACTGGGGCACAAAAAGGCCATACTAAAGACAAATGGTGGCATCAAACAGTGTAATTTGGCTGACACAGACAACCGAGCCATCTATCATCATTTGAAATTGGCAAACATGAGACACCCAAAGCACTTCACAAATATACTGTACTGTATACATGCATGTGAACATATAATGTATCATATATTACTGGAAAATGTTCTCAGACTAAAACAGAAGCATGCCACAAGGCTTGCTGCATGTACATCCATTGGTGTTGCATGATACTTTTTGAAACAGGCAGTGATGAATTATTCAGCAAACTTCATAGTGGTACCGTTGCACTAATGCAGGAGTGTCACGATAATATCTTAATGAAGCCCTCTGCTGTCAGGGTTAAGACAGGCGCAGAAAGAAATGTGAGCACTTCGAGGACAGAAATACTAATGGAATGCATGATCGTTCACAAATGCCAATATCAAAAAGGGCATAGCAGCTGACAACGAATATACAACATATATGAAATAATGAATATGGAATGCATGTAGTATAGCACATTGGAAAAAATGTGTTAAACCCATGTATATGTATATTGGTAGACACCTACAGTGAATGCAGGGCACCCCTCATCAAACCCAGTGAAATCTGACACTTGTCTATACATATGGTGGGTAACCTTATATAGAGTCACGTTAAGGGCTGGGCAATATATCGATATTTTAAAATTATCGATATAATTCAAAATGAGACAACATCGTAAAACTCTATAGAGCCTGTTTTGCTTTCTGACAACTCAAAGACAGCCCCGCCCGCCGCGCTCCCCCTCTGAACACAACTCACAGCGCTTCAAGAAAGCAGCGGAGAAGGAAGAAAGCAGGAGGAGCGGTGAGGAGGAGAGGAGCAGGTTGGTATATGTCGAAGCAGTGGCTCAATCATCTGGAGGTAGTTCGGATTCCAAGCATCAGAATAATGTGTTTTGTAGATAATGCAGAAATCAAGTTCCAATGAAAGCTTCGAGCACTTCAAATCTTTTTCTCCATTTAGCGCCATGAGACGCAGTACGAACAGTGTGTTAAACTGCGTGCTGCCACCGCGGCCGTGACGCCGCCTCAACCCCCTGCCCCGAAACAAAACTCTTACACTCGTGAAAAAGCGAGAGGTTGAACGACATTACCAAAACAGTAGCTTATCATAACGCTGAAGACATGGTCGCTACCTTAACAGTGGAACAACACGGCGCATAAAAGGGCACTTTCTTTTTTTAACAACTCTTAATTGATTAATCAGCAATGTAACCTATTTCATATGTGCCAAGTTTGTCTAAACTGCCAATAGTTTGTCATACATTAATAAAATACCTATGACATTTGGAACACGTAAATTTGCCGCATTTTTGTAATTACTTTATGGGATCAGAAAATATCGAGATATATATCGTAAATCACCATTCAGCTTAAAAATATCAAGATATGAGTTTTGGTCCATATCGCCCAGTTTGACTGCCTCCTGAATGGTGCTTTGGTATAGTGTCTAATAACTAACTCCCTGCTCAGTGGATCAGTGTGCCAATGATAAAACAAAAGCTCTCTGAACACCCAAAGCATCCCCATCTGGACACTGTCTACTGGATGATGGAAGCTGCCTACTCAGAGGGTGAAATTAATGGGTTGAGACTTTCAGGCATGGTTTAGGAATTACAACGACTGTGAATGTACCTTAGTGCTGTGTTCAGCCATGGTGTGGTAGTTGAGGCCAGCCTTGGACCTGAACTGTTTGTGGCACTGTTGGCACTTCAGGGCATCCTGGAGCTGTAGGGGTTGAAGGCCAAACAGAGGATCAAATAACATTTCTATTAAAGGAAACAAACAAGTAACCCACTCTTGCTGGCTTTGCTCTTTATTGGAACTATCAATATAGCAACATTTCACCTATAACCTAATAGAGTTTGCATAGTTCTGGACAAAATAAAAAAAAAAAAAGAACTAAAGACATATCAAGAAAATTTGGGAGCCTGAAAATGCTTTAAAACACTGTGTTCCTTTTTTGTAGTGTTTTCTCCTCGCCTTAGTATTGATTTAGAAACATAGGTGTTTTGATGGTAGGTGACCCTGTGGTAATGTGGTGATTGTGTCATTGTTTAACGGCAGTCTGTCACTTTAATAGTCACACAAGCCACTGGGCCGAGAAACCATTAAAATGGCTGTAGGAACATGTCTCTCCTAGGGCCTAGTGGCTTGCAATACTCAAGCTGGCTTGTCCTCAGGAAAAGTTCAATACAATGTAGTTGGATTTTCTGTGCTTTAACCCTTCACCGTTTATTGCTATAGAACCACAACTTAACATAATGCAAACAAAAAACACAAGTGTACAGTGACTTTACCTTTGCTCCATTCAACTATACAGTGCTGTGAAAATGTATTTGGCCCATTCCTTTTTTTTTGCATATTTATCACACTTGATGATTCAGATCATCAAACTAATTTTTATATTATGCAAACAGTTAATTGTTCATACTGCCCTTAATTATTTTGTTAATCTTAATTTCATTAGTCACTTGAATTTAAATTGTACTGTAATGTAAACTTGAAACAGACAGAGAACACTTTTAGGGGACTTAAAAAAAAGAAGATCTTAAATATTCAAACTCATTGAATTGCATATCATCATCCCTTTGCATTGTCCAGTCACATTCTACTGCACTGACTTGCACTGTGTTGATTCGGACTGTGTTGATCGGGTCTGGGGTATAAATCGCATCACATCGGAAGTTGCTGCATATGTAAGTTTATTGTATCAAATCACTGACAGTGTATCGATATTGAGATACATATCTTATCAGCCTCATACCAGAGATGTCTAACCCTAGTTTCTAGTAGCACAGCATCCTGACAGCCCAGATTTAAGATTTGTTTACAACTGTACTATGTAGCCACAGCATTCACAGCAACTGCAGTGAAATCAAGCTCGCACTGAGGCCTCGTCTTGAAATGATATTAACTAGATTGACAGGAAAACAATTCTTTATACTAAGCTCTACCAGGTGTTGTGACCCACACTGCGCCCAATTTGATGAGAAGCTGTATCACCCACTAACCTTCTGGCAAATCTCCATGTGTTTCTTGAGGCCATGGATGGTTTTTCTGGTGACGATGGAGCAGGTGGGACACACCACCTCACCACGCTCTGATATTGCTCGCTGCCACTGGGTATCAGGAACAGCACCTTAGACAACACAAGGATCAAGTGTTACTTTGCTAGTTAGTTAATCTGTTATTACTGATGTAATGCCCCTATACACATAACACTTCTTTTTCTGTACTTAGTATTTCTGCTCTCTTCTCTTATAATTACATTTTATGCTTGTGTAATGAGTGAGTCACTGATGTAAATTAATCCCTGACTGGGTGATTCTCAAACCCCAAGCATAAATAGTGTCTCCTGATCAACTAGAACAGGATTACATTGTAATAATCAGGTCACTGTATTGTACTGTATATATAACTTTTATTAGTCATCTGAAATCCCTGTTTTTTATCAGGAGATCAACATGTATATCAACAGTATAAAGACAAGCTGATCAGATCTGTTTGCAGCAGGTAAATTATATCATACAACATAACAAAGTTGATACTGATTTGCAATATCAACTTTATTTCTGATGTCATTTTTGATGAGAGAAATATTGAGTTGTGTAAAAAACAAAACAAATAAACCTCAGATAATGTTTGCATGGGTGTTACTGGTTATATTTTGAGTAATACCAAGCCCTAAAGGTCTACTTTTTTGACAAACTAATTCATTTAATAAAGTTGATTTAGAGGTTCACCAGAGCTGGCTGTGGCTGGGTCCTTCTTTGAGGAGTGACTTGGAGTAGGTCTTCTCTGAGACTCCTCGCTGTTCCCACTCCCCTCTGGTCTCTTCATACGACCTGCTTTCAGCTTCTCCTCCACCTTAGTCATACCTGCAACACACACAAACAGACAGACTCTTAGTCAGGGTAGAAGTTAATACTCTGATTTAAAGTAATTAAGGTAAAGAGAGAAATACAAGCAGAGAGGGTCACATGGAGGACAATGCTGAACAAGAGAAATGCTAAAAAGGGAAAGTTGATATTGAATATAAAGAAAAAGACTCATCCAACTGAGAGAAATAGAAAATTCATAAAAGAAGGTTGCTTGAATTATACCAGATCAGTGACAGGCAGACTGAATGTAGGCAAAAGAGAGCAGTGGGTCCTGCAAACTGTGAATTAATTATTTGGTAAGTAGTTATAGTTTACAACCCAGTGTATGTTATATGAGTCATGGAACATTTTCAGCATTTGAATCGGACAGAAAGAGAGAGAGACTAGAAAAGATGTGTGCACAGTATGTGATGTGTGCCTGGCGTGTGAGTCACTGATTTATTTAGCTGCATAACACCTCTGCATTTGCCACATTAGTACTGTTAAAAGACATTGATCAGTTACAGTAGTGAGCATTCATTGTCACCAACCACACAATGTAGTAAAGTTCTTCTGAACAAACCACAATGCCATGCTTATCTTCCAGCACTGGTGTATTTGCCTCTTCCTGACGCCTGCTCTATTGTCAGCAATCAATAATGAATCAGCCGTCACATAATTATAATCTGCTGTTTTTTTATCCATTTAGTAATATTACATCCACATGACATTACTACACCATGTTGTCTAATTAGTATGGGCATGTTTCCTTAAGACAACATGGTTTACTGTCAACAACAGGGTGAAGTGAGAGAAATTTTAGTATCTACCTTTCAATCCAAATGTTCCAGATATAGATGGCTGCTCGCCGGTGAACTTCTTAGGCGTTTTCTGCTTCCGTCCTGGCTCAAGAGAAAAACAGAGCAAGGAATGGTCAAACCATTCCACAGTGCAAGCATATGCTGTAATGAGAACACAGAGACCGCTACAAAAGATGTGCTGTAATCTTACTGTGCCTCATTCGCTCTGGGTCTTCGTCAGGGAAAGAAGGTGGAAGGCTACCCCCCTCACTTTCGCTGCCTCCTGCATCAGAAGACGTGCTTTGGGACTGGGACTGCTGGGACTGAGGCTGGACTGGATGGGACTGGTGAATCTGTGAAGGCTGGTTGTTGCTGTGCTGTTTCCTCTCATTTTTCTGGTGGCTCAGCTCCCCGTTTAGAGCAGGCGTGGACACCTCATGGGTCTTTTTCACTTTGAAGAACACCGGAGAGGGGGGGCTGTTCTCCATGGGCCTGAATTCACAGACCGAGGGAGGACAGTTTGGGCAGTCAGCATTATGACGTTACTAACACCATTATGTGGGTCAGTGTGGGTGGGAATCTGAGCTCTAAATCCCAATCACCTTTTCTTGGGGTTGGACTTGACAGGAGTCTTTTGAAGTTTAGGCTGCTGGTCCTTGGACTCCATACAAGCCCTGTCTGGGTGGTTCCACAGCTTGTGCTTCTGCAGGCGCACCTTTGTGGCAAACACTGCCTCACAGTAGGGACAGCCATGACTCAGTTTCTCAGCTATGGTGGCCTAATACAAATACAGACGTGAAGAGAGGGGATTTAGAGTGAGCTTCCTCCCCATGCGAAATCACATGACAGTTTGTGGCTGTGAGTGGAGCTTGATAAATATAAATTCTCCTCTATTATTTAAACTACCTTCACTGGTCGTTTATCACTGACTATTATGACCTTTTATTTGAGGGTTCTCCCCAATACTATATTGTGGTCCACTGATAAAGTCTGCTCTGAAGCATAAGGTAGAATAGCTGCAAAGCAGGAAAGAGCAGAGCTTAGTGACTCACCCCCTGGCAGCGTTGATAGTGGTACTTGACGCCATAGATGCTGGGAAACTCTAACCAGCAGCCTGAACACGGACACTTAACCCTGGAGCGGCGCTTAAACTCTTCCTTCCATTGTACTATCATATGGGCCTGCTCAGGGGTGAGGAAGACAGATTTGAATACATGCAAGGATTATCGCTATACTGTACTGTATACTGTGCATATACATGGGGATCTGCCTCTGTGCAGGAAAAATAACGCCCACTTCAAACACCCACTCGGTACAAAGAGAGATACTTACAGGGATGCTTCTCAGTTCCTGTACTTCTGCTTTAGGACGACCTTTCCTCTTCCCCTCTGCTGGCTCATCACACACTGGACCTGGCAAAGCGAGAGAGAAAACCATTTCTGACTTAGCACTAAGTATTACCAGTGTTTCATATTTTTACAACAGAAATATGAATTATGATGGGAATCATTAGACCCCCCAAAACTAGTCACATTCAGACCTGCTATTTTCTAGATATATCTTGATCTTAGCACTTCCAGATGTGTGTCTGTGAGAGAGAAAAAGAGAGCCGAATAGATCAGCTATAAATTGCCACTTTGCAGAACCTCTGACACAGCATTCAGTAGACCGACTGCCTCAGCCCTCTCTCTGCTCTCTGTTGCTCTCTCCCTTCATCTCACATTCTGACACTTTTCTCACCCCTTGTCTGGCTTTGTCACTTTCCTTCCACACCCTTCCCAATCTTTCTCCATGTGAACCTCAGAGGAAATTCAGAGCACTGGCTCATTACTGCTCTCTTCTCTGCTACAATTAGAACTCTGCACTATCCCTGCACTCTACTCCCTCTATACGCAGCTACTTCAGACAGGGAGGGAAGATGGAGAGAGCCGAGGATGAGTGTGTGCATGTGGAAAAGGAGCAAGAGGGAGGGTGACAAAAAGTAGAGAGCAGAGGATGCTGAGGGAGAGAGAAAAGAATTGCAGAGGCAGATGACTTCTTCCTTTGACCAAGCAGAATACTGAATGACAATGCTGCAGGTAGGAGCTGAGGCTGTACTTCAGAATGATATATCTTTACATGTGCTCTCAACTCGTCTGCATTGATCTGGCAAGACCAGATAGTGGCAGCAGATACAAAGCAAGTAGGAGACAAGAGATGCAGCTAGAGCCTATTCTGTCATATCAGATCTAGGAAATGTCAATGGGAAAGTACTTCAAGCAGAGATGATAGACCTTTGCTATCAAGTGGAATGCAGCAGTGGTCTTGCACAGATTCTCTATTGAATCCTTTTCACTTCCCCATGATGAGGAACATGACGTTGTGTCTGCCAACTGCTTTCTTCCCCTGGAAACTCACTGACAAGCACTGACAGGATGCACACATGCCTAGTACAGCCCATTTGTGTCGGGTCCCAAAGTGGATCAGAGCCTTCCATGTGCCTACTCGGATTATAAAAATGGTCGGAGGATTTCTCATCAAATTAATGAACTGACTTCCTGCCACTGCTGACAAGAACAGATCATGATGGCAAGAGAATAACCCTCAATCCAAAAACCATCTATGTGCCAGTGAAGTTAATGTGTACAAGAAACTCTCCAGGACTAACCGACCATGACCACATCTCTGTGTTTTATTACACAGTATCAACTTTCCCTTTTCCCTCATTTGTCTTCTTTTTGTTTCTCGCTCACGAGCACAAACACAGGGACACAGATTATATGTAATCTTTTACTTCAGACTCACAATAATAAGGTAGAAAGAAAATAAGGCCAGACTGAATAAGAATGAATGAGGTGTAGCACAGCATTGCTGGCTGTGTTTGAGAATAGTTCATGACACAAGGTGTAAACACACACATAAAAGCACACACTGATAGACATAAACAAGTACACAAAGCCATTACTAGTGTGTGTGAGTGTGATCTGTGTGCATGGATATGAGTTAATATTCTCCAGGCGACAGAGCATTTCTCTATTAGCTGTCTGGGTAGCAGCTGGAGAGGTGATGCAGTCGGCGGTGCAGCTCTTATGCTAAGGAGGAAATTGAGCATGCATTCTAATTCCTGTCTTAGAAAATAATGGTCTTGTAAAAGAAAGGCATAATTAATGAATTCTGCTCTTGGGAAAGATATGTTCTTGTTGCTATGGGAATAAGATCCACTTGTCTTAGTTACCATTATCAGAGACCTCTTTCCACCATGCAGAACAATTAAGCCCACATACTGTAGACTACAATTCAAGTAGGCAATTACACACACAAGTCAAGATGCACACATGCAAAAGTAAACTTTGTAAAATTAAAAATCAAATATACTGTACGACAGAACACTTTTCTTTTCTGGAGTATTCAGTGTGTTTCATTTTGGATATGGGTAGCAAACTCTGGCACATAGGCAATCTAGCAATCACAACCATTGTCTTGGTATGAAACAAAGCATGGCCATTGTGTCAAATCTAAACCCCCGGTTCTCAGGCGCAGGCCATGGGGATAAAACAGCTGTTCAACTAATGTCAGAGTATGACTCGCTCCCAGCTGTCTGCAACTGTTGCTCCACACTGGTTAATCCTGACAGAGGAGACGAGCAGGAAGGAGAAGAGAAGAGAAGAGAAGAGAAGAGAAGAGAAGAGAAGAGAAGAGAAGAGAAGAGAAGAGAAGAGAAGAGTGAGAGTCAGGACCCGGGAGTGCTGGCAGCTGCCTAATGATCTCAAATAACCTCTGAGTTCTCCTAGCTACGCCTGCAACTGCTCCCCCTGAGTGCAAGGGTGCACACATTACCCGCAAACACATACACAGGAGCACACAGAACAGTCATTTGTTTTCCTTGACAAACACTCACACAGACATCTTTGTCTGTTTCTGCACAGTACAGTTTAGACATACTTTAGTTTAGAAAAAAAAACACACAAACACCACAGACCACTGACACAACTCAGTGGAAAGAGGACATAATATAAGTATTTATTTGATCTTAAAACACAATATATGGATAAACTGACACACTTGGATAAAGTGCAGAGTAAACACACTGAGACACTCACTGTAATTATCATCTGGTTTACAGTGAATCTACCACAGGACCATCTCTTTTTCTGCTTTTACATTTATCAACTGTGTTTTTACATTCACTTCTTAAGAGCTTTCCCCTGTCTTACACATTCTCTGTGTGAAAGACAGGCACTTTGCCACTTTAACACACACACACACACACACACACACACAAAAACATAAATGTTTCCATCATATACACACCTCTCTTTGAAGATGTCCCCATAATTCCCTCCCAATCAGGCCTGATTCCAGAGAGTGAGTAAGAAGAGAGGTGGAGCAGCACTAGAGCAGTCTTGCTACCCAGACACTGAGAGAAAATCAGACTCACTCACTGTGTCCGGCTCTCACCCTGTGTCTTTGTTTTTTTCTTTCTCTCTTGTTTGCCCTCTCTCTTTCTCTGTATCTAAGATAATCCCATACATACACTTGTTGACACACACACACACACACACACACACACACAAGCTTCATCTAATTGGCTATCGTATTTGTTACATTTTTGTGAAAAAAGTAGCAAAATGCAAAATACTAATCTTAAGAAATTACACCTGCTCTGATAATTTGTTAATTAGTAAAATTAAACAACTGAAAGAGGACAGCCATTCTCCGGTGCATCACTCTGCAAGTGCTATAGGAGATTACAAGAAATTGTGGCTTTGTTTTAGGGGGTCATGATCAAAAACAGACAACCAATGAACACTATAATCTAAATGTGAGCTGCTTGCAACCTCTCTTCATTTGATTAATCTATTTCATGTTTCCCGGACTTAAATAACACAACGACAATGACGCAGTGAGTCAAAATTTACATGATGGACAACACATTTCCAAGGTATTATAATTATGATGCTAAGAATTTCATTCATAATTACTTCCCACTCTAAGAAGAATGAGTGTAAGTAAAACCTATTTTCACTGCCCTCAGTGATCTGAACTACTTCTTGGGGAATCACTTCATTTAAGAGGTCAGGAATAACCACACAGACCTGCAGTCAGTTTAGTATCAGCACTAAACCACACTTAAAACATCCAAATCAAAGACAGGAACGTGGTCTTGAGATTCCTGCTATATAATCTGGTGACACACAATACCTTGACAGTCTCTTCAGTCCTAAATTGATTTCACCCTTCTACATCAGCTGCATGTTTTATATTATTGGAAACCTAATCTTTTGCCCATTTTGCCTATGTCCAATGGTGTGTTTAGTGTCATCCAATCACAACAGCTTCAGACAAGTGACCACATACGTAGTCTGCATCATCCCCCTGGAATTCCAGAGGGGATGATGCTGACAGGTGAACTGACAGGAAAGCAAACATAACACTTTTAAATGCAATGTCAAGTGGACATAACAGTTGCACAATTGTTGCACTGAGACATGCTGTTATACACACAGTGCATATACAGGCACCCATAAAAACGGTATGTGTTTATGCAACAGCGTATACAGTCTTGCACATGTCAGACAGAAAATGCCTGCTCCAGACTGTTTGCAGTTCCCTCCTTATGGACCGTGACTCACCAACTTAGTCTCTCTCCCATTTCCCTGTACTCCTCATCTACCGTCCTCAAGTCTGCCAAATAAAGGTGTGACAAAAATGACAAAGGACTCTCCTCAAAACCAGATGCAGCATCAGGCTGAGAAAAGCACCAGAATTGAACAATTGAACAAACATCTATAGGTCTTTATCATTTTTATCTTTTCGTATTTTACCAATTTGGGAGACTCAAAGCACCAGTAGATGAGAACTACGAAGTGTAAGAAATGTGAGAGTTGAGAAGAGTAAGGACTAAGGTGGGGTTAGTGGATGTAGTGGGTGGGACGGTATATAGAAAGGAATGACTGTTTTGTGAAGAGAATTAGACAACAAATGAGCTAGAGAAAATGTGAGAAAGCAGTGATTGAGAGGAAAAGCTAGATTACTGGCGAGTCAGCAGATAGAAACTGTGAGTCTGAAATGAAGGTCCTAGAGTCAGATCAGTAGACTGATATTTGAGAATATACATGTCTGTGAGCATGCATGCATATGCACATAAACACAGACATGTATAAACAACCACAGAGAAGTACAAACTCACTTAACACACGCACATAGCATACAAACTATGTCAAACTATGCCACTGTGAACATCCAACCCATTTACCCTCCACTCTTCCCAATACATGAGGTGGACACACCAAGTCTAGAGCATGGATCTCCTCATAGCAGTCTCGGTGGACAGTGTGTTCTGGCACCAGCTAAGGTACTGCACAATAATCCGTAAAAGATACACGCTTTCAGACTTCACTCATTTAGGCTTTCATTAATATTTGCAGAAATTGGCCTAATCTCAGGACTTGCCCACAGCACTTAGAACAGCATTTTCTCTGTCCAAATAATGGTACTGTTGGAGTGAAAAATAACAAAACTAGGACTCTAAAAGGATATTAATATGAAAAATATTATCAAATCTGAGAGCAAGAAAGAAAGAGAGAAACAAAGAGTGAACAAATCACCCTCAAGGACCACATCCTTTGATGTGAGTTGTCTAGTGTGGCAAGGTGACAGCTCAACCACAACACTCAAGGAAAGCATACAAACTCTATTTGCAGTCTTTGTTTCTAAGTATTAAAGCATGGAGACATTTCAGGGAACCACCAGCAGAAAAACAGCCCAGCCAGACAGTATTTCTTCATAGTCATATCATGCAAAGACTGACAGGGACATTAATCGATCAGCACGTTAACTGCTCATACAAGAGGGCATAACACTACATAAACTTTCCACATACAATGGAATGAAAAATGAAAAGCTAACAGCAGGAAGAGAGCAGATAATGTGGTACCTGGTTATCTGAAGACCACACTGTGTACAATGGACATAGATCGAGCACTGAAAAACCTCCAGCCTTAGATATTGATGCCTTTATTTCCCTAAACCAAAGCTCACAGTACCCCTGGGATTGACAATCGAGCGCCAGGCTTATTATGATTAGCACTGTAGCATTTCTCCTCATCATTAGCTACAGAAAGCTAAAGCCATCAGTTACTGATTAGTAATAAGCTAAGGAGGACATTTAAAAAGCATTGTACAGTATGTGGCATGAAAAGGTAAAGTATTTTTGTTGTAGATAGAGTTTTAGCCTTTAGCCTCAACAACTGAGTACATTATAGCCAAAACATGTTACGCTGTGATGATTACAGAATGTCTTTTTTTTTTTTGTTAAATGTACATGTAATATTTCACATGCATTTCCTACACAAAGCAGTTCAAAATTTGTGCCTAAATACTGTTACATTATGTTGTTTTCCAGCCTTGTGTTTCCCCTTAAGGTTTCTGGATGCTCTTAGAAAATCTTCAAACCATAATGACACACATCTTAGAACACTGGCAATGTTACCAACTAAGTCTCTCTAAAGGCCAGGGAAACCCCTGGTAATGTTCCAGATAAAAGCAACTTTTTAGCCAAACAAGAACATTTTTCAACTACAACATAGTGGAATGAAGATTCTTATCTTGTCCAATTAAACTGTGCTGGAAGCTGTCCTTAACAACAGATCGAATAAAACAGTGTCCTTAGCACAGACTTGCAATATCAAAAACACTGATTATAATTACTTTAACAGCATTTTTGAGAAGCTTTACTTTAATGAGAGTCGTAGCAGATCAGCTGTGGAAAGTGAAAACTAAGCGGACATGCAGAAACAGCGAGCGAACAGAGAACAGTGTCAAATTACCTGAAAAAGTCCCGTAAAGACCAGAACAAGCCATCACCTGTGACAGCATTACCTGAACACACACAGTCGCACTCACAGTGATCGGTGTTACACATCAGTGAACTTGAGCAAACTGTGTTTCTCTCAATTGTAGCTTCCAATCTGAAACCAATCAGGGCAGAGCCCACCACCAACTTTGCACCGACTGATTTATATAAACCCCTTGTTTATTGAGTAGTAGTAGTAGTATCTTACAGAAAAATCTATATAAAAATGAACCGCATTCTGCTACAGTAAATTAAAATAAATAAAGAGCAAAAACAACACATCAGCCACCAGAAAGGACGAGGTAAAGAGCATACTGTGAGCTGTGCTATACTGCAAACTATAACATTAGGTAGATAAATGTAACCTGACGTAAATAAATAAAGTTAAATAAATGGCTGTACACCTTGTGTGAGTCTCATGTCATGTAAATCCAACCTGCAGGGCTGGATAGAAGGAGATAAAGTGAAGCACTTAGTCTGGTATTGTTGTTTTTCTATCTGGGAATGGGAGGCTATTTTGTGTTGTACCAAAACAACTGGGTCATATTAGAGCAGCCCCAATTTTCCAAGTCTACCTGACTCTATTAACAAAGTCCTGATGATCTCTTGGTTGTTGGATTGAAACATAATTCCCCAGTCCGACCCCGTCTTTCCAAAATCTTCCATCTCCTTCCAGAAGGCTTGGGGTTTCACTAATGTCAGTGCTTGGCAATGCTTGTTTGTTTTGGTTTTCTCACTGTAAGGCACAGTAAGGCAGTGATGCTGTACTTTCCAAGCCCTTCTGTGGTGAGAGGGGTAGAATTACATTGAGTCTGGGGAACCACTGACCCTTGGTAAAATGTAACCCATTCAAAATCTATAGGGACAGTTATGTGTATGGTATGGTAGGTTGATCGAATGAACACCTAGCCTACATAACTCCAGTCAGTGGAAAGTCTGTCATAGTGAAATAATTATGCAAAAAGCCAATTACAATTCTCACTTGTGTTAGTTTACCAGGTTGTTTGCACATAAAAGCTATTCTTTAAAGTGCAATACACAGAATACTTTCTGGGATCAGTCCAGGGTCAAACCTGGGTCACACAAACAGATACTTTCCCAATTACCACATTTTAAAACAATCTGTGAAGAAAAACAGCATAGCCCTAGTCACACACTGTTTTCATTCAACAACGTGCGGCAGCTCGTCACTCACTATGTTTGTTGTTGTTTTCAGGGCCTGGCGTGGTTCTGACAGGCTCCTGGGGATGTCCATGCTTGGGGTTACGGCTCCTTGACAGACCTGAGGAGGATAGCTTCCCAAGCCTGGGGCCACTGGGGCTCTCCATGCCTGCAATGGTAGTGTAGGGGGTACAAACACACAGGAGAGATAGGTATGTAGCTAGATGCAATATGCTTTGTGATGCTCATTAATCCTCCTCCACTGCTTATCAAAACATTATTAGCAACATCCACTGCATCAATAGTTTGTGATGATGCTGCCTCCTTGTTTTACAATGCACTTTCTTCATGTTGGCCATCAGTGCTATTGGACTGAAGATCATCTGAGTGGAGGAACACACATCATCTGCAGTGGTAATGAGAGTGTGACCTTCCATGTTTCATTTCAAAATCAATACACTAACTTATACACGAACTCCATGCTCTACCCATTAGACAAAAGGTAAGTCAAAGAGAGGTGGAGGATACAGAGAGTCTTCACTGAGCAATTTGAACTTCTTTCTTTATTTTGAAAACCAGTGACGCATCAGGTCACACCGTCAGCAAAAAATGGTTTAGGCTAAGACAAATTCTTATTTGCTGCTAGATTATCATAGTTCACCGATCCATTATTAACTTCATGCCACCATCTTCCATAGTAATCCTAAATGTCAGTTTGAGGTTCCTGCTTCTGAACCCTGGTTCCCCGTCAGCATGGGACAGTCTACTGGATGAAAGCTGACAATCGCTAATTATGTTAAGTGGGACTGACTACGGTCCAACATGCTTTCCTCTTAGCACACATTCATGTCACTCTCCTAATGAATAACAAGAGCACACAAAGGGTCACTCAATGGGGGCCGCTCCGTGTCTGTTTACATGCCGTCCTATTCACTGTGCATTGAGTGATGAAGACTTATCCATCACTGTGATAACATGCTCACAGTTTGATGATAATTTGACTTTAACAGGCACGGTAAGCTTGCTGCACAGTTGCAGAAATATTGCACACATCAGACACCTTCCTTTTCCTGTATGATGTGAAGAGTGTGAAGAGAGGAACATTTAACTACTTTAAATAAACAGATGTGGCAAGCAAGATAAAGACAGTAGGGCAGACTACTGACTTATCACTGGCTTCATTTTTTTACATTACTTTTTAATTTTTTATCATTTAAAGACAAGTAGGTTTCAATAGTGACCTCTATACTTTTGTAAGCAATGCATTTTTATGTCTATGTTATAAAGTGGACATAATTTTTTAGGTTGACACTTTTTTTTTAGGTTTGGTGACATGTGAACAGCATCCTATAATTGAAAAAAATAAAATAAATTAACACTCCAGCTGGTGTTTCCATAAAAGACTACTTCTACAAGTAAAGGACAGTCCTACATTACCATACATTTAACTAGACACAACAAAACCTGGTGACACCCACTCACATCTCCTCACACAATCTGCTGACAAACACCCTGAAAATAAGTATTTGAGCTCCGCACGTGGCACACTGCCACGCTGTGTAACAACTACAACAAGGTCACAGAGTTGCCTATTTGCGTGGTTGAGTAGAAAAAAAAAAGAGTGCTCTACTTTCTAGCCCTACTGGGCCACACCTACCTGGACTGTCGGGCAGTCACCCAGCACTAGAGGCCGGGTAGCCCCGGGTCACCCACGTGAGGGAGGAGGGGGTCAGGAGAGACAGGCACCTAAGTGGGCGTTTTTCCACCAGTGTTATGTTACATGGCAATCACACCTGCCGTGCGTCAAGGACCGGTCACACTGGGGCTGGGGGGCTTGAAAGGAAGCGGACAGTCGTCACCGTCGTCCTGTCCCCCCCCCCCACCTCTCAACTCTGCAGACGACGATGAGGTGGATGTAAGAAAAAAAGAAGAAGAGCAGAGCAGGAGAACATTAATTACAATTTCGTCTGAACATGAAAAGAAATCCTGGATACTTTCACCTTACTCCCAGTTTCCAATTGCCTTGCCCCCCTCCTTTCCTGCATTAACATGTACACCACGAGGCACTTCTTCAACCTCTCGTCACGTTAAACACTCCAGAAATAGCAGAAATAACCAGGAAACAATGACAGGTCCCCGACTCCTTGAGGAAAAATATTAGAATACGGGATGGTTTATATAGGCAGTGAAGCAAAATGGCGACTTTATTACGAAGGAGGAGTAAAAAAAAAAAATCCTTGCGCTGGCTGGAGCTAAAGGGAGGCACAAAAATATGTTTAGTGCAGTAATTTCGACGGCTGCGAGACAGTTGGTTAGAGTAAAAGAAAACGAAGCGAAGGAAAACCAGCGGAAACGCCAAATCACGGTCGTTTTTGGTACACTCCTCGGTTCCTTACCTCGGGATTGTTTCGCTTTTTTATACGGATATTATCTCGGCGGCCGTGTACAGTATTACAGTAATGAGTGTTGGGTCATGCGCGTATCCTCTCCACCTTTGACAGTTGCAACTACAGTCTTGAGGCAACTTGCAAACTCTCGCGTTATTATTATCTATATCCAGTAAATTAATATTGGGGATTATGTCTAATACACTCGCTGCGATACCGGCTCGTGCTGCTCTTCCGACGTAACGGCGCTCGTCCCTGACGAAAAAGGGACAGGGCTTAAATTCCTTAAATCAACCCTCGCCAAGTATTTTAATCTAGTGGCTGCTCAATGTTCTGTCCATGCGTCCATGCGTCCTGCAGCCTATCGCACCTTAACAGCTCAGACAGGGAAAATGATTACAGTGCAGACTGTGGTGGGCTTTTCTAGTGGTCATTGCCTTACTGTAGGCCGGTGCTGTAGTCAGTCACTGCAAGGAGCTCTCTCCAAAAAAATAAAAAATAAAACTATATCCAACATTTGTTAAATATACGGAGTTGAAAGCAAATAAGCTTTGTATAACAACCATGTATAATGACTCTGTTCTGCATTGTACACATCAAACCAAGCTTTTATTATAAACTGCCTATTGCCAAAATTCAAGGTCAATATTAACAAATAAGCTATTGATATAATTGATATTTATGTCAATACACTATTGCATTTTTAATTGCTGTATTTTAACATTGGCTACGGGCTATGTGCACACTGCTGGCCTCCCCCCATGTAACTTCGCTAATAATACATGTTTCACTTATGACCTGAAGCCACATTTTTATTGTATCGCAGCTCGCTAAATGAATAATTCATTACATCACTGCCACCTCACTCGGTTTCTGTAAAACAACAGAGGATCTCTCTCAGTCTTTGATTGGTGCCAGTCATCATGACCTAAAATTTCCTATTAGTGGAAATCATCTGTAAACATGATGTAATGGATGTGTAAAAACAGTTTTCAGGATTGCCAGTGGAGGGCAGAAGAGACCTTTTTTTTTTTTTTTACCATGAAATGTATTATTAGCACTCTGTATCCCTGATATTTAAACAAACTTGATAAATATTACTTTTAAAAAGTGGAGCTACTATGTTTTTATTCACTGATCATGATACACAGAGCTGCACACATGAGCATAGAAAGTTCTTTTATGTTTACATACTCAAAATGTAGTTATCCAAGATCAAAGTCTGCCACGTCTTAGTTTCATATTTAATAAAATATGTCATAGATAGGCTACATTATTTACTTACTTACTTATATTATTATTAATATTACTTATATTTTCAGTGCTACAGTTAATTCCCTCAAGTTCCTGCCTAATTTAATATTTGTAACTGACAGCAACCATTACATGTCTGTTTGAAACTTATTTTTATGTCCAGTCAAGTTTGTCTTTAACAATCCTCCACTAGGTGTCAGTGCTCTTCTGTGATTTGTCAGGAGTGACTCTTAAACCACATGAAGCATCATTGTCACTTTTAAGTGGCTGGTCTGTTTTTAAAGTTTTGTTGGTGCAAACACAGTGCCAGACGGTTCATGAGTCTGACGGGTGTTCAGCTGAGAGACAGCTGCTATTCTGCAGCAAAGTCTATCCAACTGAAAAAAGGTAAAACCGGTACCTGCTCTCTTTAATGAGTTGTGATGAATGGTTCACGCGGGGTCTTGTTTGACCCATGATTCATTTTTTCACCATGGCAATGATTTATGATCCCCGCCTCCTCTGCTTTTTGAAACTGACCAGGTGGAGTAGTCTGCACCCTAAAAGGCTTGTGAAGAGCACATTCAGCAGATGATTGTGGTGTTTATCTTTTGACCTTTCCAGTCAAGTTGAGTGAGCACGCATGCATTTTTTTTCATACTATATTAATATAGTATGAATATATATTAACACTTGGGTGCTGGCCGGAAAAAGTACATTCTTCAGCTGTTTATGCCACTGAGCAACTCCGATTGAGCAGCCGCTAAAGGTCTTCTCAACAGTTGCTGATGAGAAAGGACGGTGTTTCTTATTCACTTTCAGTGCTGTCAAGAGGACTGAGAGCCATCTGATCAAAGCCACAAGCAGATAAAGACAAACAAGCTGGATGGTGAGTCTCAGCTTTTGGGTGGTTCAGAGAATAATGACGTAAGACAAGCTTTCAAAAATGAACTACACATTTCCAAACGTCACAGAGAGAAAGAAAAGACACTTAACGGTAAACAGCACCCAATTAGCTGCACCAGCCGGCCATCTGCTCCTCAGATTTATTCTCCATCAGGGTTGAGAAGGCTACTGTTCACTGAATCTGTTTATCATACATGTGCCTTGTTATTAACAGGTGAGATGCTTCATGTCACTCTGTAATTGGATCCCAGAGTGTTTGTGTGAGCAGGAGACAGAAGAATTATGTGTGTCTCTTCACACAAGCAGCACTGTTTTGCATTCACCAAGTTTGAAGAGTTGTGACTCATGAGCCCTGAATGACAGGTCAGAGCTCAGGTGCTTTTTATATTCTCTTTCACATCAGCCGTATTTCTCTCTTTAAAACTGCCTTTTCCTTTTTTTGTACATGACATGTATATGTCAGGAATATGTGTATAGACATGTGACTTTTAAGGTAACAATCAATTAAAAAATGAATTAGTTCATAGATGACCTAATGAATAAAATGATGTAAGGAAAGGAGAAAGCAACAATGTGAGAAAGGAGTGAATAAATGGACAAACAGCTGAAGAATGGCAGTAGAGAAGGAAAGCAAAAGAGAGTGTGAGAAAGAGAAACACACATCAACAGGAGCTGTGTTGTGCAGCATTTCCTGGTTATAGGCAGAATAGGGTGTCCAGCAGCACTTTTGGGATTTGAGAGAGAGCCACTGAGGTGAAGCACTTTTGTGCCACTTAAATCAAAGCAAAATACTCTGTGCGGATGTGTGCTATCTGAATGTGCTGAACCACAGAGCCTGAATTAAAAAAAACTGTCCAAATACTTATGGTCTGGACTGTGTGTGTGTGAGAAATAAATAAAAATACATGATAAATAAATCAATACATTGTAGTAAGTAGTTGCAATTCACACATATTCTGTAACCACGAGGCACGAAAGTCTTTTTTACACAAATTTTATTCCTTACTGCTGCAATTTTGTCATAGCTATAAAACTAGAACAAAGAAGCCTGTTGCACTTATTTGGGGACTGCCCGGAGTGAGATTTATTTTTGATTTAAAGGTACTACCCTTCCCCGCGGGGACTTGGCTATTTTTATGTTCTGAGGACACTTGATGATGGGAACACTGATTCATCCAGAAACGTATTCACCAATTCAGAAACATTTGCAAATGCATTTACAGACTTTGTTTTACGACTTAAAATGTCTACATGGAAAAATCTTGGGTGACTATTTCACAGTATCTTGACTCAAGATAAATTAGAATTTACTTACTTTTTCAAGGCTTGTGTTAAATTTAGCAGAGATTTAGAGATGCCTTTTTTGCTTATTCTTTGTGTTGTTGCTTCAATATACTTTATATATAAAGAAAAATTTAAATAATAACAACAAATAAACTTTAGCGTTACACAATGTCAAAATCAGGACCAACACTCAATCACATTTACTGTAGTTTATTCTAAAAAGACAGCTTTCATCATGTTCCATACCATACCACCTTTGTAGCATTTCAATTCATCAGAAATGTGAAGTAAAACAAAAGTGTTAATATCTACAGTATTCCAAAAATAATAATACAGTGTGTTTTCACCTTTGTAACAGTCAGTGACTTAAAATACACAAAGCTTCCTTGTCAAAGGACAGGTGGATGGATGTTAGAGTGGGAAGTTTGGTTTGTTGGAAGTTCATTAATTCATTTACAGTATGCTGATATTTATTTATATGATTCAACTATTGTCATCATACATAGCTCTCAAAACAGCTCCATTCAGTCACACTGGGAATGTTGCATGTGAGGAGCTGTTACAGTATCTTGATTTCTGAGCATTTTAAATCACAGTGAGTGACAGGAACAGAGAGTGGGTGGAATACAACAGAGGCCTGTCCTTTCGCTTCATATGTGTGTGTGAGAGATGACATACAGTACAGTATACAGTATAACGCACACATAGGACAGAAGCTGTGATGCTGGTAAACGCTGACTCTGTAACAGGCAAAAATCTGTATTTTGCTCAGCAGACACTACTGAGCATCCCATCTCTGTAAAAAATTTTAATATTTATCCCAGACAGTGCTATTTTCATCTATCACAATTTAAATTATTGCTTTATAAAGCATAGACATCACACTAACTCTGTGTCTTCTGGATCCATAAGACTAAGGTACTGTTACAGTATACACAGATTAAATTGTATGTTTTTCTACAATGCACATACTGAATATATATTTCTAATTTCTCACTGACATATTGCAGATAAGTCACAATACAAAAAAGATTGATTGTGGGAATGACATTCAGCTGAAAGTGTTGTTGTTGATCCCCCAAACCTACAAACCTGCAATTTCACAACTAAAGTCCTGAGAAAATGCACTGTGACCTATGGGAGGAGGAATTGATTATACTGTCATTGCTCAGATGCATTTAAGACAAGCTCTACTTCCTAATTCCTCGGTGTTACAACTTCAAAAGGGAGAATGACTTAAGATTCAGTGGCCAAATGCTGGCGCTGCATGTAAATCTGCATTTAATTCAAGCAATCACCTACATGTTTCCAGCATCAGTGGGTTCAGAAACTTGGGTGATACAAAATCTTACCAAATGATTAAGCATCTAATTACCAGAGGAGAGGAATCACTGTGAATCATATTTGTACATATGTAAAGCTTATGTCAAAAATAAACCTGTGTGTTTTTATTTTCATCAAGCTTCTGTTGGAATTACCCAATCAATCCAGTTTGACTGAGGCAGGAAACCAAAAGGAGATTTGTCATGATCAAGCATATTACAGTGACAGGCCTACATCATGACTATGGTTGTGAATCTTACATCTTATCACTATGTTTCAGTCGGTACCCCTGCCTTGAGCGGGGCTTTGTCTCTGTCTCGCTGTCTGCAAACCAGATTGGCCGTGTTGAATGAGAATCCTCCAGACTGGCTGGCATGGAGTCTATAGGCTTGTCCTCTCCCCTTTCACTCGTTGATTCTCCACTCACATATCTGAAGACAGCAGCTCTTCCATGGCTCCTAGAGACATATTGTGACAAGGGATGAGGGAATAGGCTGCCAAATGTACCCAAGGATGAGCTAAGAGAAGTTTCCAAACGAGGCTGCAAAGAGAGAGGGGAAGAAAGAGATGATACATAATTATCTTCTAGTTCACATGGATAAAAAAATTAAAGTTAAAGTACATGAATAGTTTACTCTCATACACATTTGTAATCACAGAGCATTGTCAAAAATAAAATTCTCTATTGTCCTATCTTGTTAATGCATAATGAAGCTGTTTGTCCTCTGTGCCTTGAAAGCACATCAGTTCTCGATTTAAGACATTTATCACATTCTTCCTTACAAATCCTCCCCAGCAGTACCCGATGTTCGTCAGAAATGCCCATAAAGTTTAATTTTGGGGCATTAGACCACAGAATCTTTGTCCTTTAAATACTATGTGGCAAACTCCAAACAGGTGGTGGCTTCCATGTAACAACTCTACTAGAAAGACATGAATCATGGAGTAGTACTGAGATGTTCATTCTTCTGGCAGGTTCTCCTTTCTCTGCAGAAGACTTCTAAAGCTCTATTTGAATGATTGTTGGGTTCCTGGTCACCTCAATAAAGTTTTGACATTAAGCAAATTCACCTGTAGTAACAAAGCACTTTTTGTCAGTCATAAACACAGTTTCTCCCTCTCTGTCTTCAAAACAACAGATAAACCAGGTGGTTTCCCATACAACTCAGTGGGAAGACAGACTTTCCTCTCCCAAACTGTTCTAAAGTACAGCTCTAAAGTCCTCCTCTGCTGATAACCAAGGAAGATGTCTCTAAGCACAGAGAGATCTGCGGTGAGCCTGAACCAGGAAACGATACAGAGAGAGAGGAGGATTGAGAGACATCAACATGACAAGAACCTTGAAGATACACAGATATAACCACTTCTCTGATAGAAATCCTTTTAAATGAAGTCCCTGTGGAGTCATCAGAGCTACAGCAGAAGAAGAGGTTTATGAACAGCAACTGGGCAAAATTTGTGTTGAAGAGACAACACAAATTTTGTCTCTCTGTCTCTCTTTCATCTCAGTTTCATTCACATTCTAATTCAGAGCCATGGTTCAGTTGGCAGGCACCGTATGGAGCCATGGGTAAAGCTTTGCAAGGATGGGCAACATCACAGGAGAGTTTCAGAGCTGCAAGGTTACTAAGACTGTCTCCCAGAGCAACCAAAGTGCTGCTGACAACAGATCTTGTTGTGGTGGGTTAAGGGTCAAGGGTTGTTTTGAGGTTATGCACAACGTCATTTGGTTTTAGTTAATTACCTCTGGTAGTCTGAAACATAGCAGATGGCTACACACAAAGACAGACTCTGATGAAAATTGGATGTGTTGAGAGGTAAAGAGGGACTGACAGTTTATTAAAAAGACATACAAACAACCAGAGGCAGCAAAGAAGAAGGAGGGCAGATCACCAACTGGGCTCTGACTTGAATCCTCCTTCCCAAATCTTCACACAAGTTCACATTGCCCTTAGTGAGATACGTCTGTAAAGATTTCATCTTTACTTTTCACTAGTTGACTGGTATAGGGAAGTCTTTCCTACTGAAAATACAAGAACCACAAAATAAACTTTTATTTATGCACACATATAAACACACTGCAAATATATAAATAAATATGAAACAAAATGAAAAGTAAACTAAGAGGCAATAGCTTTCCCAGCTATGAAAGGGTTATGTACAAAACTGTGAAATACTGCGATGGAAAGTACAGCAGTAGGCTTATATATACTATACATTTGCATTTAACTTTGAAGATCTGATTTACATTTCTACACTGCTTGCATTTTTCAAGTGTTAGTAGCATTGAAATTAGAATAAACTATGTTTTCTAACTATGAACTACACCTCTGCACAAAGTGAAAGTGATAATAGGATTTTCCAGAACTCACTGCTAGACCTGAGAATTGGCTGCAAATAGTTTGTAAACTCTAAAAGTTTGAGGATTACAATGCATTTATAATGCACTGATTGTGGAGACTTAAACCACCATGGCAAAAATACAATTTGGAACATGCTGAGAATGCATATGGATGACAGTGAGGTAGATTGTGGTGCAAGAGTTTTTTTGAGAAGTTTTATTTGCCTAAACTTTACAACAAAAATGTTCAGTTTTTGATACATTATTTTACAGTTGTGGATGGACTTTTTGCATTTTGTCTAAATCAAATAACCTGTGATTCAGAATTTGTTCTCATTTTATAAAATGTCTGCCTGCCTTGCCATCTTCACACCCACAGTCTCAGATGGAGTTTGTTATGTAAAACATTCAATTCATAATCACGGGTCCATTCATGTATTCTGTGGTAGCAGTAAAGAAGGAAAGCAGCCAATGAGAAATATCCAGCAGAAAACACTGAGAGAAATGGCCTGTGTATGAATGTATGCAATACTTCTGTTCACTCAGGAATGAAAGAAAAGTGTTGTCAAGCTCTGAAGAGTTCATCTGTTGTCTGAAGAGCAACTGAAGAAAGATAACACAGTTAACCTGATCGTTTACTACTTAAGCAGACAATAACTGATTTTCTGGCCAGATGGAGACAATGGAAGCAAGCTGAAATAAAAAAAGAAAGATATATCATCACTTCAGTATGTAACTTTTTTCATTTTGTTTTTACTCCAAAGTCATCCAAAATGTGGAGAAGTGCTGCTCATGTGATGCAGAACAGCACTGAACAGCACTGTCAGCAGTTCAAAATAGTTTCTTCTAAAGGTTTTTGAATAAGGCTCGCCCTTCTAACCAGTCAAAACATTTCAATTATTTCTGCTTAAATTAGTAAGTTTTGTACCATTCTCATTTGCTGTAATTTCATAATGATGAGTACCTGAAGTGCTGGACAGGGCAGGGTAGAGTGCAGCAGAGCACAGTAGAGTAGAGAGAGGGAAGGCTGGCTGGGCAGAGCAGAGTCTCATGTACAATATTCAACTTAAACACTAGTTTAAGTTATATATAATATTGTAGTTTTATGTTGATATGGTGGAGTAGAGTGGGTATTAGCCTTCACTTTAGCCCTGGTTTGGTCTCCACCATGTGTTGAGGTAGCTTCTGAATGCTCCCCTAGATTCCTCAGCTAAATCCTAACTTTACCTATATCTTTTTGGTGCTGGGAAGGTAGCACCTTTTTTGAGTAGTTGAAAACTGCTGCCTGTTGTGCCTAAATAGTAAAATTAAATGCTTGAAAACCAAAATAATGAATTGAAGCTGAGAAAAACTATAAAATTGTGTATGGATTTGTCTCTTTGTATTCATAAAAACCATAACTACTTTAACCACTTTTTCCATGGACTCCATGAAACAAAAAATAAGAAGAAGAAATCTCTTTCAGTCATAGACATGGGTTTTTCACATTGTTTTCTTTGCTACTGTGTGGATAATTTGCAACAGTAAGTAGTAATGTGATTCCATGTAGAGTGTGAAATGTTATTATGGTGCTTTGAGCAAGTGAGCCTGCCACAGACAGATTAGCATGGAGCAGAAAGCCAGAGAATAAAAGTGCCATCAGACAAAGCTTTCTTTCACTATCCACGTCCCTTCATTAACCTCCTTAACAGTCTTGTGTCGTAATCTCTGTGATCTGTCAATTTCATCCCCACTATTTTTTCCTCTATCTGTTAAACATCTTACCTCCAGTTGCAGCTCTCTGCCCTCCTCTTTACTGCACACTATTATTCCATATATAAATGTTATCCCTCAGGTTTCTATGCTCTTGTCTGTCATTTGTCCTTTTATCTCTGTCTCACAACTCTATATTTCTCAAAGCTTTAAAAAGTCACAGAAGAAAGCATTTTACAGTTCTGATATGAACAATGTGAGAGCCTTGTAATGGTAGGGTCAAATTGGACTATCATGGCTCACAGAGACAAAATCACATCAAATCCAAGCATATTCACATTTTCATTCTCTTTTCAAAAGTTATTGTGAGATCAATATTTAATTTTTGGTAAATTCACTGGAGATGAATCAGACCTGACAGGTGGTGTGAAACAAGGCTCCGCTAAATCGCAACAAAATTGTACATATATTGAAAGAATCATTCAGAAAGAGTAGCTGGAAGCGTGTGGAGTACTGCGAGCAAACATGAGCATGAGAGCAAATCCTGAATGTCCATTATCTACTGAGTGAAAAGTCTGGTTATTTATTTCTCACCCACAGCCCTCATCCTTCCATTTCACCATCCCCATGGTTCTCCACACTCATCACCTCCCATTCATCAGTCAAAACTTCAGCCTCTTTTCCTTGCGACCTTTAACAAAATCTTTCTTTTTTCTCTTCCGACCCAAGTGAAGTTAGGTTTTGAGCCAGAGTACACATCAGCATCCTTTACATATGCATAAGGACAATGTTAACATGCTGATGATTTTTATGATGTTTACCATATTGCTCATCTTAGTTTAGTGTGTTAGCACACTGACATTTTCAAATCAGCACTAAACAGCTAAATAATTTAATGGAAATCTATTTAATATTGATAATCCATAACAATCCATATTTTTCTAATGACACAAAACATCTGGACTAAAAGTCAGGGGATACACTGGGAACCATAACCGTCTGTACAAAGTTTCATGGTTCAAGTTAAGATCGCATTCATGTTGTAATATTTCAAACTGGACAGTAGTGGTTAATTGACTGACTAACAATGCCATCTCTAGAGAACCAGCACAACTGAAACCACTCACTACTGCATGAATTGTTTAGAGAAACCTTCAGGCTTTTTTTTTATTAATTTCAGCTCAGTTTGCATGAGCTTTACTATAGTGTCACAAGTACTTGTGTATATATAGTAATAGCACAATTAGTTTATGATTAAGTTTTTTTTCCAGTCCCTACTTACTGTATCACATCTATCCTCATCTTCACATTTTTGCCAGTTCTTCGTGCTTTTCATTTAATTTTCAGCACTGATACATCCCCATTATCACTACATCAGGTGCTTCCCATCCCATCCTACTTTTATCACCTCTGAATTATACCCTGTAACCAGTTGTTTTATGAGGCCACAAAGGTAGCTTGCCCTTATAGCTTAGAGGCAGAGCCTGCTGAACTGGCAAATTACATTTGCATTGCTCTATTAATAGAAGTGTCCAACAGCAATTTAATTATTTCTCTTTACCAGTCAATTGTATTGTTCTCTCCCCTTTATTCAGTTTTCAACAAGTCAACATTCTTGATTGGCATGAATATCAATATAAACAACAATGTGTCTAAGAAGCATAAGCTGAAATGATAGGAAACAATGAATTTGAGAATGAAGCACACAAACAAAAGCGAGTTTGGGTGTCCTGGTTTAAGGCACTTGCCACCTAACTGTGGCATCTGACCTGGTACCTCTTTCACACATCACCACTATTTCTCCCTCATTATATTTCCTGGCACTCTTTTGTGACCTTTATTCACAAAATAGTTTAATTATTTTTATGAGTTTAAAATCAAAGATTGGGCTGGTGATGAAAACTTCATAGCATTTGGATTTGCATGCATCAATAATTGCACCAAATTAATATTAAACAATTTCTGATCTAACATTTAGGCTATTATAATTTGACAGTAGCACAATTCAGCCTTATATTATGTGATTTTTCCTCTTGTCTTTTCATTGCAGCTGGCTTCAGATGACTTCAGATAAACTGATTATATTTTAAATGTCACCTTATAGTCAGGAGGCCTTTCACATGCTTGCTTAGTCTGTATAAATTACAGGTCCAGTATTGTGTTTATCTTTCATATCACACATATTTCTTTCTGTCTCACCTTTCCCATTGCTGTGAGGTTGCAGAGCTCTCACAAAACTTGGTTCCATACACAGTTGATGTTGTGTCTAGAAAAAAACACTTTCAGATCCCAGGCGTGGGTTGTGAAAAGATTAAAATGGGCAGCAAAACCTGAGTTATTTATATAATTTCTGTCAAGCACTTACCTCAAAGCAGACAGCACAGAGAAATAAGCAGAAAATAAAACACCAACAGCATCAGCAGCAATGATTAATCAGACAGTGAGAGCGTGATCTCGTCAGATTTCAAAGATCACTTCATTTGCTTGTTTGAATGTACCAGTGATTGTGAGAGCCCATTCACCATCAGTTCAGAAAGATCAGTTGATTGCAAGAACAAATTTGGTGCTTTGCCTGAACTAACACAATATTCTATTTTGGTCCAAAGCACTTAGGTCAAGGGAGATTGGACCATTTAGAGGAAATGATTGTGCTTTTTTTTTTTTAGAAGTTCTGTTCAGGATGCTCAGTGAACAAAAATAGGACAATAAAACATCCAGACATTGTTTGATGCCAAATTACTAGTGAGCACAACATGGTTTTTGCAACCCAAGCAAAAACCATGTTGCAATTCTCCTCAAATGCTCCAGAGCTCCTCTTATTTGGGGCATGAGCTCAGCCAGGATGCTGCTGAAGAATATGGGTCATGATCTTGAAGAAAAACTGAGTGAAATAGCTGGAAGGCTCTCAGTGCATTTGGCTCAGAATACAAAAGTAGTGAAAAACAACAAACATTAAAACAGTCCTTATCTATCAAAACATTAAATGTCCATTTTTAGAGATATATTTGCAATACTTATGACTTTTCTTCTGATGCCTATGTTTTTATCAAGGTATCCTAGAGAACATTGTGTTGCAAAACCTGAAGATTAAAACAATCTCCTGTGAACATTTCAAAAGTACGGAGCCCCCTAGGGGTCATGTGGTAGAAAAAAAAATTCAGACAAGGTGGTAGAAAAAAAAATTCAGACTAGGTGGTAGACAAGGTGGTACAGGCACTCAGAAGTACTGTAGGCTACTAGATGGGGTGGAGGGTGGGGTATCCACCTCAGGTCTCCTCCTCAGGTG
>JAUMHL010000028.1:16266358-16277822 GCA_032362345.1 Sandelia bainsii | reverse complement strand
TTTAAGATATGATGGAGCCTGATTATTTAGCACTTTATAAGTGAGGAGAAGGATTTTAAACTCTATTCTAGATTTTATAGGGAGCCAATGGAGAGAAGTTCTGTGTGTGTTTTATTCCCTGTTATCCCCTGTTTCCTCATAACCCCCCCCCCTTGTATTCTTCTTTGCACTTCTTCATTGATCATTCTGTTTGTATCCTCAAACAGCTTATTTGTCCTTCCCTATTTACTTTATTCTATCATGTCTCTTATCCCCTCCTCCACTTGCGCCTCATAAATTTTATCCTCTGCCTGCCTGGCACCCCTCCCTGTCCCCCCCTTACACTTGTTTCCGCCATTCGATCTTTCTCCTGCCTTGACTTCTGTGCACTGAGCTGCTTTTTGGCCATTTTACTGCCTGTGTTTCTGTGTGTGTGTCTGTGTGTGTGTGTGTGCATGGCTTGCTTCTCTGTGTAGCTGAATTGGGGATTAACTGAAGTCAGGGGAGCGTGGGGAATCCCTAAAATTCACTCTTTGTGACCGATAACACCTCTCTTTCAATGCCTGCCTCTGTCTCTGCACATCAAGACCCTGTCTGAGATTGATCAATGATGTTACATCAGTTAGCAGCAGTAATCTCAATGTGTTATTGCGTGTGTGTGTGTGGGTGTATGGTGTGTTTCTGTGTATGCCTATTTAAGTGAGTGAATCTATGTTTTACAGCATACACACTGTAGCTCACACCTGCCTGTAGCTGTCCCTCTCTGCGCTGCATCTTTTCCTGCTGTTACTTCATCTCCCCACAGGATACTAAACACTCCTCCTCTATCTTCCCTGTATGCTCTGCTGTCTGACCTAACAACTCTCTCTCCATCTCCACATCTACTGTCCCATCTATCTGTCCCTTTCTCTGCTGAGAATCAGATCTTCAATATGTCTCACCAACTCCAAAGACCCTGACAGATCACGACACACGATCCTTCATATCTCCTTCACACCTCTCTCGACCACTTCTCATTTCATCTTATCCTTTATTTCTCTCCTCTCAGTAACAGTGAATCCTCCCCTTGGTCCATGGCAGTTTCTGTTGTATCATTTATCACCCTAGTGTCTCCCACTGCTCAGTACAGCCTTGTGCTTATGTGTGTTTGAGTGTGTCGCTGTGATTCTGAAAATGTTTGTGTGCACTTTTGTGAATATCTGCTTGACTTTTCCTGTGCCATCGAGTCTTTGTGAGGGTGTGAACTGTCAACCTCTGTTAACTTTGTACAACTCTGCCTTTGGTTGTCCTCTGGACTCTGAGTGTGTAAATATCTTGCACTCATGCGAATGTGAGCAGGCTCTCGGTGGTTGAACAAAAAGCCAGATGGGATTTTCACAAAGCTCTCTATTTAGCATGAGTCACACATGTTTCTTGGACAGAGAAAAAACACTGTGTGGCAGGAGAAGGACAATACAGACTAAAGCATTTGTGTCTCACTGCCTAGCAGCTTTCTTATTTATCTCTCTACTGTGTCTTTCAAACCACACTGCATCACTACACCAGTGCAGACACGGGGCACTGAGGTGGTGCTTCCAGACAAGCCCTAAAAGACAAAATACATTGTATTGTAATTTCTTCCTATGGTAGCATGTTTGCATATTTGTCAGTGCCTTTCAAAATTGTCCCATTTGACTGTGTGTGATGCAAGGAGGCAGGAAGAGAATACAATTAAAATTTATTATTATGATTATTGTGTGTGAATGTTTGTGTGACAAACTGTGTCTGCGCACACATGCATATAGAATAGTCATAACAGTGAGATGGATCTTGCTCCTGCAATTTTACTAAAAAAATGTTTGGACCAATATGGTAGACAGTTAATATTTAGAACAACAGGCAGACCGGCACTGTGATCTATAAAGCTGTGATGTTAGCAGAGCTAAAAAGTAGATAAAATGAATGGAGACTATACAATATATAATGTACTGAACATGTAGATGTAGTTGCAGTTTTTGAGTAGTTTAGCCTGTTACAGTTGACCAGACAATGACAATATAAGCTATACTGACTCTACTATTTTGGTGAATATGATACAGAGTGGTAAAGAGAATATTAACATTGTGTCACCACAGTAAAGCACATTTAGTGCTTTTTGACACTAGTTTATTACTAGATTAGCATCACCCAATTAGACAAGCAGGGTAATCACAAAAACAATAAATAAAGGTGGATTCCACAAATTCATTTAAAATGGGTTTGACCAAAGATGACCATTCTAAAATGTATGGTGTATTGTGTGCATTTCCTTACAAATGTCAAAGTTAGAAGGTTTTGCATTGTATATTTGTGTGTTTCCTCTCCATTAGTCGACTGCTTTGTGTTGGTGTCAGCAGAGAAGGTCAGCCACTGTGTTCTGTAATGAGGAAGGGAAAATAACCACAGACTGTTCTTTCTCATTCGCTCACCTAGCATGGAAAATTAGTGAATAAGAGCCTAGTTTCCTGTAAAAGGCTTGGTCCTGATACAGAAAAAGAAGGTACAATGACAGCTGCTACTTCCTAAATTGTGTCTCTGTAATTCTATCCAGTTATTCTCTGGTCTCATCGAAAGGCTCACCAACAAGCTGTGTGTCAGACAGCAAAATGAGCCACCCACAAACACCTCTCTTCACCCCATCTGGCTACCCAAACAACAGCCAATTCAAGGACGGCACAGAAGGTGTGCCAACTACACAATGACTCATTATACCAAAAAATTCTGTTAGCAGATAGGTCTGCATATACAATAGGTCCACCTAAAGCAATGTAACAACACAAATGAGAGTAAAACCTCTATTTCAACAAATCCTTTAAGCTGTCACAATTGTAGGTATTTCTTGACACTATTTTACCCGTTTCTTGAATAAATTATATTCTATATATTTATATATATATTTAAAGTTTATTTCTACATCTACCAGTACAGCAATCATCCAGGACTTTAATGTCCTGACAATTACAAAAAAACTGACCATTGTATGAGGAACAAATAGAATTACCTTCTAATTTATTGCTTAATGTAAAGTTATATTTTAGCACTTAACTTTGGTAACATATACATCTGCATCCATTTATGCATCCCTACACTCAGCCATTACTGCAAACACCTTGATGTTGGGAACGTCCTTGGTAGAAACAGCAAAGTCTGCATGCACGAACACGAATATATAAAAGATTTCTGCTCTCACGCCCTGCTGCCACTGTTTATTTCTGACAGTCTGGTCTGCATTGACATATCTATGTGTGTGTGTGTGTGTGCAGGATGGGAGTTTGCATAGAAGTGCATAATATGTTATAGTAGCTTAGTTAAACAGATAAGAGAGATTCCCAAGGTGCCACCATATATAAAGAAACTGAGCTGTGTTTCACTTAACTGGCTCCCTCATTAAAGCTGATGTGTGTACAATAAGTGTAATGGAGAATAATCTAATCATCACTCCTGAGAGAACTGGACACACAAACACCAGTCCACACACATACACATCCATAAAAAGAAATGCCTAAAATTTCATGAATTGACACACACACAAACAGAAACTAAGCGAGCTGAACTGCTCTCCCATTTGTTGAATAATACATAAAGAGCCTTGTTGCCAAAAGGAAATGATAAGCCTTATTTCTAATGGTATATAGGAGGTTTAATTATCTAGTCTCTTGTCACACGGAAATCACATGGAAACAGCTTGCCACTCATATTTTATTAAGACGTTTATAGCGGTTATAGCTGACGGGGCACTCTTTTTTTTACAAATTATTAAACAATCTTGCAGTGTAGATGTACATCTTGTAGCCCTACAGAAGCAAACTTCCTTAAAGTCATTGGGGAGACAAAACAAATTCCATTGGGCTCTTTCATGTGGGAGCCATGTGCTGTTTTGGGTCAAACACAGGCAGATTGCTCAGAAATACATTTTCATCCTCTTTGATTTGCCTCTCTCTGGTGTTAGACAGATGGGATTAAATTTTGCACAAGAGGAATATGTGGAAGTAAATGATGCTCTAGCAGCTTTGCTTACATTATACAGTTGATACTCTGCAAGTACTGTAGGTATTTCTTGCCAACCAATGGCTTTAACATATGTGTTACAGCTGTTGAAGAGCTTTCAGGAAAAACATGCATCTGGAATAAATGACAAATTAGACACACAGGACAGACAGTGACTGTATATTGCTCAGAGTCTATTTTCTGTGCAGTATGTGCTTCTCTGGACTGTACATGCACTGTTACATCATGAGTCATGAGGTAACAGTTCTTGTACCACTCCTCCATTACATAACCAGTTTCTCTCTGGTGATATCTACTGTAGGCTCAGGCATAACCACCCAACATCATGCACAAGATAAAGCAATGATAGATCCTGTTACATCTGACATTTGACAACTAGAGATGCAGCACTGACGCTGATGCATTAATGTTTTCTCGTGTCTCTCTGACGATAACAGATTATATGCCACACTGCATGCATGACTTTTTTCCCCATCGAAATCAAAACAGCTTCACTTCACCACCCTCTCTCTCACTTAGTAAAAGACACTACTTTGAAAATACTGAGGTTTATGAGTTACCAGTTAAGCACATTAGATGATACTAAATTACAACAAAACTCCCCTAAAGAGAGATAATATTTTCTTAACTAAGCTACTTCAACTTTTACTAAGTTTAAAATACTTCATTATAATAGCTAATATCACTACAGTAAATTATACTTATAATATATATAATATAATAATGAATAATAATAATAAAATGTATACAGCTGTGAAGTGTTAATGTGCAAAGATCAAATTAATGGAACATGTTGTTCATATGATTTTAAAATGATATCTTTTTAATAAACATTTGACTAGGACTTTAATGGTTCATCTAGTACCCTATGATTTGTACTTTCACATATGTTCAACTTTACGTTTTGTTTTAACCTCTGAGAGAGATTTTTTTTTTTTTTTTTCTCAAATAGTTTTAAAGAGTTGATCAGTAATAAAAAACAAAGACTAAAACTAAAAGCTTAAATGCAAAAAGTGCAAATGAGTAGTTTAGCCAAGTGCAATTTCCTTTCTTTTTTTCATATTGAAAAATGTCACTTCCAGTGACAAATTATGCTTTATACTGACAAAAGTAAACCACTAAAAGCTAGCTGAATGTGGAATTAGCTGAACTGATCCCAAACTATGTGATTAGAGTGGAAACTTGAAATCCTTTTTAGATTTTGGGAATGCTTTCTTTTCCAACTCTGCAGTGACTGAAGCCTAGTGACTGAAATGTCTTCTTTGTGAAAATCCCAAATCAGTGACAGATGAGGCACAAAGCATTTCACAGCAGATTGCTTAGTGAGCAGAACAGAAGCTCCTTTTCTATGTTTCATTTGGACCAACCTACCCAATTATGAGTTAAGCGTTTCATAAGTGATTTACATTCAGTGAAACCACTTCTCCACTCTGTGTCTGTTGTGTCTGTGTGGACGTCTTTATACCTGTATGCCCTCTGTGCCAGGCTGCTGCAGTAGTTTGACGGTGCGCGTGTGTGCTGTCTTCTGGCCGCGGCCATCGTGCCAGGTCAGATTGCTGCCTCCAGCACGACGCGGCAGCTGGTAGCTCAGCTCCTCAGCTGACACCGTGTGCTCTAGGGAGGCACGGCAAAAACTGAAGCTGGACGCGGCTGAGAGGAGAAAAAGGAATATGAGGAAAAGAAAAGAGAAAAACAGAAAAAGACAAAAGGGAGGGAGAAGAGCAAACACTGATAAGTACACACTTTGTACTGTCTTTGTTTAAAGGGTTTGCATAAACATTGTGAATTCTGCAACAAGAAAACCAAAAAACAACAAAATAAATAATTGATAATCCTCTGAGAACTTAACAGGCTGCATTCACTCCAGATTACACGCTTTGTATACAGACTCTCATACAGCTACAAACAGATGGCTGTTTTGGTGATGGTGGTGGGCAGCAGTGCTACTCCACTGTGATCTCCAATTATGCTGAGTGCATATTCACAGAGGCAGCACGTGATTTTTGGAATTGTGTCTCTCTTGCTAGATTAGTGCTTGATTATTTAAATCCTACATCATGAATATTAGATTTTTTTTCTTTCCTCTGCCTCTCTCTCTTTATCTACCTGCCTTTCCTCCTAGGACTCCCAGTGTTAGCTGGGAGACAGTGAAACAGACATTAGTCCACATGGGTAACAGGTATCGTGAGACAGCACTACTGTGGTTGGTCATCTGTGGCAATGGATTTATTTTAAAACAGACAAATATGACTACCGATCCACTAAGCAGCAATTTATTAGTAATGTGAATGACGAAAGTCACTCCACATCAGCCAGACACAATAGTAGCAACTTACAGCTATGTAAGTAGTGTAAACAAGAAACCCATTTCTCAGGGGTTATGAGAAACCTGGCTAACAACTAGATTTGGGGTAGAGATCTAATATTTGATTTATCACGTAGTGTATAACCAGCAATCTGAAATTAACCAGGACTTTAAATTTTGTTTTTTCATGTGTTAGTGTGAGTTCAGACAGTGGAATAGACGAGGAATGTAAGGAAAGCTTCTCGCTCACTGTGGTACATTATATTTAATTATTTTTTGGGCAAAAACAAAGTCCAACCGAAACTGAAACTCAAACAAATAACTTAACAACAAATAACAAATAACTCGACTCTCACTGAGGCCACTTTTAAAATAATAATAAAAAAACATGCTCTTCTTCTTCCTGAAAATCCCTGGTTTCCTGTGTGCATGTAAATGCAGTTACTGGGAGGGAGACAGTATTATGCATTAATTATTTTTTAATATGAAAAATGTCTCTTTACAATAGAACAATGTTCTTTGAGAAAAGCCTCTTTTCATCTCCCACAAATGACTTATTTATTTCTCTTCCTTTATTCTCCTTGGGGACCGGATAAAAAAAAAAAAAAAAGAGATTGTATTTATTTGACCTCAGTATTTGAAGTTATATAAGGTCGTTCCAGTAGATTTTTGTTCCTGTGATCACGATGCCTCTTTCTAAATAAGTAGAGGTGAATAGCTGTGAAGATATAACATAGATGTAAAAGTGGAAGCAAAAACAGACCAAACAAGTAAAACCTGCCATTACCAACAAGGGGAAACAAGCCTTCCTAGAATATTCCTGTTTTAGATTTGCACAACAGACCACTGAGACCTCCTACTGTATATGACAGCTGAGGCTTGTGGGAATCACTTGGTAGCAGATGAGAGGAGCACGGGAGGAAAAAAAAACAACACTTTTCTCAACCCACAAGTCTGTTCAAGAGAGCAGTGGTGAATACAGAGTTCACACAGCCATGATGGAGGACTGAAAAAGAGGGAGGAGATGCAAAAAAAAAAGCTGCCAGGAATCACTGATGTGTAACCTTTTCTGCCTCTCTCCCATCATATACTTCTTTCTCTCTCTGCTCTGCTGTCTTGTGCTTCACTCCTGATTCTCTCAATTCTATATGTTGCTACTTCTGTATCTTCCTAGTGGCCCCTTTCTTGTTTCCACTCTTTTCTCTCTCTCTCTCTCTCTCTCTTTCTGGTTGTCAGGACTTTGGGGTCGTCAGGACAAACCAGGCCCAGCCCTGTTGTAATTACTGCCAGTCAGACTGTGGGCGGGGGAGACAGGAGGAAGGAATGTCGGAAGCTAAGCGCCTTGCAAACCTAAAGACCTGCCAGTCACACACAAAGAGATGAGGGAAAGCTCCAAAGGAAGAGCAAGATAGACAAGGAAGAAAGGAGGAGAGCAGTGATGTAAATTAGTTCTAGATCCATGCAAACTGACAGTAAACTGATCAAACTGTAGGTAAAAGCGCTCAGGGAGGAGGCGGGGTGGCACATTACTAGACCACAGAACATCTTTTCACAGGCTATTAAAAGCAGAGCTCCAATTATTAGGCAGAGACCACTCAATAACTCACAGACATCACTTTTAAAATGAAGAAGTGCAGCATGATGACTTCCAGGTTCCACTGAAATCTCAATCGCTGCCATATTGCCAGACCTCACTACCTCCAGCAGTCATAAAATGAAGACAAAGCACTCATTCTGCAAGCTTTAATGGACTCTGTCAGCTTAACCTACTGGCTCACGATACGGGTGAGAATTTAGAAGCAGCCAAAAGCGATTAAATATCCATACCTTCCTACTGATGTCTATTTTAAAATGACTTTGCAACATTTCCCTTTTCTGGTTGCGTTTGGAGTCAATGTTCTAACTAGACCGAATGGAACGATTAAGGTTAGAATATAGCTGTGCTAAAGCTCACTGTTTTTAAATGGATACAGTATTTGTGATTTGGGGTGACTACCATCTTTACCATTAAGTAGCAGGTGTTATCTGTCTGTTGTGATATCTGTCACCTTTCCTTCCCTGTCTCAACATACATTTGATCATCCTGGACACCAGCCAAATCTCCTCTATCCTATTTATCACTAACTGGCGTTGTATTATCTCTCACTGCCCTTGCCAGTGACTTTTATTACCTCAAGTCGCGCTAGGGGAGAGAAGACAAGGGATGATGGAGGGTGGATAGAGGGAGGCAGAATGAAAAGCAAAAAGCATGATAAGTGTCTTCTGAGTTACAGTCAGTGAATGAAAAAGAAATAAGATTTACAGTGACAAAGTGCATTTTTAAAAGCTCAGGAGTCTGGAACTTCAGTAACACTTACAGAGAAGAAAGGCAGAGAGAACGAAAGAGAGCTGTTGGTGGTAAAGGTGCCAAAATCAAGGTCAAAATGGCAGATAGGTGTTTGTCTGTGTGTCAGTGTATGTATGCATTTGTGCAGACAGTAGGTCAATACGACTCAGCCCAGTGAAGTGTAACGTCATATCACCTCCTTTTGACTAAGCAGCATATCTGCTGTGCAGAGTGACTGCTAAATCTCAAAGGTATTCCCTTTTGAAAAGGTAATTAGGCACCATGGAAGGTCGTTCCAAGCCAAATCCCACAGTACATTAACATGGCATCACTAGACATTACTCATTTGACTCCAAAGGAGAGCATCTAAATTATCAGTGTGGACATTTTTTGCTGTATAGGCTTTTTGTAGAAGTTTGATTTTTTTCATAACCTTGGCATTAGCTTCAGGGGCACATGTGTGTGTTTGATTCATCCTCTCACAGGGAGGATGAGGCAAGTGGTCTGGCTAATTCACCTTATTTCAGGCATCACAGAGAGGATGCCATGGTATATTTCCAGGGCATGATATTGGCATAAGTGCCCTCTCGACTGAGCCCCTCTTATTCAACTGAAACATATAATTTGTATTTGCAGTCCAAGTTTTACATGAAAGAGGAAAAAAAAAATATCACAGTTAACCTCATTCTTCGTCTATCATCTGCAAGAGGATAAAAATCATCATGCAGCCATTTCATGCCTATGTAATGTACATTAAACCTGAAGTACTAAATATAGCATCAAACAGGCCAATGCTGCAAACTCTCACTATGTCTGGTACATCTTCTAATGATCCAGCAACTCACTTTGCCCCCAACATACTCTTGGTCCTATAGTATGTTGGGTGTAAAGTGCGCGGCTATTTACAACTCTTCAACTCTATCAGACTTGGTCCTAACCCTTGGAATGAGCCATGAAATTACTCAATTTTAAAAGAACAGGGGAGAAAAAAGAATAATCTACTTGCAGCTTTAAAATAAATATAAAACCCAGGACCCCAGGGTTTTTTTCCCATGATGCATTGCAGTCTATTACACACGCTGACATGAGACATTGTCGCAGAGGCTGGGGCTGAGGTTTACCTTTCACAAACTATCAGTGTCATAGAAACGCACAGATAGGGAAATAGGAGTAAACAATGGACCTCCACAGTACAGGCGGATTGGAGATAACAACACACCAACTCTCATCAGGACACAGATGAGAAAAATGCCAACTTAATCTGTGTGTATGGTTGTGTGTGTGTGTGTAGCAAATGCCAGCATGCTCATGCATACGTGAATGTGACTCAGGATGCCAGCATGAGGACTCGCATATCCACACATCTGTATAATCCCTGTCTGCTCTTGTTTAAGCCTGTAGTTGTGAATAAAGCTGCAGAGAGTCTGTATATGCAGCCATGTAGATGGAGGTTGGATTCTGGATTTAAACTACAGGGCAGTTATGGCTGTCAATGCACAGTGCAGCCCAAAACACAGGTGGAGTTGGCATTTCTGTTATGATTCTGTTAGTCAGTGTAGAAGTCCATCTGCACCCTGAGAGCACAAAGTAGAGAACAATGAGAAATGCCAACTCGACCTTGGCTTCCTCCTTTTAGGCAGTACAGTGAGAAAAAAATGGATGGTCTGGCATTGAGGACAGGATGACTTTTATTCCCAAACTCTCCATTCTGGACCAGAGACAAGACTATTGATTATCCATCACTGTGTCAGAGAACATACAATTACAGATCACTTTAGATAAAACACACACAGGGACATACACGCACACAGACACAGTCCATCTAACTCCTCCACTTGAGGCCACTGGCTGTCATATCCACTGCTGCTCAAAGAAACTCACTACACGTTTCACACAAGAGAAGGAAGAGGAAGACTGACACAGAAGAAAAGATGGGATACAGGGGTCTGACATGGTCATGTCCTCTTTACGCCTACGGTAAATACAGGAAGAGAAAGATGATAAACCACAAAAGAAAGAATCAATGGAAAAGTATGCTTCAGAGGAGAACATTAATATTAATTACATCAGGAAATGAAGGAGAAGAAGTAGGAGTAAAATACTAAGAAAATGAGTTTTTTAAGATCATGTGATTCTGTTAGTCCCCACATGGTGACACATGAGGATCGATCTGATCACTCTGACAACTGATCATTCAGAGCAAATGTCACAAGTGAAGGGAGGAGGAGAGAGGAGAAGCGGGAGAGGGACAAGGGTGAGTAATAGGATGTGAGATGTGATCAGCCTTGAACAAACAAGATGACGTGAGTGCTTTTACATGTGCACTAGTAACTCAGTTATAGTGTTCTGGTTTGTGGAGTATTACAGTAACGTGCTGTGCATATCCTGATTTTTAGAAACTTCTACATGCTATAAAAATGAAAAATATAGTGATACACTATATAATGATGAAGAAAGAAAGAAATGAAAAACTCTGTTGATCCTTTACTTTACATTATGGAGAATTTTCAGCTGTTTAGATGAGCAGGCTGGGGCATTGCTCACATAGCATCGGATTTGGCTGCAAAAACCATCTATAAATAATCAACCGTATGCTACCTGCTTGGCACTAAATGAAAGATAGACACATTTGGTAACTAGCTGGTGAACATAGTGGACCAAGTTGCAGCTAAGAAACTTGATGCTTTCATATTAGTAAAGACAAAATGCTCTGCTAGGAAAGTGAATTTTGGTCTTACGTTTCAATTCAACTTCAATTCAACTTTATTTGTATAGCGCCAAATCACAACATAAGTCATCTCAAGGCACTTTACAATGTAAGGTTTAAG
>JAUMHL010000028.1:16241828-16266258 GCA_032362345.1 Sandelia bainsii | reverse complement strand
AACAAGTGCTTGAGTAATACAAGCGTCTGATTTAACTCTTAAAGCAATCTGTGTCTAACAATCAGTAAATGAGTGATTTTAGAGTTTAGAAATGAATTCGTAATTCAAACCCAACGAGCAGCAAACAATCCGCGTCGGATACAGGAACCGGAAACCTGGTTATGAAAGTGGTTATGAAACCATATGAATAATAACCTTGTTCCGCCACTGCTGGATATGTAAATGAGCAACTAACTGCAACTTTAAACAGTTTGTAAAAAGTGCCATATGTATCACCTTGAAAAAATAGGTGTTTTGCTGACAACTTGTTTCTACTGTCCCCAAGAGACCAAGTGCGAGTCAAAGTATTTTGTACCATTAACTATTTATCACTAAATAAGCAACAATGAAAGTAAATATTAAGAAAGAAGAAATTATTGTCAGCCATGATTAGTATAGAGTTTTACCAAATTGGTGCTGGACCTTTACACTGTTAAACTGTATTCCTGATGTTTTGACAAAGAAATCAGATTATCAATCCTTTCACACACAGCCACTATACACTGTTATCACTCACTGCTCATTACGTCCTTTGACAAATTCATCAAAATGAGCCCAGGACCAAATGACTCAAGGTATCAAAAGGGATAGAGAAGAAAATGGGAAAATTACTTTAGGGCATAATTTTATGCATGTTTAAATATTTTTAAATTAGCATGACAGCTCTGTCCAGACATTATAAAGGTTAAGCTAAATTCTATCCTGTCTGATTGATTGAATAATTGAATATTATGAAAGGTCAAATGCAAAAAGTTAACTTCTTACATTTCAAATTCAACACCCTATCTAAATTTTTACACTTTGACTTAGTTTACGATTGAAGATTTTAGATGTTTCAGTGCAATATAGGCTAAAGGAGAGATTATGGATTATGTTTCTTTTGAATTACAATCATTTCAGCTGTCACATGAAAACCTAAAGACCTAAAGTGTCTTCACAGTTTGTCAACACCCTCCTCTGAATAAAAAAAAATAAAAATAAATGTTATATTGGTAAATAAGCACATAAGACTGGGTATTTCAATATTTAGTGTTTGTTTACAGTTATTTCCATGAGTGACAAGTTGTTCTGTCTGAGGTGATTAACGGATGTTCGAGTACAAAACATTAGAGATCTCAAATACTTCCTTACCTTCTTAACTTGATAAAGGCATGAATCAGTAGAAGGAAATGAGTCATTTAGCAGGTTACCACACAAACAAAATAATGTCTGCATGGATTTTCATATTACAATTTATAATCTTTAGCTTTTAAGTGTAAATTCAGCCAATCATTTGGAACTAACAACTATAAGCCAGATGGTTCATACAAATGAACGCGTGAGACAAAAAGATTTTACTACTATATCTTTTTTTCTCTAAACTAAATCAAATATATTATGTACACAAGCAAAATGTGGCATGCTAGTTCCCAATTCAGAACACAAATACCTTCAGTGATAGCCTGCAAGACAGGCCAGCAGGGATCCACCGCACTCTGTCTGCTGACCATAGAGAAACTAGCTCCACATACTCTCACGTTATAAGTCTTTAAATTTTCCCACAAGGAGATGGGAACCATGTGCAGAGGTTTGACTTCCCAGAGTGAACTGAGTGGAGTCCGTATACAAGTTAGCAGTCACACATGCATGCACTAGCCTCTAGTGATGAGAATGAACTACAGTTCATTGTGATTGTCACATGTGGTCTGTAAATCGATGACGTGCACTGGTGAGAGAATGAGATGTGGAGGGGATCAGCACTCAATAATTTATTGAGTGTCCTGAAAGCTAGTCTATCACACAACTACCCTACTTCATTTGTGCATGTATGTCAACCCTTGTATACCTGTGTGTCATAATAGAGAAGAAATCTCTGAGCAATGTAGCATGACAAATATAATAACCAGTCAATGGCACAAAATGTTCACACACACACAAAGTTTATTGAGCACAGAGGGGTTTGCAAACAATAATGTGAATAAATGACCTTTGTGAGAGTTAGTTGATAATCTGCTGTACACCATCCCAGCATCCACACAAAGAGACCAGGATGAAGGGATAAAAGAAGATAGATGAATGAAAAGAGGAGGAAATAGGCTTACAGAATGTGTGGGGAGCTGATGTTAGGAAAAAAGATAAAAGTTAATGCTCTGCAGAAGCTGAGAGGTAAACAGAGAGAGCGCGCGAGAGAAAAGAGAACGGAAATGTGCCAATGAATTAGAAGCTGAGATAGACAGGGAGAGAATGAAGATCACAGACAGGTTTAGTTTGTAGATTCACAAGCAGAAGGAATGACTAAAAACAGCAACTTGGCAGAAGTGCTAGTGGCTGTGGCTGTGCTAGTACTACCTCCGTCAGCCAGTTGAAATATAACTCAGAGCTTTGACATTTTTAAAGTTTGTTCTGCTTCTGTGTAATGTGAGCCAGGAGGATACCTCTAACCTTTCCCTGAGGGGAGGGAAAGGGGAGAAAGGTATGAAGAAGAAAGGGTAGAAGATGCAGAGGTTGTGCCAGGAGCCCACACAGAGAGGCTTAGGCAATTCTACTGAGACAGGTGACCCAAAGATAGTTTCAGCAAGCAATACAAAATTTTAAACCTGAAATATTTGCCAGCACTCCACTTTTAATGTGTGTAGTCAGAAAAAGATGCAACAAAACCAGTACTAGTAGCAGCAGCAAGTGCCTTCTGGGTAGATGGATTGTGTGCACAATATAGTCAGCCATGTTTTGTACAAGCCCTTCAGGAGCTTCCTTGTTTTCAGTCTAACAGTGAGACAAATTAACTCACACCTGGGGGCACTGGTCCATTCTCCCTGTCTCTGTTTTCACTCTTTGCAGTCCCACCTGTCTCTGTGGGTCTCTGCAGCATGCTGCGCTGATTGGTGGTCTGTCTCTCCCAGCTTAATTGCTATGTTATCAGCTCCACTCCTGCGCTGCCACTTCGCCCGTGCCTTTCAGTCAGATGGACATGCCAATTACTTCTCCTCCATACACACACACACACACACACACACACACACACACATTTGTTCATGCTCATGGTTTCCTGAAGCTGTGCTTTTAGGTAACATAGCAGCTGGTATGAGGCAGACAGTTTGGGATGAAACATTGAAGAGAATCAAAGCTCTTTGTAGCCCTTATGCACACATGCAGACAAAATGCATGTCAATACGCAGAAAGTCCCAGCAGGAGCTTCTTGTACAGGCCAAAGGGATCCCAAGGCAACAAACAAAAAAACAGTCTTTAATTAATTTCTTCTCCTTTCATTACCTTTCCTTTCAAGGCAGTTCAACATTTTGAAAACTATATTCATTCAATTTCTTTCATTACCAAGAGTTATGAGAACATCAATGACCAGTTTTGTACTGTTAGTGTGCACACACCCACCCACCCACCCACCCACACCCAAACACCCACACCCACACCCAAACACCCACACCCACACCCACACAGAGAGAGAGAGTCAGTATTCTTGAGAATAGTATTTTGAACAAAATTTGTCCACACAAGAAAATGAAGACATAAACACGCACTTGAATTTAACGATGTTGAATTTAAATGATCATTTGTGTTATTGGAAGATCCATAAATTTCTCGTCCTTTTACAGTTCATGTTTCTGATGTTGTAAAGGGCAAATTCATTGATTTTTCAACTTGCTTCTTTTGTTTCAAGCTGTAAAGAAATTACACTAAACTTCCCTTTACATGTTCTATATTAAAATCTATCTCTATCTGTAGCTGAAAAACGTTTGTTTTTTTCCCAGTTCAGATGTAGTCATCTAGTTGCTCATAATACAGAGGTTGATGTCTTGGTTGTCCTGCTCCTGCAGAACCCCTGATGATGACGTCATGTTAACTGCTAGCAGCGATTTTTAGAAGCAAATATTTTAATAGAAGTTTAATATTACTGATATATACATGTAGTCCTCAAACTATACCATAGGAAGCAATACTTCTAGTAGTAGCAGTAAGCTGAGGAGATGTTTGCTCTGTTTTTGTTTTTTAAAGCTTTAAATAGACCCAGGCTAGCCTATTTTACAAGAACAACAACATTCAGTCTTACACAAATACAAATACACAACTATGCCATTTTATAAATATTTCTGTATTTCTCTGAGAATTTCATCATGTAACCATCTGACTTAACAGAACACGCTACCATCATTAGCTACAATAGTAAATCTCTTGAAAAACAATCACTACAGTTATAGTGAATGTAATTAGGTGATGTAAAAACAAGTTCCTTTACTCATTCTCTGTGGCAAACACATCACAGCACCTCATCAATGTCAGATTTTCAAACACTATTAGCTCTCTATTGATAACTCCCCTAATGTTGACTTCTAATGATGCCAGATGTTCCATAGACAGCATGGTGAAGTAGAGACCGCTCTGGGCTCCACACAGAGACCCACCAATTAATCAACCTCAGTGTGTGCGTGAGTGCACGTGTGTGTTGGCTTGTTAACGCTGACAAGGCCACTTCTCATGGTGTGTATCGCAGCGATTTCAGTAATTCTGCTCCAGCATAGCAGTGCCAAGCCAGCTCTCATTCCTACTCTCTCTTCCACTCCACTGAAGCATTTCCTTATTATCATCTAGCTACTAAAATGTCATAGCAAATCACACACACATGCAGATACACACACAAACTTGAACACACTCCAATTATCACAAAGACACATCATGTTAACAGTGGGGCATAAATAGCACATGCATGAGCAACCACATTTACTTGCTCTCTGTCTTTCACACACATATACACACATGTCTATTCCATTACATCTACTCACATTCATGTTACTGGCTGATTGGGGGTAATTTTAACTGTGGATGATAAGAAAGGACAAGAGAGGACAGTTTTATTGTCCAACTCTTGATTATTTTACATTGAACCAAATTAGATACACCACAAACCCATCCAAACCGATCTCCCACAGTTCAGTGCTTTTCAGTGGTTTCCTAAGCTCTGTCTCATCTCTGGTGATCCATTTTTAAAAAGCTTTTATTCCATCTATTGAAAACAGAATTTCTTACACACTTAATATATGACTTGTGTCAGTTTTTATTCCCAGCTGAGAATCTCTCTTTGTGCCACAGTCTGTGATTCAGCCCACCAGTGCAAACATGTACACACATACACATGAGTGCATGTACTGTATATATGTAACTTATGTGTGTAGAAGTGTGTATGTATGCATGTGTGTTTGTTCCTGCCAAGATCCAAAGCCTGCAGAGCACCAGTGACCCGATATTTGGGGTGAGACTGAAATGCTGGGATGACAGCTTAGAGCCCACCCCCACTAATTCTGACTGGCAGTCCTGTGACATCAGCTGTCGACAATACTTTGGTCTTGCTTAAACTTTGACGTCTGTCATTTCTACCTCAATATGACAACTATTTCTGGGGCAAAGGTCTATCAAATCATTGTTGCTGGACTGGAGGACAAGACGAATTCAGATGAAGTACAACAAGAAGGAGTAACTACTTTTTGGGTGATATGTTGAGAGTAAAAATGGTTGTAATATATCACTAAAGGATTTTTCTGTCTTTTTTTACTACACTCTTTGTGACCAATGCAGCACTTAGGCAACTAAATCCTGCTACCACTATTGCCCACTCTTATGGGACAAATCCCTCTTAATCTAAGGATAAGGTACAAAAGCCACATGTCTCAGTGGATTTCAACAAAATCGGGTCAAAAGGGTGCAGACAACCAAAAGAGCATTATTGTACACAAAAAGAGCAGAGATTCACAACCAGTTTTCCCAACACTTGAAGCAAAGAAAGCAAAAGACCAAAGTAGAGGATTTAAACCACAAATCCCAAGAAAAGTAGGATAAAAAGAATAACAATCAAATCATAAAAGAGGGATTCAAGAAGATTTTTCAACTTCAGCTAAACTCAGTTAAAACTAAAATGAAAAACATGTATGGGATTTTTTTAAATAAAATATCAGACTTTTTTGTAAAATATGATCTGTATATGTTGCATTAGAGAATGAATCTGGCAGCCACAGTCTCTTCCTGAAAATGAATGATTTAATAGGAAGTCAGGAAAGGGCATATGGGGGTAGTGGGTTTCATTTAGACTAAAAGGGATCTCTTCTGTTCAGCCTCCAGGACATTTTCTGGGCTGTGACATTAAGAAAATAAGAGTCAGAGTCACTTCTTATTTGTGACTAAGAAAAAACTGTGGCTTTGTACGTGCAACAGAAATCTGCATGTCACATTAAACTATTCACAAACATCCATGCAGTCTGAGGATGTCATAAACCTCTGCAATATGTATTTGCCATGGCATGAGGCATTTCATGATAGTGCCATGTGGCTTTTATATACTGTATCTCTGCCAGAGCCTCCCATGGGCTCAGACAGTGTGGGAGGGGAAAAAGTTTGTGAAGTGGAAATCTCAATGTAATTCCAGAGAGATACCATAAGGGGATGACAACACAGAGCAGAGGAAGAGGGGCATGCTTTCAAAAGAGGAGGAATCAGAGGAGGATAAGATGGAAGTGCAAATGGGGAAAACAGACAAGGTATGCAGCAAATACAATAAAGTAGGGAAAATATTAGTCCCAGGGGTTGAAGAGGGTCACAGAGAGTTGAGTTGCATTTAAACAAGTCTTCCTCCCCACCTCAGCTGTGGAGCTAACATGCTAATACTTGGCTGCCTATTGACATGGTAAATTGAGGGCCCATTTCAGCAGCACTGTGACAGCCAGTTGAGGCCATAGACTCTGAGAGCTGTACATTCACAGCACACTAGTACAACACATTTGGGGAACAGAGCAGGAAAGAAGAGAGAAAGTGAGTGGAATACAGACGCAGAAGTAGAAATGCAACAGAACTGTATCGTAGCACGATTAAAAAAAGTGTGAAATATAGGCTGGAGCAGCGAGAGGAGGAGCAGAGAGAAAGGGAACAGCTAAAAGGCTGATAAGAGGGGAGGACATAAAGCAAAATTGATTTCTATTTTTGGAAAAGGTATGACGGATGGGTGGAATGAGTCTAAAACATGTTCAATTTCAAAGTCACACAGACACACACAGAGACACACACAGAGATTTAGTTTTATGTATGCATTTAAACTATCTCTCATGCAGATCCCCAGATCATGTTATTAGATTGCAAGTGGCAGTGTAATTGCTTTTCAAGTGGGTGAACGTGACTTGTGCGCCTGAGTGTGCACGGACGTATGTCTTGTTAGGGTGTAGCTGGTGCCATTAGCCATTTGGTTTAATGAGCAATCTGCACCACAAGCTCCACTGACCCCCGGCACTTGGTAGGTGGAGCAGGTCAACCTAAAACAAAGAGTAAAAAGCTCCAAGCTTACCCCATCACACAAGGCCACACTTAATTAGAGTGTTTGTTTAGCAGATTCTAATGAGAGGGGGAGTGAATGGGGAAAGATGTTGACTGCTCTCCTTGCAATGGGAGGCTGAAAGACTTCTGGTGCGATGAGACGGAGGACACAAGTATATTAACGAAACATGGCCTCATCACGTTTGGTGCTATCTCATTTTCTCAAGACAGATGCAGTAATAGGGAGCAACAATGGACAATATTTATAAATGCTAAATTGGGTCATTAAAGTTAATCTAACGTAATTATAGTCTAAAATAGAAGTACGCAAATGTTTTGTCTGAAAGGCCATCAATTAAGCATGTTTAGGAAGAAATATGCAGATAGGAGTAGAGGGACAGACAGTGATTGAGTTTATGGGTATTAAGTCAGTAAGTAACAACAGTGTGGTACATGAGGGATACAAGCAGTGTATGAAATTATACCTAATTAGTGAAATCCTTCAGAAAAATTACATCTCTCTGTTTCATCCATCCCAACACCCTTTCAGCCCCTCTCCCTTGATCCCTATCCCAGTGCAGAAGGCTAATTAAAGGAGAGAAATTGGATATGGGCCTGTGCGCACTCTAATTCAGGGAGAGGAAGGAGAGAGGGAGGGAGGGAGGAGGGGCAGGAGGAGGGAGTCAGACCCAGGACAAGGGCACTGGATCAGAATGGTGAGGTCTTGTCATTTCTGGAAGTACAGTATTAGAGGAATGGCAAGCTCAGCAGTGAGGGCAGACCGGATGAGACAGCTGGAGTGTGACACTTCTGAACAGAATCCAAAATCCACCACACTTGTTAATCCACTGCTGATTTATACGGTAGTCGACTTTCCCTGTTTTCCCACCTCATCAATCTCTAAAAGGCCTGTATGACCGGAATGTAAATGTGTATCTACTGACTCACCCATTGATCCATCTTTGTCCCACACAGTGGGTCAGAGGTCAAAACAGTTGGCTGATGATCACTGAGAGCCACTTGACAAATCCATTAGATCAATAACTCATTGAAAATGTGCTTTCTAATAGATGTCTGAGTTAAAATGACACTCATTATTGCATTACTTTTATAATCATTAGAAAGTGTCTTCCACCTGAGATATATTATACAAGAGTTCCTTTAAGGGTAATTCCTGTTTACATATTTAAGAAATTATTTTATCAGGAAAAGCTGCAAAGTTGCTCTATACACATCAAATCAACGGGGAAATCCACAGATTTACACAACTAAGTCTGTTTAGAGATGTTATTAGGAGAGTACTACACATTTGTGAAAAAAAGACTTTGTGGCTCCAGCATTAATTGCACAAAATCTAATCCTAAACTAATATCACTTGAGTCAGTACTGGTTGGGTTTGAGGATACATCTGGGCGTGTTGAGCTAGATAGAACTGAGCTTACAGAACACGGTAGTCCACTTCATCATCATCATCTTCATCATCATCATTTAGGCCACATTAGCCACTACTAGCATTACAAATCCACATCTAAGAAGACAATATTCCTAGTTCTGCTGAATTGATTTTGATCACTGATTATTTTAATGTTATGTGCCAAATGCAAGTCCATTAATATTACAAGAGACAAATGTTAAATCATAGAATAACTTTTTTTAAGGAGTCACACATGCAAAATCCCAGTTTAGCCAAATTTATTTGAAAGATCAAACAAAGACAAACTAGGAAATTAACACTTGACCTCTCCATTGTAAACATCATTCTGAGTCTTATTTCCCAATTGATGATTTGATCTCATTTGTTTTACTGTCCACTGAGAGAATTCTAAATGACGTCTTTTATATAATCATGTAAAATTTTCAGCTTGTTTGTGTGATTGTCTGAACCCTTGTGATTCTCGCCACAATGACCTCAGCAGTTAATTTGGTGACAATCTTATCATAACTAGAAGACACTTACTCTATGACACTGACTCTAAGCCTCTGGCTACTTTCTAGAAAAGAAAATATAATCTTTGAGCTGTCCATCACCTGACAGAGCAGTTTCTTCCCACATTTCAAGGCTCTTTTTAAAACCTTTTAAAAACACTCTACCAATTCATGAACACATCCCTCTTTGTCTCTTCTCTCACTCTGTCCAATTTGTCTTTCTTCACCTCTCTGTGCATCTAAAATCCACAGGCTCAGGCCAGGTGCAGCTGCAGAGCATTGGTGGATCAGGAAGGTGACAATGGATGACAGGAGGGTGCATTTGTTCAAGAGGATTCCCCATGCATTATATTGAGTGACACACTCCCTGCTGTGAGGAAATGGGGATGATGATGGACAGGGGAAAGGGGTTAACTGCTTGTTGAGAGAGTTAACACACAATCACCATATTTCATTACTACAGAGGCCAGAAACACATTTGGCTCCAACACCAAATGCACCAAATGGTCTGCACATTGTCTCCACCAAGCAACGTAACACATGCCAGGAAACCAACAAAGGGTGTATTTGTCAGTGTAAAGCTAACTCTCCACACCCCCACCTCTCACATCATCTCATCAGCAGGGGTGCTGGCTCCTCATCTACATGTTCACACAAACATAAACACACATGGAGTAAAACACTCACATGTACACAGACAAATTAGAATCTCCCTGAAAAGAAGACATGAGCACATGTGTTTGTGGGGGAAACTGCTAACCATGGTCAGGAGAGTTAACAGTTGCCAGGATTAACACAACAAAACAGATAATTCAACAAGACATGAAAAAATGTGAATGTTGTCAATTTTAATGTAAATCATGGTTGCTAAGACAGTTTTGGGTAGTGATAAAAAGAATAAGATTGCAAATACAAGTGGCCGAAATTAGTTTTCTCCATATGGGGACAGGGGCAAACCTTGGAGAACACGTTGGAGAGATTATATATCTCGTCTGGCCTGGGGACAACTTGGGATCCCCCAGGCAGAGATAAAAAAAACATTGCTGCGGACAGGTACATCTGGTTCACCTTTCTGAACCTGCTTCCACCGTGACCCGAATCCAGAAAATGGATGGATGGATAGTTGCTAAGATGATAAAAAGCAACAAATCGATCGTATATTCTCTTCTAATGTCAATAATAAAAATTTTTGAATCATTTGTTTTTAATGTAATTTCAATGTTCTTTAAGGAGAAAAATCTAGATAAATCTTTCTTCTTTCGTAGTCATCTACTCCGCACACATTTCTCCATATATGTCCCCTCCCACTCATCTTTCCAGCAAGTAGGCAGTAAATAGACCCTCCTACAGCAGGCTGTCAACGCACATTCTCAGACAGACATGGGGGTTGAGATAAATAAATGGGTTGTGTCTGATTTCTTCTTGAACCCATGTAGGCTTGTCAGGAAGATGGTGAGCCTAGCTTGTTGCTTTCTTTTTGTTTTATGTGTAAGTCCTGTATGCCAGCTAGTATACAGATGGATGAATGCCACCCTCTACATCAGCCCAAATCTGTGGATATCTGGCATGCTGTGCTTAGCCAAGCCTGCCTCTTGTTGTGGACACACATGCAAGCACAAACTTATAAACTAGGTTGCCCCTGTGCTGCTCCTGATGTGACTAGGGGATGAACCATGCTGTTCCCTCTCTCTCTTCCTCCTCTGAAAAAAATCCCTGCTCCTGGATGTTGTGCAGTGGACAATACAATGGCCTAGTAACATCATTTGTATGAGTGGTTATCTCAGATATAACAATACAGCCAGATGTTCTGGGCGATTTAAGGAAATGTCAGATGAATTTCATCCAGTCTGAATAGCCAAACATGGAGGGAAGCGTACAGTAATTAGTGCAACTTGCTATGCAGAAGAGAGCAAGAAGGAAAATAGAATTCTCTAAGCAATTTACATGAAGATGAGACAAAAATGTCTATTATACCATTTAAAATGCAGATCAACCCTTGTAATAGATAGTGTCAAAGGCTTGTAGCTGACAACCCACCCAGAAATGAAACTGGAAACTACAACCTGGTAAAGTGAACATTACCAATCATCTCACCTACTATTCAGTTCACACCCTAACTAAAACAATCACAGGTAACTAAGTGGGGTTCAGCATATCCCACAGTACAGTGTGGAGTAGTTTCATTCTGCTGTATGAATCCAGCCCTGTAACAAATAAAAGCCATTTAAGTCATTGTCACAGGTAGGGAAACAATCTCTTTGTACTGTATCTTCTAACCAACACTCATTAAAGTGGCACAGCACAGTTTCAGGGTGGCATCAACACCCATGATACTGAGTAAGCTAATGATGCTTAAGTAAACTATGAATTAATTATACATAGCCCAGCATGACACTAGGAATACAGTATATGCATATCTGCCTGAATGTCCTACCTGCAGCCATGCTAATTAAGAGCTAACCTCCTTCAGCAGATACAGAGGACAGATGGGAAACACACTTGGCGCTACACTAATGCTCTCACACACAGTTTTGCCCTTGAGCACATAGAGGCTCTGATTAGGCTTCAGTTAAGTTAGTTAGCCTGGAGCAAACCCCAGCCAGCCAGACAGACAAAAAGGGGCAGCGTTTCAAATAATAATAAAAAAACGGAAGAGCTTTTCATGCACAGTACAGTAATGGCTAATTGATTTAGGGGAAAATATTTAGGTGCCATTTATTTAAAGCTGTGGCTGCATGAAATGTTACATTATCTGATAAAGATGTTTGATCAATTTCAACATGTTCTAACAATAATTTTCAAAACTAGTGCTGACACAGTTAATCGATGTCGATCAAAGTATGTAATAATAATTTTTCTATTACAACTACCAAACATTTTCTGTTTCCAGCTTCTCAAATATGACAATTTGTTTCTTAAACAAAACAAGCAATTTTTCATCGCTGTTTTCGGACACTGATTTTATTTTATTTTTTTAATAAAAATAATCATTAGTTATAGTACATGATAATAATGATAATCATTAGTTGTAGTACATGATTCATTTTTATTTTTACTGAGTGACTAGGTAGGATGGTTAGGGTTTGGTTATGGTTTTGCTTACATTGCTACTAAAAGGCAATAATAAAAAGCTAACAAAACATGTCCTGGGGCTTATTCCTTTGATTTCATACCAGAAGCACATGACATGTATTTTTATACGAAAGAGCACATCTGTTTACACAATTTTGTCTCCATTATCAGTCAGACAAAAGAATGACACAATAAATGCTGCTGCAAAAACAAGAGAATGCTGCTTCATTCATTTTTATTCTTTATTCTCATTTTTATAGGTAAGTACTGATTATAATTTATACAGGTGAGCCAGGTGCTGGCTCACAAAAATAGACAATACAAATATAGATCAAATATAAACGGGCTGTGGGAAACACAGAACTTCCAATGTTACATAGTTCTTTTTCCAGCAAACCAAAGATTTTGTAGACTTCTTATGAATATTAGATCATTTCAAAATGCTGCATCAATCAAACACTTATCTGCACATTCTTTTCAGCTTCATGACTGCATTGGCTTAAATTCATAAGTTTCAAAGCGGATCTTGTTTAATTCAAATTAAACTAAAAGAAAACTGTGCTTATTTTTATACTGACAGCAACTGAATTCCTGTCAGAAACAACGAATACGCACATGCCCACATGGAAATATTAAATGGATATATTGGATATGGATATAAGACTTAATATGAGATTTTTTTAAATCACATGAAAGTATTGTAAGATAACTATGAAGTCATTATTGAATGGCATTAAGTACATTAATGTGGGGATTGTTTGGATGCTTTAGTGAAGGGAATAGAAAGCGCTCCTACCGTCAACAGCCATAGTCGGTCTCAGCGTGTATCTCTCCGTGGTGTCAGCAGGACTCTCCCATTCTTCTGCGAGACGGATAAAATGTAGTCAGTGTTAGAATAAAGAGCGCTTCTTGCCCTCTCTAACCCACTATGTGAGCATGGAGGCAGCTGTTACTGTAGTCGTACTGAGGGAAAAATCCTAGATCACACTCTGTCTCTCTCTCTTTCTCTCTCTCTCTGTGTTGGTTTACGCATTTGTTGTCCGGGACGCCGGGAGCAGTCCGATATGAAGGAGCTCCTTCTGAATCCCCGCCCCGCTCTCCGTACCTGACCTCCAGGAGACAAAAGGTCATTACGTCCCGACACCAGCTGCTACTGGATACATCACTCTCTCTCTCTCTCTCTCTCTCTCTCTCTCTCTTTCTCTCTCTTTCTCTTTCTCAAGCACAAACACAAACGCCCCATTTTAATATTATGGCACTACATCTATTCTGCATGTTTAATGAAAATATCCAGGTAAACAGTAATATATTTACATATTATAATTCCTGACGTGATTAGTTTAAGGACAACTATGTCACTTTAAAGTTTAAAAAGTCACAGCATATATTTACTATAGGTACAATGTTAAGTGTACTGATATACAGTATACACTAGTTACTGAAGTCACTATGAGCTGCACTTATAGTTGATGATAAAACAAAATGTTCCAGGCTGCAGTACAATGTTGATCAGCAAGTAGTGTAATACTCCTAGATTTCCAAAAATATTGTGTAAATTTAACGGAAGTCTCCTGAAAGACTTTTTTTGTGTGTGACTGAAAGTAAACTCAGACAGTAGACATCATTTCACTTTATTTAATAGCAACAGCAATAAAATCTAAACAATGTGCATCTTGTCTTTTATTTCTCCACCATCTTGCACTGAATTTCCTTTCTCTATGCAAACAAACTAAATCAAAAGTAAGCCTGCATCTCAGACTAACACAAACAACCCTGCATGCATTCATGAATACAGCAAGTACACATAAGTAAGCCAGTAGGATTGGTTATGCTATGCAGCGCTTTGTGTTTACTTTAAGTCAGAGTCAAAGACAAGAGTTTAAGGTGATATATGTTTTTTTGTTTGTTTGTTTTTTTCACTTATACTTGACCTGCAAGAATTTTTCTACCATTGGGGTGCAGTTATTATGATGATGAACAATGATAACAGACAATAATATGAATATAATTTCTACATTGCCGCATACTGAAGTTTAGTACTGCACTACCAAAATACTGAGGGACTCAGGGAGACATATTTTTAAAAGAGACGTCAAATCATAAGACCAGTGTCAAAAATATCCTTTTAGTCCCTATGAGATTCAAAAATGACTCTGGCAATGCCCTTAATGCAAAAAATTGCATATTGCTGCCCACTGATTATTATTACTATCTCCTCATCTTTGAAGCTGAGGCAGCGTGGTGGTGTAGTGGTTAGCACTGTCACCTCACAGCAGGAAGGACCCAGGTTCAAATCCACAGATCAGCTAGGTACCTTTCTGTGTGGAGATGGATGTTCTTCCCATGTCTGTCTGTGTGGGTTCTCTCTGGGAACTGCAGAACTGCAGGTCTCACTTGCCTCAGTTAAGGTCAGTGTTCATGGTTCAACAATAAGAAAGAGACGGGGCAAAAATGGCATCCATGAGACAGTTTCAAGGCGAAAGCCACTGCTGACCAAAAAGAACACAAAGACTCGTCTCACATTTGCCAAAGAACATCTTGATTATCCCTAAGACTTTTGGGGAAATATTCTGTGGACTGTGGACAAAAGTTGAATGTTACATCTGGCGTAAAACTAACACAGTGTTTCACAAAAAGAACACCATACCAACAGTCAAGCATGGTGGTGGTAGTGTGATGGTCAGCTTCAGGACCTGGATGACTTGTTATAATTGATGGAACCATGAATTCTGTGATCTACCAGAAAATTCTGAAGGAGAATGACCGGCCATCAGTTTGTGACCTCAAGCTCAAGCACACTTGGGTTCTGCAGCAGGAGAATGATCTGAAACACACCAGCAAGTCCATCTCAGCTCAAACAAATTTAAGGTGTTGGAGTGGTCTGGACTTAAAGCCAATTGAGATGCTGTGGTGTGACCTTAAACAGGCCGGTCGTGCTCAAAAACCTTCCAATGTGGGTAAATTAAAACAATTCTGACGAGTGGGCCACAGCGATGTGAAACACAGTAGTTGCCGCCAAGGGAGGAACAACAAGTTATTAGGTTTAGGGGGCAATTACTTTTTACAGGGCCAGGTTTAGACAGCTTTCTTCCCTTAATAAATGAAATAATCATATAAAAACTGCATTTTGCATTTACTCTGGTTATCTTTGTGTAATATAAAAATTTGTTTGATGATCTGAATCATTGAAGTGTGACAAATATGCAAAAACACAAAAAACCAGGAAGCGGAAAAATACTTGTTCACAGTACTGTATGCAAGCACAGTCTTTGCACAAACCAAGAAACAGACATGAGGAGGAGATCAACCGGATGCTTGCAGAAAAGCCTAAAAACAGCCATCCCTTGGTAGACACCCACGTCAGCTGCTATTTCCCCGTCAAACAACCAAGCTTCACATCAAAGCAGAGAATCTGGGAGCAAGTTGTGAACACATCTTTGTTAATGTAATTTCAAAACATACCCAGCTAATTGAATCTGCTGGCATTAAGATGCATGCAGACTGCACAGCATCAGCGTCTTTTTTGTAGAACAGTAGTATGTCTCAGAAGGACTGCAAGACTGTCCATTCATCTGTGCTGGAAGATGAGGAACCTCCCTGATGTGCAAGCACTGGATCATCAAAGGGCGAAGAATGGAAGAAAGGACTTGCTGGTCCATCAGGGCTTCACCAGAGCACATGCACACACACACATACACACACACGCTCAAACAGATTTATGCGAGATATTTCACTCATTGTCTTTCTTTTTCTCAAGCATACGCATGCAGAGATATACAGAGTTTCACACACTCACTCATACTCTCTGAAACAGTAGAGCTTAAAATAGAAGTCTGCTACTGTGTTGTCTGTAAGGGCAGTTAGTTCCCGTGTAAAACTGAGCAGTCAAAGCTTGTATATTCAATCCAGAGGATGATCAGTGCAGTCAATTATGATAAGGCTTGCTTTGCACTGGTCCATAGGGTGTCAGGTGGCAAAAACACAGCAGCTAAAGCATGAACAGTTCTTGTGGAAAGAATTTGTGCAGTCGTTATCTTCCATTGTCCAACTAACATATGCCATTATTGCTGTTACATATAGATATAAGACATACTGTATAGCCTGTCTGCTTTGTACTAAGAGACCTTTGTGTTTTTGCTTTGACAGTGCACATGCACAGTGCAAATACACATGCATTCACATAGTTTGGAAAACAGATGTAACACAAAAGAACAGTATGTTTGTACTACAACCAGCCAGATTGAGGCTGATACCACGAAGAAAAAGAAATGTCTTATACTTGTGCTCGAGCTCTCTTCAAAAAGAGAAAGCGAGAGAGAGAGAGAGAGAGAGAGAGAGAGAGAGCACTTCCTTATGAGACATAGAGAAGCTATTGATAGTGGAGTGTAGCATCAGCCTTGCCAAAGCTGGTGTCATGGTGAATGGTTGTCCCTGCATTGGCAGTGAGAAATAATGGTGCCAAAAAAGAACTGAAAAATTGGAGGAAAAAGAGCAACTGAGGAGAGACTGGGCCAACCTTTGGTGCATCTAAATGCTTAGAAACAAAAAAGATTCAAAGAGGTTGGATTTCAATGTAACATAAGAGTTCTCGTCTGCCTGTATTTAATCTGATCTGAAAAGGATTGCTCTTTCAGGTGAAGTGAAAGCAATCTAATGAATTCCCACAGGAAGCTATTTATTCTACTGAGATGAGTGCAAATGATAGAGAGGAATCCACTCTATAGTGTTAAGTTCTGGCCCTGAGCTGTTTTCCTAATCAGAGACCTGCGGGAGTTTTCCTGTAATTGTGTGCACATATCGTAGAGAGTCATCCTTTGCAAAAGCTTTGTGTCCCCTCTCTGGATTTATTCAGGATGGGGAACCGAAAATGACAGAACCTATTTGAGAGATATATTCCCATTGCCACTCCCTGATCATTGCCTCTTGTCTCCTGCTCTGCACCCTGTGCATGTGCCTTATTTGTGCTTCTGTGTGTTATGTGTATGTGCGTTTGCGTGTGTGTGTGTATACAGAATATACACATATGCACAGGGAGAGAGGGATGGGAAAGGAAAATGATTCTCATTCCACTCACTCTCTGTTGGTGACCTCAGATTGCCACAGTGTAACAGACAGTGTCTGAAGCTGAGTTGTACAAAAACAAACTCTCCCTCTCCCTTACACACACACACACACACACACACACGCAGAACAACATAAGTTCTTGTTTCCCTCTCCCACTAAAGTCTTTAAGGGGGTTAGGGTTAACTGCTGCTGAATTAAGCAGTGCTTTGTTTGTTTGTGCATGTGTCAGGGAAAGCGAGTGAGTGATTGAGAGGTCACCTCTGCCTTCTAGTAAAATATTTCTGCCTTGATTAGAGGAATCTCATTCAGGATGTAACTGACAAACAAGTCACTTATGTCCTTTGTGGTCATCACATCTCAATCTAGATGAAAGGTTGCAAGTTGTTTTGGACACTTGTTCACCGTCATCATCATCAAAACACCATATGAGGGATACAAGATAAACTTAATTTTTTATACAGCTCTAAGATGGACTGAACAAATTTTCTTCCTTTTTTGGTGGATTTTCCCTTAATGAAGTTTAGGTGTCTGTAGATGGGACATTTACACTGTAACAGTTTTTCTTTATTGCAATCATTTTAAATGCACCACTTTTGGTTCCTATAAAAAATAAATCATATCAAAAATAACAATAACACATATTTATTACTGTAAATATAATTTTGGTATCCAAAAGTATCACTAAATACACAAGCACAAATTCAATGCAGTCTAACACATCTAACAAGTAGGACTTTAAACCTTAAAAGTAATTAATTATTTATTAATTAACACAGCTAGTTCCTCTGCTTCTGAATACATAAAACATGTACCTAGGTTATACTTTCCTTTTCCCTGTTTTAACCAGAACATAAGTGAGTTTTGATCTTTTCCACTGTTCTGATGGTGGATGATAGAAGAGAAGCACATTAAACTAATCACAGTGTCTGTCACAAGGCAGCAACGCTCTGAATGCAAAGAGCTGAAAAAGTGAACAAATATTTTTTTTAAATACATCGTCCCCACTGAATTAAGACAATAAAAAGACAGATTTTCAGGCATGAAATGAGGGATAAAAAGACAGCAATATTCACGTCATCTTTATAAAAGATCTCTTTTTGTTAGATCCCCTGGGATGATTCTGATTGGAAACAATCCAAGTTTAATCAATCTTCATATGGCAGGATGCTGAGTTCCTCTCTCTCACTGTCACTCTCACACTGCTTCCTTTTGAAATCCACTCATCTCCCCTCTCTTTCTGTCTCTTCCACTACATGTATCTGTGTTTTTCAGTCCATAGCTGTCAAAACTAACAGTCTCTGTTTCTTATTCTGAAAGAAGAATTTTATCCTGAGTCTCCTATCCTCTTCTCTCCTCTCCTCTCCTCTCCTCTCCTCTCCTCTCCTCCCAGAAAAGACAGGGACAGAGAAATCAGAATGCATCACAACCTGACCCACTGTGTCCAAATAACGAGGCCAAATACCAGTCTCATTGAGAATACAGGTCAGGAAAATGGCTTCAGTCAATAATCTCATTTATCTGCTCAGCCTTTAGGGAAAAACGCGTGCCATTCACTTGCTTCCCCTTCTTCTTCCACTCTGAGTAAAACTAAGTGCTTACAAAGACAAATGTAACATGTAGATGCTGTGACATGAAGAGAAAAGAAAAACAAATGCTATGGCTAGAATTTGTGTAATGCATCAACCACACCTCATCACAATGAGAAATCATGAATGTTCAGCGTTGTTGTGTGTGCTTTTATAAATCTCTGGCATGCAATTTCTTAGGCTCAAGGTTTCCACTTTGTCTTTAGATTGCAATATTTTCCAAAATGATTGATCCACCATAGACATATATCATGTTTGTCAGTGCATTAGTATTCACAGCACAAAATCCACCATCTTTTTGCCTTTGTAAACAGTCTCAGATCTTGCTCTAGACTAATTACCAGACTGTCCTTATTCAAAGCTTTGTTGTTGCACTAAGCTCAGTGGATCAATGAAATTCTGAGCGTCTGCTGGGCAAAATGACTCTGGTTGGCCGCTCCTAAAGGAAGGTCCTTTCACAAGGACACTTCTTTTTGTTTCAGAATAATACGCAGTCAGTAATCAGTGCTAAATAAATCATTAATCCTCCCCAGTCTTTCTTCTATGTATGAAGTGAGGCTTTGTACACGTAGACTGTTTTCAACTGAGATGGTAATTCAGTTTAACACGTGTGTGCAATTATGAAAAATGATGATGACTGTGTCCCATTTTTCACGTTCGTTTTTACTTTGCTCACATTGTGTTGTTGAGAATAATGAGCTAAAATTAACTCACAGCGCAGCTCAGCTAATAGGATGTATCTGTTTCTCTTTGTCTGTGTAGGTGTGTGTTTGTAGGTGATGCATCAAAGTATATCAATAAATCTGTCATCTCTACACATCTCCGCCCTTTCCTCTTTCTTGCAAGAAGTGGCTTTCTCTCAATGAGTGGGCCATAAATGAGTCATGATGTTATCTGCAATGTTTCATCTTTTAATTCTTGGTATCTTCCATTTGCTGCATCCATACAGCCCTAGCTTTATTCCACATCTATATTTATCATCAGTGACAGTGGTCCTCATCTCCATCCTGTGTCACATACATTAAATAAAAAAGATTAGATAGGGTCATGCATCCATGCAAACTAGCATGGCTAGTTTACAGGGATACACCAGCTTACATCAAAATACACACATTGAGGCAAGCCCAGTAACACTGTAAAATGATATTATTTCCGTTTATCACCATATTACTAGTGATTATTCACAAAACGAGGAATATTAATCAGTTCTATCAAAATGAAATTATTGGTCTTTGTCAAAAAAAAACAAGCCAAGTTTTGTCTAATTATTGTCTTTCATTGTTGCTCAAACAGACAACTGACAATAATGGTTTACTTTAAGTGACTCTAACTCTAAATCATTTTTCCTTCAGTAATATAAAAATTTTCAAATGGCCTGTCAATCACAAGCTTATTAAGATCTCATAGCATTTTTTATTTTTTATTTTGATGAAAATCAAATGGAACATCCTTTATAAATAACTCAGTGCTGTCAACAATCACAGCAGTTCCTTTTACTCTTCTGTGTCATAATACCAAGTTATCTATAAAGCAGGTAAAGTAGAAAAATATTTTCCTCATTCTACTTACAATTTCCAGCTCACAGACACATTTAAAGAAAACATTGTCAAATGTTTTATGGCACCACATCAAAGGGAATGGACCGTACACCGTATGTATGTGTCTCTGGAGGTTGGTGGCTTCCTGCTGAATGCTGATATGCTTATGGAAACATGTATTTTTTAATTCATATGCAAGTTGCCACTTTATGTGGACTTCCTTCCTTAGTCATTCTTAGTCATTCAGTCTTCCTTCAGTCATTTCGATGTAACATTTTATCATTTATTTATCAGTGATAAGTGAATACATTTTTGTAATAATTAAACAGGAAATTATGTGTGTGCACCTTGCTCCAAAGGATTTTCTCACTTTTAATACTGGCCTGTATTATTAAGAACTTACCTATCACCAAAGAGACCAACCTGGATCATTTATTTGTGGGTCAAAACAGTGATAAGCCCCTGGTGTCTTCTCCTATTATACAAAACATATTTTGTGAATTCATGTGTTGTGCAGGATTCTCTGTAAAAAAAAAACACTGAACTAAAATATTAGTATAATGTAATAATAATTGTTTCTCTAATCACAGGAAAGTAAAAGAAGCAATGCAATACTTGGATGAAATCAAGGCTTGACTTGCTCTTCATGTTTAAATTGATTATGAGCTATACATCTTCCAACGTGTCTGATGGTCCATTTTCATCATAACAACTTCTCCCTGGAGTGAAATAATGTCTGGCCTCCAGGCAGTGTAAATGAAGAAAAATGTAAAGGCCTGAGCTGAGGCTCAGACTGTGGATGGGTGAAGTTAAATGTGATTGAAACTAATTGATGTATGTCCTCACTCACATCTCATGGGATGAAACCCAGAAATGTCATGTTAGAATGTAATTAACTTTATTGCAGTCCTCTGTCTCATGCTTGAATACAGACTCTGCAACAGAGACATTTTCACTAATAATATAAGGTATCATTGTTAACATACTAACACTTGGCTGTCAGAATTAGTCTATCCTGAAATCACTTATAAAATGTATGGCTCCATCTACTCTACACACACAGGTACAGTGTGCTTTAGTTGTAGAGTCATTCTTTAAAATGTAGAAGCCCTGATGACGTTATGAGATTATTAAGAATGAGATGGTCATTTAGAAATGAACAACATTCAGCCTTTAAGGTCCGCCTGTTTCTTCAAACAAATGTCATGTGACTGGGGTCACAAGTCAGTTTATGACAGTCAGTAAAAGAAATCATGTAGATTCTTAAAATGCATGTTACGAAGAGCAAACGAGAATGTAATGCTATTTATTACTACTTAAATTACCAGGCTTATTACATATTCCTTTGATGTGCATTGCATTAATGTCCTTCAGAAAAAAAACTTGTAAGAACATTACAGTAAAGTAGAATAATCCTTAACTTAATAAGAGTACAATAAGTATTATATGCCGTTTTCTGTTATGTTATGTAACACATACAATTATCAAATTTGACTTTAACTTACTGCAAAAACATGAGGTATCAATAGCAATATTAATCTATAAATCTTACAGCTTACCTTAAATTTGACATATGCAATATTTTATTCATTATACACAGGACTGATTATGACCGGAAATGACCTATTTTTGATTGGTTTTTATTATTTTTATTACCTATTTTTGTTCTGTAAATTGAGTATTTAGTATTTGTGTTGGTGTTAATCTTTTCTGGTTATGGTTCTTTCTTTCTTTCTTTCTTTCTTTCTTTCTTTCTTTCTTTCTGTTTGAACGTAGAGCTGCTGTAACATGCCAAAATAATTTCCCTCTGGGATTAATAAAGTTTTTTAAATCTTGAATCTTGAATCTTAACTGTCTATTATCTGTCAGGATGTGGCGCCCTCATGTGGCTTCTGTGTAAACTGATGTTAGCATGAGACATGATAAATATTCTTAAAAAATAATTTTAATCACAGTCACACAGTGACATGTAAAACGACGTTTCACGCCAACAATGTTAAACTAAATAGATAATTACAATAAGAGTGAAAACAAACAGTAACCTTCCTGTCCTGCGGGGGGCGCTGTTACAAACACCGACAGACATTTCTAGAAAGTCGGGGTCGCTGTCAGCTGAAAGCGGAAGTGCGACTGTTGTTTATCCGGCATTGAGCCTCCTCGTCGTTAGCGCAACGATGGCCAGCGCTTCAGCAAAACAGGCGCCCAAAATCGTCCCCAAAACATCTTCAGGGGCCACTGGGGCAGCGGGGTCTAGCGGTGCCCCCCCGATAATGCCCCTTGCGTCTCCACTCATGGGGAAAAAGAAGAAGCCGTTTCTTGGGATGCCCGCACCGCTGGGCTACGTTCCCGGTCTCGGCAGAGGGTAAGCTAACTTACCTGGCTTGGTTAGCTAGCCTGCTAATTAACGACAGCCCTTTAGCTAGCGAGCTAGGTGTGAAGTCAGTAGTTTATCCAAGTGTCGTACGCTGTAATACTTTTTTGCTGGCTACAGTGTTGTAAATATATATTAAGCAATAAATGCTTCTGTAGTGAAAGCTAAGTTATTATATATTAAATAATTTACACAGAGTTAGTTAAGTTATGGGAGACTATGATTCTGTTGGTTGGGCAGTCGTCTACGAACCCCAGGGTTAGTGGTTCTATTACTGGTTCCCCCGATTGCTGGGCCCATGTCGAATTGTCCCTGAACAAGACACTGAATCCCTAACCCGTGGCGCCTAAAATGCAGCTGCCTGTCCACAAGACAGGGCACTAATAAAGTATCAATTATTATTATGATAAAGTTTGTAACATGAGTAAGTCGTATTAACTCTATAATTCTGTGGTCAATAATCCTTTACTGTGTTACAGTAGTGTGATCGTCATTTGCAGGGAAAAATCAAAACCATTCAAAGTAATAGGCATTAAGAGCAAAATGTTAAATAATATACAGCCAACCATAAATAACATGACCACCTGGCCAATACTGTGTTGGTCCCCCTTTTGCTGCCAAAACAGCCCTGACCTGTCGAGGCATGGACTCCACTAGACCCCTGAAGGCATGCTGTGGTATCTGGCACTAAGGTGGTAGCAACAGATCCTTTAAGTCCTTTACTTTGTGATGTGGGGCCTCCATGGATTGGACTTGTTTGTCCAGCACATCCCACAAATAGTCGATTGGATTGAGATTTGGGCAATTTGGAGGCAAACTCAACACCTCAAACTTGTTGTGCTCCTCAAACCATTCCTAAACCATTTTTGCTTTGTGCCAGGGCACATTGTCCTACTGAAAGAGGCCACAGCCATCAGGTAATACCGTTTTCGGTGGTGGAAAGGGGCCAGCATGGGCACCGTGACTGGTCTGCAGCTATTCAGTTCCATACACAACAAACCGCAATGCACTGTGAATTCTGACACCTTTCTATCAGAACCAGCAATTTGAGCTAGAGTAGCTCATCTGTTGGATCGTGCACCACGGGCCAGCCTTTGCTCCCCATGTGCATCAGTGAGCCTTGGCCGCCCATGACCCTGTTGCTGGTTCACCACTATTCCTTTTCTGTAGCACTTTTGATAGATACTGACCACTGCAGACCGGGAACACCCCACAAACCTTCAGTTTTGTCTAGCCATCACAATTTGGACCTTGTCAAACTCGCTCAAATCCTTACACTTGCACATTTTTCCTGCTTCTAACACATCAGCTTTGAGGACAAAATGTTCACTTGCTCCTTAATATATTCCACCTACTTACAGGTGCCATGATGAAGAGATAATCACTTCACCTGTCAGTGGTCATAATGTGATGCCTGATCAGTGTATAGTTTACATATACACTACTCACAAAAAGTTAGGGATATTCGGCTTACAGGTGAAATTTCAGGATGAACCTAAAATGCACTATAACCTTTACAGGTGAACTTAATGTGACCTTCCCTAAACTTT
>JAUMHL010000028.1:16231282-16241728 GCA_032362345.1 Sandelia bainsii | reverse complement strand
TAGTGTGAACTTTTTACGTTTTCCATAAATTTAACCCGAAAGCCAAATATCCCTAACTTTTTGTGAGTAGTGTATATACAGTCCAGCTGTAAAATGTATGTAGAAGAGATGAAAAGCATAGTTTTACTAGTGTTACAAAATATTATATTTATTTTATCAACTTGAACTTTGTTTCTTGCAACTACAGTTCATTTAAAGTCCCACCGAATATAATTGGAAGTGCGAAGTTATGACTTACCCTGTGGTGTCTAATTAATTTACACACTTGTATGTTGCTGATAAACCTGCTTAAACCCACATAAATTATCAAAATGCTGCTGAATGGTATAGATAATGTTGTCAGACTGTTTATTGAACTTTATTGTGCATGCTAAGTCCTGTGAGTTTTATGTTGTATGTTTTAGTATAACATCTTAAACAATTGCTCCTCATCAGTGCAACTGGATTCACCACCCGATCTGATATTGGGCCTGCTCGTGATGCCAACGATCCAGTGGATGACCGTCATGCACCCCCAGGAAAGAGGACAGTTGGGGACCAAATGAAAAAGAACCAGGATGATGACGATGAAGATCTGAATGACACCAATTATGATGAGGTGCTTATCCATAGTTTATTTGCTGTTGCAGTGCTGTCTGCAAGTTCTTCATTCATCCACTCAAAATTCAAAGTTGACCAGTGGGTAAATCTGTGCACATTAATGGTTATATGATCTCTATTGTTGTGTTACTAATTATATTGCCTTCTTTATTGTAGTTTAATGGATATGCAGGTAGCTTGTTCTCAAGTGGGCCCTATGAAAAGGATGATGAAGAGGCAGATGCTATATATGCAGCACTGGACAAGAGGATGGATGAAAGACGCAAAGAAAGAAGGTTACTAAAAATTGTCAATTTTATCACCTGGGTATTATAGTAAAAACATGCTCCTTCACATGACATTTGATAGTGCATTTGAGTGGAAGTTTAAATGCTGTCTTGTGTATTTTTAGGGAGCTGAGAGAAAAGGAAGAAATTGAGAAATACCGTATGGAGCGACCCAAAATCCAGCAGCAGTTCTCTGACCTAAAGGTATATAATTTCACATGATATGCCCAATTTTTATGTCTCTTTCTTTTAAAAATATGACTGCAGCATTTAATGTAGCCACCATGGCTTTTTGAGATTATATATTTGGATATTTTAGGGCTCTTACTGTTTGAGCAGGCTGAGGTGCAACCAACAATCAATTTAAAGTCACAGTATAACAGTGTAAATCACCGCACATGCCAAGGTGATTTTTAATTTTTCTTTATTCTCTGTTTTGTCTATTACTTCACAGAGGAAGTTGGCAGAGGTATCAGAGGAGGAGTGGCTGAGCATCCCTGAGGTGGGAGATGCCAGGAACAAGCGCCAGAGGAATCCCCGCTATGAGAAACTCACCCCTGTCCCCGACAGTTTCTTTTCCAAACACCTGCAGACTGGAGAGAACCACACTTCTGTTGACCCTCTGCAAGGGGTCAGCATGCATGCAAAAACATTCATTTATTATAGAAATCCACAAGACAATTCCCACGTTAGAGAACAAGAATATGTATTTTCAACCTGCACCAGCAGGTGTCAGGATATATCAGTGGAAACTCTCATCAGCCGCACATGTGATGAAGTTTTCAAATGCTCCTTTTTCATGCAGCCATGTAACTTAAGTGAACCCACAGTTTGTTATGCAGTGTCAAACACGTATTCTTAGCAGATTGACAGTGCATGCAATCCATATGCTTTACCACATATTTGAACTCAAAACAAATGGTAGCATTTACTGTTGATTAAGAAAGTTGCCAGTTTTTGCCATGTACATATTGTATTTTCAAACCTTTTGTTATTTCTATGAATGTGCTACACTATATTGTTACTTGCTATAGCATAGGAAAGCCATGGTCACAATTTTAAACCTATTTATTACAGACTTTAATGCTTCACTCCATTATCGTTGTTTCTTGTTTCCACTAGCTGGGGGGTCTGAACACACCCTACCCAGGAAGCATGACTCCCGGCTTGATGACACCAGGGACAGGAGAGCTAGACATGAGGAAAATCGGTCAAGCCAGGAACACACTCATGGATATGAGGCTCAGTCAGGTAACTAATGCATCATCCTCTGCCACTTTTATCGTGCATCCTGCATATTCTGCAGGTGTTACCTAGATACACAGGATTGATATATTCTCTGATTCCCTGTCTATTTTAAGGTGTCAGACTCAGTGAGCGGCCAGACGGTTGTGGATCCAAAGGGCTACCTGACAGATCTCAACTCCATGATCCCCACGTATGGAGGGGACATCAGGTGGAGATGCACTGGAGGCACCAGAGGTTTTTAGAGTATATTTATGTTTATTTTTTTCTAATGGTTTGTCTTTGCCATGTGCAGTGATATCAAGAAGGCTCGTCTGTTGCTGAAATCTGTGAGGGAGACCAATCCCCATCACCCGCCTGCTTGGATTGCCTCTGCCAGGCTAGAGGAGGTGACAGGCAAACTGCAGGTGGCGAGGAACCTGATCATGAAAGGCACAGAGATGTGTCCTAAGGTAAAGGATTTTACATTGTGTACTAAATCTGTGCCAATAGCTGTATGTCATTAGGTTATTCAGAATATAAAAGTAAAGTTTGTTTTTATGTTTAAATTCAATGTAAAAGCTGTAATACTTGCCTGGATCCAGTATTATAACATTGCCGATAGAATGGAATGAAATTTCAGTGAGGAAAATGGTTCTTGCCCTCCTACTATCATTTCTCTCTGCACACCAGAGTGAAGATGTTTGGCTGGAGGCAGCCCGGCTCCAGCCTGGTGACACAGCCAAAGCAGTGGTAGCCCAGGCTGTTCGCCACCTGCCACAGTCTGTCCGCATCTACATCAGAGCTGCAGAGTTGGAGACAGATGTCAGGGCCAAGAAACGAGTTCTCAGGAAGGGTAATAAATAATAATAATTGATACTTTATTGATCCCCTTGGGGAAATTGTTGTTTGGACAGCTGCTAGACCAGTGTCAGCGCTACTATGCGGTTTCGGTGTCTTGTCCAAGGACACCTCGACATGTAGCTTGCCGGGACTGAGAATCGAACCCTTGGGTTGGGAGACGACTGCTCTACCCACTGAGCTATCATGCCGCCCTATATATAGGGTGTCGTATAGCATGACCTGTGACGATGAATTTAGAAAGGGCTAAAGTAATGCTTTTAACTTATTATCCTGTTTGCGTGTATCTATTATCAGATTCTGAGAAAGCCCTATGTTGAATTTTTGAAAAGTCATGTTGCTGTTCTGTTCTTATGAGAAGAGGTTTCTGTTCTTCCCAGCAGTGCTTGCATCAGTGAATACATAATGATTTCCCTGCCAAAAAGGAAAACACAAATTTCTGCAGGGAGAAAATCCGTAACCAGTTTCAATTTGTCTGTTGTCTCATGAAAGCCCACACACAGAACTCAGTTTTGCTCAGTTTCTGCGCAGATAAGATTGAATAAAATATTTCATAAGGGTTACATTTGGCAGCTGTGGTTCTGGCTTTTTGTCAAGACCAGGCACCCTACTTGAACCATGGTGTCAATGCCCTAACACACTTAAAGACAAATTGATATTTCCCAGCAGCATACCCAAGTGACAGAAATGGATGCGGAGCTTCCTCTCTGGAAATATTAACTTTGCCTCTACATGTTCAGTTACCTCTAGTCAACTTTTCTCCATTACATAAACAGCACTCAGCCTTCCCACCCAGACACTTTTGAGCTTTTCTTCTGTTACTGGATGTGCTGTTTGGTGTTTGTTTTTATTGTCACTACTGTAACTCAGTGAACACACTGAGAACCGTAGTACTTCCATTTCTTCCATTTTTTGCCACTGTTTCCAGTCACATATCCTCATTGTGTATTTCCAGTATTATAAGTGTTGCTTTTTTTTGTGACAGATTGGGCTAAATGACAGCCTGTAGTCACATAGTGTAAATCACTCAGAATACATATGTCAGTAAGATGACTTAACAGTTGTGTAACTGTAACCCATGTAGCTCTGGAAAATGTGTCCAAGTCAGTTCGACTGTGGAAGACAGCTGTTGAGCTGGAGGAGCCAGAGGATGCCAGGATCATGCTTAGCAGAGCTGTGGAGTGTTGCCCTACTAGTGTGGAGGTACTATTAGCATATACTGTCATTCTAGTGTTTTTTACCCAATCATGGATTTAATAGGACTAACAGGATGCCATATGCTGCATTGCAATAAATAAGCCTTTGCACCCACCTCTGTATCATCTGTTCTCTATAGCTGTGGCTGGCACTGGCCCGGTTAGAAACATACGAGAATGCCCGTCGTGTCCTGAACAAAGCTCGAGAGAACATCCCCACCGATCGTCACATTTGGATCACTGCTGCCAAGTTGGAGGAGGCAAATGGCAACACTCAGATGGTGGACAAGATCATTGACAGAGCCATCAGTTCTCTACGTGCCAACGGTGTGGAGATCAACAGAGAGCAGTGGATACAGGTGTGTTTCTGTGGCTTGGTGTGTTTCTGACATCGGAGAGAGAGAGAGAAAGAGAGAAAGACAGGGAAGGGTTTCCTGTAGCTGTTTATGGAAGAGGGAAACTTACGACATTGAATAAATTAATGAATACCCTAAGATCACAGGAAATTTTTAAACTTTGAAAATATAAAATGTTCAAGCTAAAAGAGGACATTCATTTCTTTTTAACTACAAAGGTCTTATATTTAAAAAGTAACAGTACGTTCTGATTCGACTGTATCATAGTTAAATGCATTTCTAATATACAGGTGCTGTCATATACCATATGTAAATGTAAGTGGAATATAATACTAGACAATGTTACAGTTAACTAGAGCTTTTTAAAGGTGGAGTTCCTGATTTATCATTGTCATTAACAAATTGAGGGAAAGCCCTTTTTGACAGTAGTAGTAGTAGAAGTAATTGATTTCTTGCTGTAACTAACACATTAATAATGTGTTAGTTACAGCAAAAAATAAATTAAATATATAGTTCTAGTTTGATAAACGTGAATTATAAAGGGAAAAAACAGAATCATTGTGCCTTTTAATCTTTGGTGCTGAGGGAGTGGCAACTGCGTCATGCGTTTGTCAGCTTTGATAGCATGCCAGAATACTTTGGCAAAGTCACTCTCTGTTATTTCATCTGGATGCAACAGATCACCAACCAGTACAGTGACTAACATATCTTTTAGTGTAGTTCACAGTTTTGCAATCGTGGGTCTTCTCTGCAGTCGCTTTTCATATTTTTTTCACTTGACGACCCAGTGTTTTCTACCTTTGGCAAAGTGTGTGGCTATCTGCTGTTTCATCATCTGTGCAGATATTACCTCTTATAAAGACCAGTTACTTACTGTAAGTCTACAGTACATAGATTTCTGGTCTCAGTGGTGGAACACACTTTTGTACTGTATGTCACATTGGCTGTGTAAATATCCCCTGTAAAACATTCTTCTGAAATTGCTAAGTGTCTGCCAGTTTGTGGCTTAACATTTTTTGCATTCTCTTTCTGTGCATCACCTGCAGTCTGTGTCCTCCTTAATGTCTCCCCTTGTCCTATGCAGGATGCAGAGGAGTGTGACAAAGCAGGCAGTGTGGCTACCTGTCAGGCGGTGATCAGGGCTGTCATAGGGATTGGTATCGAGGAGGAGGATCGCAAACACACTTGGATGGAGGATTCTGAGAGTGTGAGTAGCAAGTCACACTCAGGCCCTGACACTTAGAGGATCGTTCACATACTTATGTGTTATCAGAGTTTCAGTTAACTGAGAAGCCTGTTTGTTGTGTTCCAGTGTGTGGCTCATGGAGCGCTGGAGTGTGCGAGGGCCATCTATGCCCATGCTCTCCAGGTGTTCCCCAGCAAAAAAAGTGTCTGGCTTAGAGCTGCCTACTTTGAGAAGAACCACGGCACCAGGTGAACGGATTTGGTTTCTAAATGAAGCAGAAAGAATAATTCAAAAGCTGACAATTTCTGGAGTATATTGCTTTTATTTTTGTTAACGGTTATAATCACTTCACTCAGTATTTCAGTTTTCTCTCATGTCCGTCTCACCTACTTCATCTGCCACTGTGGTCCTCCAATTAATTATTCTTTCATGGCTCAATGCATCTCTTAGGGAGTCTTTGGAGGCCCTGCTCCAGAGGGCTGTGGCTCACTGTCCAAAAGCAGAGGTGCTGTGGTTGATGGGGGCCAAATCCAAGTGGCTGGCTGAGGATGTGCCTGCAGCCAGAAGTATTCTCGCCCTGGCTTTCCAGGTGATGATAAATTCATGTTAACTTTGACTTGTTCACATAGTATTAATTTGAGCCTGTGTCTTAACTCTGTTTCCCTGTTTTCACTCCTCCTTTTAACCACTTTCCATATCTCTGGTCCTCCTCTTTTGTTTTCCTAGGCTAACCCTAATAGTGAAGAAATTTGGCTTGCTGCTGTGAAACTGGAGTCTGAAAATAATGAGTATGAAAGAGCCCGTCGACTGCTGGCCAAGGCCCGCAGCAGTGCGCCAACAGCCAGGGTGAGTGTTTATGAGGCTGGGAAAAAGTAAAAGACACAAAGAGACTTTAATATTTCAAATTCTGTTAGTGTTACTCACAGTTCATCCTATTTCCTGCAGAAAAAAATCATTTTAGGTTTTAATACATCAGTTTTTTGTCGATCTTCATCAAGGTGTATGAATAGTTTGTATATACTGAATATAAAACAGTCTGAAAGGAGAAGTTAAAGTAAAGAAAGTAGTTTTATTAAGAGGTTGGTGGAGTAAAACACACTTGCTTTACCTCTTTGAATCTGTACAGGGCATGTATTACTTTGTAAATCTCCTTCTCTGAACTCATGTACCAGCACAAACGTTAATAAGTTTTCATTAAGTAATGTTGCTCGAAGCCATGTTTTAAAGATGTTTTGGTTTATAGGGTTTATTCTTCTCTGCTTTAATACCTGTATTTAATAGTAAGTTGATAGTGCATCGTATTTTGCCTAGCTCTTATCTTCTTTTTCTCAAGTTCAGGCTTGCCAGATTTCTACACCTCAGAACAGTCAGCACCACTTATGTTGACAGATGTTTCCAGTAGTGCTCTGAAACATCACGCCATCTGCACTCTAGTTAGCTGTATTGTATTTGCTGACATACATGATTAAGAGCTTGCTTTAATGCTGGCTATACTGATTGTACTGTTAGATAAGGCAACTGTGCGGTAGTAATAAAGCAGATAACCATTTAGGCTAAGAAGCTGGCATATAGTACAATAGAAAGTTAGTAATGTATTTACATGGCATAAACTGGGCTACAATACAAGTATATCAAATACAGTTCTGCTGCAAAGACATTACAATTCCAGAGGAAGTTTGTGGCTTCTGCTTCTACACATTTCCTGACTGAATAGCTTCTCTGTTTCTTTGTAATTCCTGCAGGTATTTATGAAGTCAGTGAAGTTGGAGTGGGTGTTGGGAAACATAGAAGCTGCCCAGGAGCTGTGCACCGAGGCCCTGAAACACTATGAGGACTTCCCCAAACTTTGGATGATGAGAGGCCAGATAGAAGAGCAGTGTGAAAACATGGACAAGGCCAGAGAGGCCTACAACCAAGGGGTGAGGTGGGGGGAAGTGCTAGGGGCAAGGTATTGTAATAAGGGAACTGAGTGAATTCAACTTCTAAGGGAAATATTTGGATGTGTGTTTTTGGTGAAAGTGAGTGATTCCTCCATAACTTTAAAAACTAGTTAATGTTTTGTTTGCTGCTGTAGTTGAAAAAGTGTCCCCACTCGGTTTCCCTGTGGTTGCTGCTGTCTCGTCTTGAAGAGAGAGTAGGACAACTGACCAGAGCCAGAGCAATCCTGGAGAAAGCACGACTCAAGAACCCACAGAGCCCTGAGCTATGGTAATAACGCACACAATATTGAAAGTCTGGTAAGCCACTTGAATGTAAAAGTCAAGTCCTGGCTTATGAGGAACTTAACCTTAAGATGTGCCACCTGTGTAAATTGTGTATTAGGTTTGTTCATATTCATTGAAGTGAGTTATGTAAACTGAACAATTAATGATATTTACATTCAGGTGGCTTCCCTCTTTTTCTGTACTAATATGTTTTTGGCTCTTTGGGAAACTTATCCTTGCTGTGCAATAAGTAGAAAATGCTAGCAGACTTGCACACACACCCACTACCCCATATAAACATTGTTTGATTTATTTATGTATTAGTTCTAAATACAAATGCATGTGTTGGAGAGCATGTACATTTAAAAACATTACAATTCTGATTCATTTAAGTTAAGGTAACACAAAGGGGGAACATCCGGAGATTAAATCTTGAGCATAGTACAAAAGGACAGAATAAAACTATAATACTAGTAATTAAAATAATGAAACAGGTGAGATACCCTTCAGTAGTGTGTTGCTCCATGAGAGGATACAGCACCGAATTGACAGGTGCCTTAAGTTGTGCAATCAGACAAATCAGTTTGTAAACATCCAGCTTGCCTGAAGTGAGATTTCAGCAGAAACAAAGTCTGTGTCCTACACACACCACAGGTTCATTTGTCTGCCAATCATCACCAGCTGGAAACTGTCCAGGTGATGTCCTTTTCCCTGATGACTCACGTGTTTTTTTCCAGGTGTGCACTTCTGCCTCCTCAGTTCTTGATGGATTTCAGGTCTGCTAGTGAATTTCAGGTCTCTCTTGGAGGCAGGCCAGTGAATTAGGGCTAGTAGCTAAAAACTAGCTGTGGCTGTGTATAAACAGTGCTGCTTCTATGGTAACATGTTCTTCCAGACACAGTCACAGAAAGGCCTCACACAGACAAACGCAGGGATCAGAAAGATTCCAGTAAGTCCACGTCTTCCGGTCACCTCATAAAAGACACAGCATGAGTTGGTAAAAGACAGCCAACAAAAACTTAAACTAGACAACAGGTGTTAAATACTTTGCCATATTTATTAAAAACTTTTCTTTAAATGCTGCACCAAAATCCATCTAGGATTCATGTCAAATTAAAAACAAAAATTACTTCATGTACCATATGAATTTCTGTGGTATATTTTTTTATATTAACCAGGTTGGAATCGGTAAGACTGGAGTTCAGGGCCGGACTGAAAAACATCTCCAACACACTGATGGCCAAAGCTTTACAGGAGTGTCCCAATTCAGGTGAGAATATATTGTTTGTTTGGGTGAACCTTGTTTGCAGATCTAATACACACACAATTAATGCCAAAAAGGTTACAGATTGGGTTTTGTGTTTTGTATACACAAATCATTTTGTAATCACTTTATGTACTTTGTAACCTCAAATTTGCTATTTTCATCTCTCTCCCTTTTCTTCCTGCAAAGGTATCCTGTGGGCTGAGGCAGTGTTTCTGGAGGCCAGACCCCAGAGGAGGACTAAGAGTGTGGACGCTCTGAAAAAGTGTGAACATGATCCCCATGTTTTGCTTGCAGTAGCCAAGTATGACTCCTCACTTTTTTACACTCTCTTTCTTAATAATGAGCTCTGTTTTGCATACAGATCATGATCATATAAGAAAAACATAAAATTCTCTGCAGTTCTGATTGTACAGTGAATTTTGGTTTGACACTTTGACAAAATGTTCATAGGTAATCTTGTACACGCATTTCAGGTTGTTTTGGAGTGAGCGTAAGATCACCAAAGCCAGAGAGTGGTTCCTCAGGACAGTAAAGATTGAGCCAGATCTGGGAGATGCTTGGGCTCTCTTCTACAAGTTTGAAATGCAACATGGCACAGAGGTAAGAATCTTATTATTGTCTGTGCCACTTTGTGTGTGTGCCAGTCAACACAGTTTCATTGCAGCTAAAGATCTGCCCACAAAAGATTGACTGACTAAATCCTGTCAAATTCACAAGTGTCCGCAAGTGTACTGACAAGCTGTTATTTTGCTGATCATTTATCACTAATTGTCGCTGTTGCAGGTTAAAATGTCAAACAGCAGCTCAGATCAGCTTTAGCTAAGTAACATTAATTCAATGATTTCAAATGATGGCAGGCCAAATCAAACGTGCTGTTGCTGGACTTTAACACAACACGGCTTCCTGTAGCCAAAGATTGTACATGTTGTAAGAGGTATCACTCTTAAACACCTCTGAATAATGTGCGTCTCTGTAGTTCCATTAACTCTTAACAGAGTGAGACCTCTTCTCTTGTAAACCCAGCAGCTGATCATGCATTAGTTTCAGAATCTCTCAGTTAAAATGTTCATATCATGTCAACAAATCAAAATAAAATTTTGGTTATTAATCCATACCTTCAGTGTTTAATGAAAGTAGCTGTTAGAAAATAAGTTTTGTCAATGTCCATAGGCTATTAGACCTTAAACATAATTCACAAGTACCCAGTCGCAATTCAATTCAGTTTTATTTATATAGCGCCAAATCACAACAAAAGTAATCTCGAGGCACTTTACATTGTAAGGTTT
>JAUMHL010000028.1:16218056-16231182 GCA_032362345.1 Sandelia bainsii | reverse complement strand
CTCCCTTTAACGGAAGAAACCTCCAGCAGAACCAGGCTCAAGGTGGGCGGTCATCTGCCTCGACCGGCTGGGGTGAGAGGAAAGTGACAAGACCAGCACTAATGTACGTCCCTGATGAACGTACTCTGCATGTGCTCTTATGTACCTGTGGAGGTGCTTTTCCATCATCAAAGTAGTAAACAAACAGGGTGTCTGTGGCAGAATGTGTACTGCTACCGATTGCTGCAGGCTACTTACTGCACAAACAGACGAAAAAAACAAATTTCAGTTCAGCATTTCATTTGTAATCCTGCCTGAGTGAAGAGATGACAAGATATCATAAATATGACAATATATAAGGACATGTTGAGCTAGAACTTTGTCAAATTGGTGGTTATTTTGAGTTAATCAAAACAGATGTGGTCAGCTTTCTCTCTGTTTCATGCTATTGTGCTCCTAGTGGCAAATCTTGGACTTTATCTCATGCTTGCGTCGCGTTCGGATTTTTCACGTGACACACTTATGAATGCAGCAACCAGCTAAATGTAGCTTGTGTAGTTCAAAGTGTCTGCGTTTGTGGATGCATGTTGTCTCTCTAGCCTGTTTTATGTCATACAATGGTGCTTCAAAGTACCTTTTTTCAGCTAGGTATGATTTAGCCCATTCCTCCTTACAGAACCACTTTGCTATTCTAAAACATGACATTTCCTTCTGCTACCATTGTTAGGTAAAACGACTTGTCTCTGGGATTGTTGTCTTGCTGCATGACCCACTTTCTGTTGAGCTTCAGTTCAAAAACGGATAGCTTTACATTTTCCTGTAGAATTTCCTTGTACAATTCATAGCTTCATCAGTGTTGACATGTCATCCTGGTCCAGAGGCAGCAAAACGAGCTAAAATCAAACCTGCCAGCACCATGTTTCACAGATGAGTTAAGGTTCTTATGCTGGAATGCAGTAATTTGCAGAAATGCAGGAAAATTTCTTCCAAATGAATATCATTGCTTTTATCCATTAACTACATGGTGGACGCCACCAAAAACCTGTGTGTATCTAACCTCACTGTTCTGCGTCTATCAGGAACAGCAGGAAGAGGTGCGGAAGCGCTGTGAGAATGCGGAGCCCCGCCATGGCGAACTGTGGTGTGCTGAGTCTAAACATGTCCTGAACTGGCAGAAGAAGACAGGAGAGATCTTAGTGGAGGTAGCCAGCAAAATCAAGAACACATTCTGAGACCGGGAAGTTTGGACTGGCAACACCTGGAGGACTAGCAGGGAACAGCTATGGGCATGCTCAGCTGCTGTTCTACCAGGATACAAGTATTCACACACACCCTTTTACCTTTTTCATATTTTGTTGTTTTACACATTTGTAGTTTAGTTAGATGTAAAATTATGGTTTAACGCCAAAGTGAAAACAAATATCAAAACACATTTTAAATAAGCGATTAATATAAAACTCAAGCTGAGAAAAATGACCCAATTCAAGTGAGTAAGCGAAGCAACATGTTTGACAGCAGTTATAGTATTACACTTTTGTGCACATCTGTCAGGTTGCACTGGGACCAGCAATGACCTACAGGTCTAATGTCCTAATGTATTTTTAAGCCATTTCTTTGTAGCTTTGACTTTATTTTTGAGGTTTTTGTCTTCTTGTGAATTAAACCTTCTCAAAAGTCTAGTTGCAGAATACTGGACTTTTTTCTTTGGGATTTCACTGAATTTTGCTGCAGTGTCTAATAATAAAAATATAAGAAGTGTCAGAGGTTATTGTTTTGATTTGTTTTCTTTTTGACATTAGTCTGTTTTTCTGCTGGTATTGTAGTCAAATTTCAGTCATTATGATTGTGTGAGTTGTATAAACAAATAAATATGAAAAAGCAGAGATGATAAGGGTTACTGTGTTTAAAAAATGTCAAAGCATTTTTGAGGATTTTTTTATATTTGTGTCATCTGTGTGGATATCCAAGTCCAGACTTGGCTCTGTCTGTTCAACAGTGTAAATAAACTCTTTGTCAGGGTTCAGGATTTCTCATATTGTAGTAACAAGCTGCTTTTTTTTTTTACAGCTTGCATGAACTGTGTTTAAAATCCAATAAACACATAAAACAGTGTATTGCACCACTCTCTGTTTCTCTCAAACAAGTCATATTATACAGGGGTTTGTAGTGATTCATAAATCAAGTGTAGTACTGAGAGCGCATTCATGTCCTTTGTGAGGCATGCTTTCCCAGACCTTTGGTCCAGGAGGTGTACCCACATTCATCTTCCCATGCAGTTCCCATGGTCGCTTGGCGTTATTTGTGGTTCTGAATGAGATTTCATTGTAACTTTTCTCGTTTTGCTCTGGCTGCAAAGAGTTAGGAAAAATTAATGACCCAGCATTATAACCACTAAGCATCGTTTCATCATTACACTGTACAGCTATAGCTTAGAGGAGCCATCTGCACTTAAACCATCGACTGTTCTCTAGAGGTTTTATATGCCGCTTTGCACAAATGATCAACGAAGTTGCGTTCGCTTTTCACACCACCCCCTCCTTATCACGTCTTTCCAACGAAACCGAAAGAATAAAGGCAAGTGATTGATTGCAGAAGTTTTCGTCGACTTGACTGGACTGGAGTTTGGTGAAATCCAAATCCCAGCGTCAACAGTCCATGACGGGGAAAGAAAGTGGAGCAGCAGTGACTTTGGTGATGTTGGACACTAAGGAGCACCATATCGGAAGTCTCCGCGCCACTTTGTTATCCCATCCACCTGAGGACGTGTAAAAATATATTGTACAATGAACTCTGCTGGATCTGGAGTGGTTCTTTGGATCTCCCTGTTACTGACAGAGATGGGTTTGGTCGTCTGAGGAGCCTGCAGTAGAACATGATAAATGGTAAGTTTTAATATCTGGTGCGTATTTACGCAGAAGATGAGCTGATAAAGAAAATGATCAATAGTACTACAGCGCTATTGACAATGTATTGGCACTGGTCAGGATGCCATGTGATGTAAACTGCTGGAATATTTCCACGCACCTAAAACAGGGGCACACTGTGCCTTCGAGCACACAGTGAACAATGACGCATGGTCCTTTAACCACTGGTAATTTAATATTGATATTTCTTTACATAACATTTGGTAATAAAACAAAGCTCTCTGTCACAGTGTCTGCCCGGAACTCTACTCCGTAGTATCCTGGTGGTTCTCTTGTTGGCCAACTCTTGTGGTAAACGTAGATGCAATTACAAAGAAATACTGGGCTACTACAGAGAACTGATCTTCGTTGAACTTCAGAATCTGGTATGAGAACACGACAGATAAAAATTATAAGACGTTTTTGTTTTACTGTCTGTAAGTACTGTTTAATTTTTAACCGGGAGTGTCAGTTCATTCAAGTCAGTTCAACAAATGTGGGAGTCACTTTTTAAAATCTGGCAATAGGCTGCCCTCCAGTGTTTGCCACTGTGTTCACTGCACCTCTAAAGCTGTTTGCTTTGAATGACAGACAATTTGAATTTAATAAATCCATATTTGGTTGTTCTTTTACAGAATTTGACTGGTTCATTTAATACACCCAAAGACAGAGACCCCTGTCCCTCAGGAAAGGTAAATAACACTACATTATGTGCACTTTCAGCACCATGGACAGGGTAATAATAACTCACAATAATTTGTCCTGATATTGTCAGTTTCAGAAGAACCTGTCATATAATTTGCATGTGTGATTGTCTTACATTTACGTTTTGGAGAATACATACAATTCCTCCAAGGAAAATATGAAATGTAACTCAAATTTGTCATGCATTATGATCAATAGATAACCTAGATGTTTGCTGTTTCATTTCATTTTTTGGGATATTGCCAACGGCAGGCACGTCGTATCCTGGCTTCCATCTATGGTATGACACAGCAGGTGCGGTGTCAGAGGAGTGGCAAGCAGCAGTCTGACCTGGAAAAGCCACTGGAGAGCATGGAACAGCTCATCATTCACAACTGCAGTCCTGTTTATCTGGTGAGGAGAGTTATTTAAATATATATTAAGATGGCAGTTTTAGGTTCACCAAGCTAAAATGAAAGCAATAAAGATTTTGTTCAAACAATTTCAGGGACGCGTTGATTGAACTGTATGATTATTTTTGAGGATGAAGTTTGTGCTCGTGTTCAATTAATTTGTGAGATAAAAGCAGGTGACAGGTGTTTCTATTATTTTGTCTGTTTATATCTGTTTCTATGAGGCTTGCCTAAATAAACAGAAACACCTGTCTATGCCAACATGCCAACTTTTTATTGCATACCAATGCTTTTGTTCTTGTTGCATGCTTTCAGGGGAAAAGAGCCTCATGTTCAGCTTCCCAGAAAGTACGAGGAAAGAAGAGAAAGCGAATCAGATTAACCAAAGTTATCAAGTCACTGATCACTTGTTGGCAGAAACTTCAGAGTGTCTTCGTGATCTCAAAGTAGGAAACACTGTATCTTCCTGGTTCCTTAAAATCTGTGCTATCTTCTCATGAAGATGTCAGGTGACTTTCCAGAAAGTGCACGGCATCAAATGGAGGACATTACATTTCCAGTGTGTTTAGATAGCTGTTTTTCAGATGCAATGTCATGAATGTTTACTGTCAAGTTCTCAATGTTTTGTGTATTACTATTATACCAGACTTTGCATGTCAACAGTGCTCCTTTGTGGAATAGTTTTATAGTAACCACAGATAAGCTAAAAATATCCACTATGCATTCAAATAGTTTAATAATGTGCACATTCACTCACTTGTTGTAACAACCATTGTTTTTTGTGTTTGTCAGCCATATGTCATTATAACCATGAACTGTTCTTTCTCAGATATGTTGTGCAGTATATGCCACTTAATAAAAATATGTACATGTCTCATTAATACAAATCTGAACTCTTGGTTGTGTTGTTATTCTCGTTGTTATTAAATTAGTAGCAGCAGCTGTAGTGTAGTGGTATAGCAGTATATAGGCAGCAGTAGACTTTTTCACTATCCTTTTATTTTCAATTTGTGCAACAATTAATAAAGCTTACAAAATGTTAAATATAAATTGATTAATGGAAAAATTACAAATTAGAAAAGTAAAAAAATGCATAGAACAAGACTATGTTACGTTTGGGAGTAGCTACAGTTCCCATATGTCAGAAAATTAACTTGTTTTAGTGGTTGCTGCTTTCAATGAATCCGACAGAAGAAAAAACATTAGGGTACATCCATCCATCCATTTTCTTAACCGCTTGTCCTCGTAAGGGTCACGGGGGGTGCTGGAGCTTATCCCAGCTGTCATCGGGCGAGAGAGAGAGGGCGGGGTACACCCTGGACAGGTCGCCAATCCATCGCAGGGCCAACACACAGAGACAAACAACCATGCACACACACATTCACACCTACGGACAATCTTAGAGTCACCAATTAACCTAACATGCATGTCTTTGGATGATGGGAGGAAGCCGGAGTACCCAGAGAGAACCCACGCAGACACAGGGAGAACATGCATACTCCACACAGAAAGGCACCGTGCCGCCCATTAGGGTACATTTGGTGAAATTTTAGATTTATCAAGTGAATATAATGTCATAACCAAGTTAATCATATCTTCTGGACTGGATTTAATTAAGGTCAGAGTAATCAATTTACGTCAATGGTAAAGATATCTCTGCTGGGGGCGGAACGTTTGTAACGCAACACTGTTTCTGTCCGGAGCGGCGCACGTGCTGCACAGCCTCAACTAAACGATTTCCTAACGTCAACAAGTAGCGAGTCCTGCTCGTGGATGCTCCGGCTATCGTTGCGGTAAATAACGCCTGACTACTTTTATGTTTGTTTTTTCAAAACCGCATTAATAGAAAAACATTAAAGATAGGCATCACTCTATGTTAAAGACGTAACTGAATATTCTGGACATGAAAACTGTCACTTAACAGCTGAAAGCGAAGTTTAGTTCTTTGTTACCTGGTTTACTTTAGTCAGTAAGTTAAAGTCAAGTAGTCCCTGACAGAGCAGAAGAGCAGACATGGCCAGCAGCAGCAGCACCGTAGACATGGATCCAGATGTTGCTCTGAGGCTGTTTGAGGAGGGAGCCACCCTGGTTTTGCTGGGTGTCCCTCAGGGTACAGAGCTGGGAATTGACTGCAAGAGTTGGCAGGTGGGTCCTCGCTTCCGCGGTGTAAAGATGATCCCCCCGGGCCTGCACTTCCTCCACTACTGCTCTGTTAACTCGTCAAACTGTGGAGGAGAAATTGGTCCCAAGACAGGCCTCTTCCTCACTCTCAAACCCAGAGACATCCTGTTGGCTAACTGGGATCCCAAAATAGAAGATCTGGACTTCTCAGCCTCCAAGAATGAAGAGGAGGTGAGCCGCATCAGGGCAACTTTGCAAGACTTGGATCCGTACCTGGGTCCCTATCCATATGAGGTGATGAGAAAGTGGGTGTCCCTTACTGATCGACTGAGCGAAGAGGTGGCCAATAACTTGCAGCCTCTGTCTGGTCGAATATGCGCATACAGTGATGTCATTCCTGAGACTCAGTTCAGACACACCAAAGACAGGGCAGAGCAGCCGAGGAATGACACAGCCTGTCAGAGCATGAGAGAGGGACTTGACAGGCTCCCTAGGATGAAGCAGAGAGAGGGGACAGAGTTGCGCTTCTCTGTTATCCCCGAGAAGACCTACCCGCCTGGTGCCACACCAGCTGAGATCACCCAGTGCAGTCTGGACTTTAGTTATGCTCTGGAGACTGTGCTGAAGAACAACCATGAGCTGCAGCCTCTCAACCTTCTAGGTACGTGTTAGATAAACTAAAATTAGATCATCACAAGATCACACAGTTACATTTGATGTGTTAACTATATATATAACTATATAAATGTCTTTTCACCCCTTGCAGGTGAGCTACAATTTGCCTTTGTGTGTTTCCTGATTGGAAATGTTTATGAAGGCTTTGAGCACTGGAAGCGTCTCCTGGCTCTGCTGTGTCGCTCAGAGGAGGCCATGCGAAAGCATAAGGAACTCTATCTGGGGCTTATCGCCGTGCTCTACCACCAGCTCGGAGAAATCCCACCTGACTTTTTTGTTGACATTGTGTCACAGAACAACTTCCTCACCTCCACACTGCAGGTAGTTTACTTACTTTTTCAGTGGTATTTTCAGATAGTATGAACTTGTTTTAAGATGCAGTGGCTTGATCCGGTGGCTTCTTTCAATTCAAGTATTCTGAAACAGTGAGCCAGCACAAACTGAGTGGAGAGCTGATTTGAATCCATCAATAGTTCATTTTATTATTTACAACTGTTCCTTTCCTGCTGTTACATGCTATAATGTAAAAAACAGCACACTGTCAGTGTGTGTTACTTAAGAACTTAATGACATATTAAACATGTCGGGTGTTAGTAGTTAAATGGGCTCTTGTTGAAAATCTCAGAGAAAGGACGTGGTTCTGCCTGAGATTTCTCATATTTGGTCTTTTTTTATTTTTTAACCAAGGAAAATAATCTTACCTATAACAGGATTTGAGAAAACGGGGGTGCCATCTTAACCTGTCAGGACTGACAAACACTGTTTGCCAAGTGTCAAATAATATGAAAAAAATAAACGTACATCTCAGTATGTACACATGCAAATGTCCATGACAGCAAATCAGTGTCAGTTATTATTGTGAAAGGATGTTCACATTTAACGCTACCGGCCATTATAACGGTTCACTTGTTTTCTCACAGGACTTTTTCCAGTTTGCCAGTGGACCCGGTGTAGACAGCACACTTCGTAAGAGGGCAGAGAAGTTCAAAGCCCACCTGACCAAGATGTTTCGCTGGGACTTTGATGCAGACCTGGATGACTGTGCACCCGTGGTGGTGGAGCTGCCTGAAGGTGTTACAGTGGACTGAAACTGCTCTACTATAGAATTCGTACTGGAACTGTAAGCAGGGATCAGGAATGAAACTTAAGTAGAGCAGTAAATCCAACTAGCTAGCCCCATTGATCGAAACATTCTCAGAAGGCTTGAAAAAACTTTTAACACCCTGACTAACTGATGTCACACTCTTGTGTCACATCTGAACTGTACATGTGCACAATTAGCATGCTGTTATGATGACAGCAAACATGATATTAAGTCAAGCTAAGTGTTACGTTTAAGGCAGTCAGCACACTAAGTATCAGTGGTGCCCTCTGGTGGTTTTGTCTGAGCTCAGGAACCATATTGTCTTGTTTAGTAGTTGCCACAATCTCATTGCCAAAATGATTCCCTTAGTATTTCTAACTTTACTTTCAAATTGTGGAAATTATAAGTTATGTTATGAATAAATCTAAAATCTTTATCAATGAAAGAGCACTTAAATGTTTACCAGAACTGCTGCATAATGTTTGGATACAAGACTTTGTGAACTGTACGTGTGATACTACGCAGCGCTGTAAAAATTATACACATGATATGCAGCATTTTATTAGTGGAAAATAAAAGTATACCATCGAGTGACTCTTGTGACTATACAATATACATTTAAGATGAACATGGTTTTAAATTAATCTTTTCTAGTTTTATGTTTCCATGCTGTTTGGGAAAAAATGGCAGTCATAGTGTGTAATGGTAAAAATAAAGACCACAGCGCAGCTATTTCAGTGGCAAGTGCATTAATACTGTTAGGTATCATGTCTTTCTCCTCCACTAGATGGAGTTCATGGACTTTTTTATCAGTATAACATAACTTAAGTATGTCTCTTTGAATATTTATTGTTAATATACACATTTACAACATTTGCACAAAATCAAAAGCTGCTTTTTTTGGTGCTGGTTCTAGGTTCTGGTTGGAATTGAAAGTACTGTGCACAACAAGGCTATTAGAGTGGGAATTATTTCTAAGCTTTCTCTTATTTCAACCAAGATGATTTGTGAGCAATAACAGGTGGAGGAATAAGTTTGTGGTGCACAGAGGACTACTGGATCAACTAGATAACATAATTACATGCCATTTATTAGCTCTCTCTATGTATGTGTCCATATGTTCCTCGACTGTGATGGATGGGACAGGCCTTCCGTTAGTCCGTCGCTCCATCAGTCTATTCACACAGTCTCTCATCCCCCACTTGAACCTTTTTTCTCTCCAGCTGGATGCCTCTGCTTTGACATGTCCCAGCTCCGTGAGCCCATCTATAACCATAAAGCTGCTGTGAAAAAGACTAAAGCTATCTAATGTAATTATCTGAATCAATGGAGTCTGGGCTCTGTAGATAGAGATCCAAATGCCAATACAGGAAACCCATTCTCTTCTCAGAAGACAGATGGCATTGTGAAATTTATGGTAATGCTAGGCTTTACGAAGAAAACTCCTCTTTTGAAGATTTACACACATCTTAAAAGAAGATCAGTTCTGTAGTTGTGGTCCTGTCAGAGACCGCTGCGGCCCTGTTTTCCTTATGAATGCAATTAGAGGGAGAAAATGGCTTGGAGCACACGGTGGAAACATATCAGTACAACATAGAAGGAAATATTCTCCAATTATTTGTAGATTCATTTTCCTCTCTGGGGATGAAATACCATACATTGTCAATGAAGACAGTCTCAGAAATTACTCTACTGGGATGTCTTTGGCATTCCAGCCCCTTTATGAAAGCTGGAATTACAATGTTCAGCTTAAAACTCATTAAGTGTGCAGCTTTTCTGAGCTGCACATACCCTCCTCACCCTGAATGAACAGCCTCCTGGCATGTTACTTGTATGGCAGCCATTTTCCTTTTAATACGTCTCACTAGTTTAGTTTGGTTGCAGTCACTCTGGGAGGTGAAGCGCGCTGGGAATGAGCTATACGTTGATTGTGCAGAACTTCCAAGCCCACCAGGCCCTGTCAGTGAGGTTGGAACTTTTTCTCACAAGCTGCTCACCCTGCCAATGTAAACACAGGCCTGAGATCTGAGTCTGAGTCACTCACCCACTCTTCTCCCCACTTCATGGCAGGAAAGGGAAAGGATGTTGTTCTGTGTGTGTGATTTTTTGCCCGAGCAAAAAAAAAAGTGTTTGATCACGTGTGTAAGGAACTACTCCATTACTAATCGATCCATTGGTTTCTCTTGGGTTCAACTAAGCAATAAATAGGAAATTGGGTTGATTTTATTGGCCATTGTAGGGGAAACTCAAAAATACATATAGACTTGTCAGCACACAGATTCAGTGCCATTTTACTGCTGTTTTTGCATTTCTGTACAGATACATTTCTCAGCCTGCTGTCTGTCTTTCACACATTGAAGTGACGTCTGTTTCTTTCTACAAGTACTTTGATGAATGGCAAGTTTGCATAATTATAATTATTAGCTAAACAAAAAGTGGACTGTTGGGTGATTTCCTGTGTTGTAAGATCACATGTGGCTGAAGATGTTGGTACAGAAGTGGAAAGAGAGTTTATGCATTTGCAGAAATATATTTACAACCTTTGACAGCGTGGTGTTGTTATGTGACAGTTTAAACAGTTTAAACCTGCACTTTTCAGATGTAACAATGAAAAAAAAAAATTCTGATTTCCTGTCATAAACTAATTATATAACTTTGGCATAGACATTTTGTATTTGCGCATCTGTGGTGTGGATTCTGTTCCTGTCCACACACACAATCACACACGCACACACATGCACGCACACACACACAGTTTCCAGCTGTCACAATCTCGCACCTTTTTGTCTTGTTTTTCTTCTCTCTGCCTCAAAAATGTGTTGTGACCAGGCTGTGATTCCTCTGTATTCTTTCTCTGCTGCTGTACCAGAGGGGCTTCACATGTCTGACTCACATGACCTGAATGTGAGGCAGGCACGTGTACATTTTCCCAGGACGTGTATGTAAAAATACGGTGTGGGGCGCACGCACATTTGGATCTCTGGTGCCCAGACATGTGGATGAAGGCAGGTTAGGGGTTCTAAAAGCGAGAATGGACAAGGTTGAAAATCCTTCCTGGAAATTTCATACACACCAGGGAAGAGAGAGAGAGAGAGAGAGTGTGTGTGTGTGTGTGTGAACAATATGTACTGTTATAGTGATCTGCTGAAGTGATTAAAGGCAGGAGCTAAAAACAAGGTGGTAAACCTGTTGAGGTCTGGTCAACAGGCATGCGTGTCTATCAGTGTCTGTGTGTCTGCCTTTCTGATCGTGTACAGCAAAGGACATGACAGCTGGCCGATAAATTTCCCAGTCTGACTAACTAAAGTTGTAGAGGTGAAACAAACACAGGCTGTGATTATCACACACACGCAGACATTGCGGTACAACACAGAGAGTGATAACCGGCAATGTCACAGAGCTCATAAACGGGTCTGTGCATGTGTTCAGGCTATATCACCACTGAGAGCTCACTTTGAATGACAAACCACAGTAAAGATCCTTTGCTCCCTATTCCCAGTCTACAGTTCATCAGATATCTTTCAGTCTTTCCCACCTGCCCATCAGATGACTGATCCCTGACTTCCATTTTTAGTGTGTGTTGACTTTGGATGTGGCAGTCAGAGCATGAACTCTGGCAGACCTTGTCACAGCAGAAAGGATTTGAATACCCCTGCACACACAACCACACTAAATCTCTATTACTCACTTTTTCTCTTCCCTTCTCTCTGTTTTTCATGTGTGTCATTGTGTGGTTGGGGGTTCTGAGATGAAATCAGACCCCTCCTGGTAGCCCCACACCCACGGGAGAGCCCGCTGAATGGTTTCAGGGTGGATAGGAAGTGCAGGAGGGAAACCCTGAGCAGACCAGGCCTTTCAGATTTTCAGATGGCGCTGTGAAAAGGAAGCAAACATACTGTGTATCACTCAGTGGCTTCTACTGGGTATTGAAATGGTTCATGTTTTCTCCTCTCCTTTTTCTTCTTCTTATCAATTTTCTTTTTTTTTTGCCTCGTTTCTCTTCCTCTGCCTCCTGTACCCTTCACCTTGTGAATAATTGAGAGATTTCTGATGCATTATTCAGTCTTTTCTCACACACACACTGTCTACTTTTGTCTGCTTTGATGTTTTTCCTCAAAGTTTAAATATAAAAAACACTCCTATGCTCTCTGTGAATTCCTCCCTCAGTGTGCCTCCTCTCATACCTCTAGTACATCAGGTTTGAAATGTGATTTCAGCAGGTGTATTTCCAGCATGGAACAAAATATTCAAACATTCAATACACAGTTGTACTTCCCTAATAGTTTTTTAATTGGCTTTTGCCCTCGGTGAATGCCAGTAATGCAGGGAAAATAAGTGTGCCCAGATGTTTTTTTCTAAATTATGGCTTAATGGAGAGTTAAAGTGGGTTGGCCATGATAGGGTTGGTAATTTGAACTGCATCCATTCCTGTTCACATGTCCTATCCTAATCTAGCCGTATAATTGCTCATAACTTGTATGTACTGCATATTGAAAAAAAGCCTTTGATAAGATAAGCCACCTTTCCTTTGCTTATTCTGTTTTTTTTTGTTTTTTTTTTGTTATGACAATGTGAAACAAGGATATTTAGTTCCTTACTTAAAGGTTAAATACGTAAAATTAATCTTGTTCTTAAAAACATATAGCATATAGCACTTTTATTATGATCTGTTTTTCTGTCTAAAATAGTGTAGAATTGTGCAAAAGCTGCATTTATGACCTTGAAATTGTTTAAAGTTTAATTTAATGTTTTAAGTGTTTTAAAAACATCAACTCTCTCTGTATTGTGTTTATTGTTTCTCTTTTCCTTGTTACTTCTGAAGCCCTTTCAGAGGACAATGCAAGTGTGCTCAGTCTTAACTCATTAATCATGATAGCTCATTCTGAAAGGCACAGGATTTGTTTTGTAACACAGGGAGCTTTTTAAAAATCCCTAACCTTGCCTGTTATATTACCACCTCTCTTTAATACAACAGTAAATCTCCCTCTTCCTGTCTCCTCTGTGTATTTTTTTCCTGCTGCATCCCACTTCCTCCAGCCCCCTGCATCTCCCTCGCCCAGGCTTAAGTTGACTTATTAGGACCATCATCCAGAGTAGTATAGCGGAGTAAGTCAGAGCTGATCTATTAGCAGTATTTCAGATCTTTTTCTAATACTATATTTCATTTTTTTTGTATTATGGTTTTAAATATACACTACCAGTCAAAAGTTTGGACACACATAGGAATGGCCATGTTTTTCATGAAAAGATACATGTCTTCAGTTGTG
>JAUMHL010000028.1:16185648-16215854 GCA_032362345.1 Sandelia bainsii | reverse complement strand
AAAATCATCACTTAAAAACTGCATTTTGTGTTTACTTGGGTTATCTTTGTCTAATATTTAAATTTGTTTGATGATCTAAACCTTTTAAGTGTGACAAACATGCAAAAAAGTAAAAAATCAGGAAGGGGGCAAACACTTTTTCACACCACTGTATATCGCTGTCACAAATTGTATGCATGTGTGTGTTGTGTGATTTTGTATGCATCTATTCACATGTTCATGTACTTTATATGTGTGCTGGAATGCACTCACGCACACACCAAATCCATTTCCTCTGTTTTGCCAGGTGGGGTGTCAGAACCTGACAAGGTTATCCACCTCTCTGCTCAGCTTCGGGATGTCTTGTTCTTGTAGTTTCTTTAGGGAAGACGTCCAGTCCAAAGAAAACATTTGATCTGAGTGCTCACTCAGTAATATGCAGCTGGCTCTACAGAAGAGACAGCTCTAACCATATGTTGAGTTTATATACAGAGATGCAGAGTGAAGATCTGTTTATGGCTAATGATATTCTTCTCTCACAGATTCCAGTCTGCATCTCTTCCTGCACCCCCAACACCAGGGCTGCCAGGCTTCATATAGAGATAAACAAATGCCTGCACTCAGACCCATGGGTGTTCTGGATTGCATTTAATGGAAAGTAAGAGGTGTTTTTATCCAGAATATTGTTACTGTCAGTCATTCTCCAGTTTGAGGGGTGCACACATACAGGACATCCAGCCTGGATTTTACTTTCCTCCTTGTAGAATACAATCGTATATTGGCATGCCTAAATTGCAGTTAGGGCCAGGATTTATTACAGTCAAAATAAGACTTTGTGAATTTTGAAATAAATAAATAAAACTTTTCTTACTACAAATGGAAAGTTAAATTCATAAGCAAAAGAAAAAAAACACTTGCAGAATTCAATATACTCATGGGTTTTGCAGCTAAAGTCTCAATTGGTCTGGTATTAAACAAGTATCATGTGATGGTTTTAGATAAATATTATATCTGCAATGTGTGATAAAGCTCAGAGGAATCCCAGAGTCTTTGATATTCAGGGGGATTTACCATATGTTTAAATACTTGCTCCTCACATCCACTGAACAGTAAACAAACAGTAAACTTTAGAACTTTAGAATTTCATCTGCTATAAAATATATTTTCCACCTTCATATTGTGAATTAATGCAACATAAACACACATTTTCATTATCACACAGCTGTTGCCACTGTTACACTGGAGAATTTGGATGGTAATAAAGACTGGTCAATTAATTGATGTAACAATTGAAACATTTTTCCCCTTTTTCCTTCTCTACTCTCCTCTTCTCTTCTTTGAGGGTGTTTCTGCTTGGTTTTTATCTTTGTGAGGATGTATTTGTTTCTTTCTCTGTCTTGTTTAATTTGAAAGTGTTTCACTCTCCATTTCTTCTGGCAGCCCTGTCAGTCTCATAAAAGCAATTGGCAAATCAGGGACCGTCACACCCAACCAATTTGGAGTCCAGCTTTTCACACAATTATTTCACACGCCCGGGAAAGACCTCAGTCTGCATTAAGGACGTGGGAGCTTATTGTAAATGTGTTTGTTTGGGTTTTAATGCTAAGTAGAAAAGAACCAGACTTTTTTAAGTCAAGGGGGTGGGTAACTGGGACACGAGTATTATGAGGCCATTTATCAAATGTATGCATACTATACAAAGCAATGAAACCTCCATTCCCTTTGGGATTCACCATTGACGCCTACATGTTTCACTGGGATTGGGGGCTAATCTAACAAAATTCCTGACTGTTCCAGCTGGGAATTGCTTCAGGTGTAGCCACTTCTTAGCAGTAGTTCTGCAGTGCTAAGTGGATACAGTCAGTCTTAACTGAGATATCTGGGGTCACCCATGCACAAATTCTTACCTTATTAAATAATAGCCAGCAAAAACACAAGGCAGTCTGTAGACCAGCACGTTGGGTTTCGTAATCCAAGCCTCAGAAATACATGCACTCCCTCCTTTCCTATATACAAACACACAAATATTTGCACAACTAATAGTTCCCTTCCCTTTACTCTAAATCCAAATCTTAACCTTCAAACAGCTTTGCAGAGATTTCTGAAAGTGAGGAAAGGCCAACATGTCATTACACTATCAAAACATCCCAACATCTGTGGTATAATACTCAAACCCTCTTTCCTCACACTGTTGGACATACACACACAGACACACACACACACATGTTCTGTCATTGCTGTGGCACATATTCTTAATATCCTGTCGAGCACAGAGTGGAGATTTGTTATTCTTTGAGTTCCTTCCTCAAAGCCACCAGGGGCAATTCTATAGTACATGTAAACTCTCTCTCTTTCAGGTCATCACAAACATCTGTGAATCAGATTAAATTTAGAATTAAAAGTGCACACATTAAAAAAATATGACCTTCATACCTGCAGGTCTTCATATTTAAAACCTAGGAGGAGGATAAACAGTGAATTGGAATTCACTGAAAAGGAAGTTCATTAGTACTGCATGCCCCTAGTGAGAAACTCGAAAGCCCATGTAATAGGCATGAAGGTATTTTGTATGATTAATGGAGTCAGTGGAGAGAGGGCCTTTGGGTCATGGGATCTGGGTTGAGGTCAAGGACAAGGTCATGTGGATAATGGCGCTGCCACTTTCACAGTGCAAGAAAGTTTGTTGACGGGTGCCCTGTGTTGATGAGTTGTCAGTGTTTAGTTGTGCCCAGCTAGTATGTGAGCTGGCCACTGTTGTCTCCACTGGACTACAGCCCTCATTTTTTTTCAGATTAGAAATAGGAATATAAAAACACAAGGCATGATTTAATTTTCTGCACTTTCCAATACGAACAAATTGCAGTGCTGGTGGGAACATTTTAATTTTTTGAATTCAAACTCTTAAAGAATATGAATATGTATGAAACTGCGAGTAATACATTTTAAAATTGTATTTTGATTGATCATTGGTTGGATGAAAATAACACTCATTGCTTAATTACACATCATTCACTTTTTGCTCTGTCTTTGGTCTCTACCACGTCATGATAAAAAGATCCAGTGTCTGTCTGCTGTTTGGCACAAAGCACAAAGTGTATAGTGGGATTTTAGAGCCAGCTGTGAGAGTGAACCAAAACAATAAAGTTGTGGGCTAGACAGCTAAACAATGAGCAGAATGGTGGTTGCTTAGAGCTGGTTTTAATATGTGCTTAAATTTGGAAATACTACATTGTTGTTACATCTGTTTCTGCCAGTGCCTTCACAAGCCTATAAACAATATCTGAACAATTCCAATGTAGCAAAGATCTCAGTGTCAGTGTCAATGTCAACTACAGTGACTGCTGCACTTAACACTATAGTTGTTGAATCCTTCCAGATGTATTAAAGAGGTGAGTCAATATTCCAGAGATCTCTGTAAGTCTGTTAGTTAGGAAGTAAATCATTTCTTGTTTCTATTTGTGCCTCACAGTCAAACTCAGTCTACTGAGCTAACTGCATACCTGCAGGACCAAATGTCAAAACCCTTTCACAAGACTGATGTCCTGACAGTGGGGGCATGACATATTGTGGGGAAAATTATTGCCTGCCATTATCCATGTCCAGAGGTGGGTAGAGTAGCCAAAAATTGTACTCAAGTAAGAGTAGCGTTACTTCAGAATAATATTACTCAAGTAAAAAGTAGTCATCCAAAAAATTACTCAAGTAAGAGTAAAAAAGTATTTTGTGAAAAGACTACTCAAGTACTGAGTAACCGTTTGATCGTAATGTCTGATTTATTTTTTAGAAATGATGTAATCAGACAGACTAAAATATAAATAATGTGCAAATTCTGGTATTTCCAAATAATAAAATAAATAAATATGTAAAAATAAAAAAACATCTTTACAAAATTACAAATTAAGGAACAAGAAAGACAAATTTCAAATTTCAATTTCTCACAACAGGTAGGTAAAGTATGTATGTTTGAACTGCGCCATTTCTCATGTGTTTTTTCATTCACTGTCTGCTACGTCACGTAGCACGTAGACTACATGTTAAGATATTTGGAAGTTGAGTCCTGGCAACTGGATTTCTTTGTTAGGTTGAAACGTTTCACTACTCATCCAAGTAGCTTAAACCTACCAAAAAAGAAGTCCACTTGCCATAAGTTTGAATTATTGTGAAATATTAATTATAATTTCATTTGACATGTGTGGACTAGATTTTAATGTCTGATCTGAATTCATACAAACATTTCACAAGATCTGCTTTGACAGTGAGATCACTATTTTGTTAACAATACAGAAAAACTCTTTAATTTGTTCTCTTGTCCTTTATTTGCTTACTTGTAGCTCTTACATTGGTTGGTTGGTTGGTTGGTTGGTTTGCAAGGGTGAAAATAAAAGTAATGAGTCGAGTGTTGCCAAATGTAGCGGAGTAAGAAGCGTTTCTTCTTCACAAATCTACTCAAGTTAGAGTAAAACGTATGGTTCAGTAAAACCACTCTTAGAAGTACATTTTTTTCAAAAACTTACGTAAGTAAATGTAACTCGTTACTACCCACCTCTTGTCCATGTCACACCAACTCATTAATCCTGCTTATTTTAAGGCAATACATGTGCAATATGTGTTCCCCTCCAGCATCACACCTAATCCAGGCTCAGTCCTCTCACAGACTTGAGAAGAATTCTTTATTAAAATGTGAGATTTGTTTGTCTAGCAGTGTGTCATAGGAAGGATTACATTGCCAGTCGAAAGAATGTGTATAAACCTTTCTGGGCCTATCACTCTCCCTTAAATCAACATGCTCCAGCTCCCATGCTTAAACTGTGCGCCTGCTGATTTATTGATACTGATTCACCTATCTAACATGATTACATTCCAAACTGAATTATGGCAACAGTCCTTTTCCAGTTTGTAAAAGTAAGTAAAAGAGTGTGATGCACATACAGTAAGGTATGTGGAGTAGAGGCACTGGCAGCAGCTGTTGTGTGTTTGATGTGTGTTCTATGCATTAGGGTGATAAAAGATGCTTTAGGCATGGCATCAGGAGGTCCAGGGCAGATGCAAGGGAAGAGATGACTTTTTATTTATATGATCTGAAATCTACTCAGATGAATATAACCAACTTTGTTACAGTATTAAGCTAATGTTAGTGAGATTTTACTGGTGCATCTGTCCTACAAACGGCATAATAAAATAAATAAAATTTTTAAAACTAAATAAATTTAGTGTATGGTGGTCCAGCTGTTCATTGCTCAGTATAGCATTTGACGTATTGATGTCACCACCACAATGATAATTAAAGGTGTCTTACATTATTAGGCCATTTCATGCAATTACATATAGACTACACCCCACTGTTTGGTTTACATTCTCTCCCCTGTGAATATCAGATTACCCAGAGCAGGCAGACGATTTGCAGTGGAGTTGGTGATGCTAGATTTGTGTCACTGAAAGGGCAACTGTGGCAAAAATTTGTGTTAGCTTTTTTCTTCTTCTTTTGTATATTGCTTTGGTTAAAAGCATCTGACAAATGACCAAATGTAATTGAAATTAGGAAATGTTGTTCTTCAGAAAATGTTTCTAGACAATGTATTTGTGTTTTGCCAATATATATAATCATTTAATACAGCATCTACACTTGTATAGTGACAACAGCATTTTCAAACATATTAATGGTTATTTTTAGGCCCTTGCCACTCTTGACTATACTTTAGGAAAGATGGATTAACAAAGAAAAAATGTGCAGTGACAAAACAACCTTAATTTACATTCAACCAAATCCACTGTAGCAAACACAGCCCTAATGTGTGGTTACATTTATGTGTAGTTACATGTGAGCTACAGTGTATGTAGATATGATGAACCTGTGCACAGGCTTTGCTCCCAGCCCATGACTTTTTAACGTGAAAGTATTAATAAAACAGAGCTTCAGGTTGCCATGTCCCAAAGAAGCACACTAGTTCCTACATTAGCACACACACACACACACACACACACACACACACACACACACACACACACACACATACACAGCACCATGTGATCAGACCTCCAGCTTTCAAAACTCTCTGTGATTCTCCTCAGTTCTGAACCTGCGCCAGAGGCTGTGAAATGAGATTATTATGTGTGAAATCAGTAGCCCTCTCTCCTCTTTTTATGATCCATGTAGGACAAATCAGGGTTAAGGACAGGCAATAGACAGTGCTGAGAGATGCACGACTGGGGGTACTATACTGGACTTAATTTTTCCACATCACTACATATAACTTTTGTTGTATTCTGTAGCATGTAAGAGAAAAATGTATCCAGTCAGAGATAAAGATGACTGAGGCATAACCATTGACTCAAGCTTGCACTGTTTTCATAAAGGATCTGAATCATCTGCGTGTTCATCTCCTAAACTGTGATTCCTCTTGCTTGCACTTGTATGAAGTGTTTGTCTGATTTTGCTGCGATAGCATTCCCTGCATACCTGTGCTCTCAACTGCTGGGGGCACATCCACAGATCACAGGGTTACAATAGGGAGCGGATGTATGCATATTAACTCAAATCTCCAATGACGACCCCATTTTCCCATTATTACAGATTAATCTCTGAAGGTATAGGAATTATGGGTCAAGCTGCTGAGTGAAGAGAGTGTAATGGGGTGGGGCAGGGTGGGGGTTAAGGTGGATTTGTGACCTCTTAACTTCCTGAAGCAAACCTGAGGCAAAGTAAGTAGAGCCCAACCTACTCTGACGGAGTAATTAGCGTGAACAATAACGAACAATTGGTTACAGTTGGATTAGCTTGAACCTATCTAATAAGGCATGCAATGCACCAAGTGGCTCAGTGAGGCGCTCAGGTTGGGGAATGATGACACACTCTTTGATGTTTTAATGAAAGGCATCGTTCTTCTCAGCTCACTGACTGTTTGATCGCCATATGCACTACAGATAATGATAGAGGTTGAAGTTTCTGGAACAAAGATAAAGCAATGGATGACTTTTCACAATGTGTTTATATTACACACTCCTATGTTTCAGTCTTTATTTCCTTATTACAAATAACTGTAATTGCTTGCCTCTGCCTCTATCTTCAAAGGAGACACTGTTTACATAAGCTTCTCCATCTGTAAGTCTTTTATTTTTAATTTCTTTAAGGTTAATCCCTTCTTCAGATGATGCAGTAAAATCTATTATGTCCACTGCAGGTCTATAAGATAATTCATTATAATGTTCTTTTTGGACTTTGAGTGTTCATGAAAAGAGTCCCAAAAAACCCACATTATTTCACAGACTGTAAACCTTTAAACAGAGTAATGTATCTGCAATGTTATTAAATTTCTATTAATGTAGTCCATTTTGAGGGGTGATAACCAGAGAGGCGTAAGTGACATTTTGGGTGAATGATGTATGTATGTATCAAATGAAAGCTCTTGATGGGCTCTTCCTACTGCCAAAAGGACACACATGAATTATCAATAAATTTTCTGTTATTGGACAAAAAACAAAAGACGTTAAACTGAAATTACTGAACTACTTAGAGCCAAAAGTACATAAGTGCACTTACATCTTGTTGGCACTGAGAAATGTTATTGTTGTGAAAAACCTTTGGATGAGTCAAAATGGCTGGCTCCACAGGAAGATCAGTCAACCATCAGAAGAAAACAGTTTTTAACTGCGGAGGAAAAGTTTTTAAGCATATTTCAAGTCTGAGAAGAGCTTGTGTACCTCACTCATCTCACTCCTATACCGAGGCTTTAAAAATCAGTCAGTTTCCAGTCTCATTTCCAAACTTGTTTCTGTATAAAAAACGTGGTTTGTGCTCATTTTGTTGTCTGTTTTCTGTAATATTTCATTTCTTATTCACAATGTTCTGTATCTTACTTTCAGTTAGTAATCGGTAAATGTTTTTATTTAGTTGTAGTTACTAATTCAGTTCAATTCAATTTAACTGAGTTTAGTTACATTTAGAGAAAGGAGATGAGAGGAGCTCAGTGTTTTAAAGGAGCAGTCCAGCAGTCCAGGTTTATAGCAGCATAACTATGAGATGGTTCAGAGTCACCTGAGTCAGCTCTGCCAATAAGCTTTATCAAAAGGAAAGTTTTAAGTCTAGTCTTAAAAGTAGAGAGGGTGTCGGCCTCCTGAACCTGACTTGGAAATTGCTTCCACAGGAGCGCAGAACCTCTATAACTTTATAAGCCTTTATAACTTTCATGTGCATGGAAAACTCATCATTAAAATGAACAAATTTGAATGTGTCTGACACTAATTAATCCAGTTTGTCTATTAAATTAGTTATTAGTACTTTTGTTTTACTTTTTATTACAATAACAATATCAGAAAAATATTTTTTCTTAATATTTGAGAAAATATTGTTCATTCAGTACACTACATTCCTTGAAATCACTGTACAAATTCAGATCACTCCAAGTGAACATTTTCCTACAGAAGTAACTTTTTCTTGGCCAATTGGGGTTATAAGCAAAATTATCAGGTGCATTTAAGTGCAATCAATCACAATCTGTGATTTCATTTTGCTGTGTGTTTTGTGTTGACCACAGCAAGTTTTTTTTGTTTCACTGTGATAATCTACAGTATCATTTGTTGACAGTTTGATGGTCTGCACTGTACACCAAAAATACACCATCCTGTTCGGCTCACGCACTGTGGCTGCTGTTGAATTGTCCTTTGTTAGGAAAATGAAGAGAAGCTTCTCATCACAGGTCCAATGTCAAGAAAATCTGGTTTGAATGTAGATCAGACCAGTGGAGACACAGCAATTTTCAGTTTCTTTGGCATTTATTCTTTCCTCTGATGCTGATCCAAAACAATAGTTTGAATGTTCTTTCCCCATTAAATGGCCGTTGTCAGTTGTAGGCCAGAAGGTTCGTATCACTGACACGTTAGGCTACTTCTTGGTGATGCTGTATAAAGAACACCAATTTTCACATATGGAGGAGGCTAGAATGGATGGGTGGGTGATAAAACACATGTCTTTAAAATGGAAGACATCTGTTTGTTTCCAGTTCTTGTGCCTGAACCTACTCAAGTTGATGATGAGGGTTTGGCAATGATAACCACCTGCTGAGTGTACTAGGACTACTAAACCATACCTGTGGTTTTAGTAACAGCTAATAATGGTCATTAAGTGGCAGGTTAAAAATCAAAGCAGGTAATCCAAGGTTGGCATATCTGGTGTTCCCCATTTACTAAAAAGAAGTCTGACTTTGCCCTGGTAGAAATTCTCTGAAGACTCTACTGTTGTACAGTGTACTCAAGGTAGACAGGTCACTAACTGAGGTAAAAGCTGATCTAAGTAAAGATGTTAAAAGCAAAGGTTGGGATTAGATTAGGGTTAGGATTGCATTTTTCTCCTCATCACTGTCCCTGTTGTCAGGCGGCGTCCTAATACAGTCAACAGTTGTATTTGATTAGGCGCAAAACAAAAGCAGCACTGCACTCAAATGAGGGCTCTTCAGTGGTGGTCCCCAAACAGCCACCAGGCTCTCTCAGTATGCTATTTACAAAGAAAGTGCACTCCAAGTGAGTAGAATATTACTCCAGTATCTGGATCTTCTCTCGTAAATATGTTTTCAAAAGATCTAGATTTTATTTTTCCAATGTTACACAATGCTTTATAATTATGTATGTAGTATATACAATGTGGTTCTCTGCTATGCGCCATTGTGCCATTTCATGACAGCCTAAATACAAAATGATGAGGTGATCACATTGGCTGAACATTCACAATCACTTTTCACAAAGTCTCCAGTGGCAATTTGGTCTGTTTACTGCGTGGGATGCTGATTGATTGCAGCTCCCTTACTGTTTACTGGTGCAGAGCTGATTCCAGCATTATTAACCAACCCAAGTGGATTCTGCAAACCAGCCTCCGGTGAGCACTCTTTTGCTGTTTTCAGATCCTGATCAGCATCCAACAAACTAGAGCTGTCTTATGTTCTCTCTGTCCAGTCTCCCATTTGCTGGCACTTGTTTTATTCCAAATGTTTTGAATTTTTTCCATCCTTCTATTTCCAACTTCTCCTCACTGTATAGACGGGAAGCATGTAAAGCAGCACACACTGTACAGTATACCTCTTACCAAGACATTGATTACATATCCTGAATAGTCTTTATCTAATTAACATTCAGTGCCAATACATGCAGAGCAAAGGAAATTAGACACTCAAAAGAACAGAAAACATCCCTGATAAATGTGCAGAGATTTATCCCTTGCAGTGGGGGAATGTCAAGGAACAAAACATGCCAACTTGGTCCATTCAGGCTGTTTCCTAGGGAAATTACTCCGACCAGCCCTTCTGGCTTGTGGTCTGTGTGGATCAAGAGCATATCACCAATAACACATGCTGTTCTCATTCCCCCATGTTTCAGATTCAGGCTTTTGTTCTAACATAGCAGGAACTGAGAACATTATCTGTGAGTTTTACACACATCAAAGTCACACAGATTGTGAAGTGAAGCTAAAGATCTTGCTGATATACAGAAAGTAGCTATTTATCTTAATTACTTTACCCTGGTGGTAAAAGAACACAACAATTTAATGCACAATTACTGCCTGCTCTGGACAATTACAGAGCCAGATTGTGTGGTACAATGCAAACGTTCGTGAAGTCGAAAAGTCTCAGCTAAGAGCAGAATTGATCAACTGAGGATTTATAGCATACTGTACACCACCAGTACTATTTAATTAGAACAAGGGTGTCAGGGGAGGACTAGCCTCTATTAACTCTGATTTGTGAAGCTGAAATTATTTCCATTCCATCAATTAGGCTGAGTGGTAAAGGACCCATCTGTTTGTGGTTACAGTGCCTGGCTCTGAAAAATTCTACCCTCTGCTGTATTTTTATTTTAATGCTGAATGGGTTTCGTTATGATGAGAGAACTGTGCAATCCATGCTTTGGATTATAAAATACCATTCAGTCGAGTAAGCGTGTGTGTGTGTGTGTGTGTGTGTGTGCTCAAAGCTGAAAGTAGACTCCAATCCATTTGGCACTGTAAAGGGAAATTTATCCAATGGCTCTGCATGAGATTTCATCAGTGATTATGTTATTTACCATGGTTGACTTTCACACAGAGCACTGAATAGTATGTGTCTTGTAAGTGGAATGTTAAATGTACATACAAGCCATCATATAAATCAAGTTTATGAAAGCGGGTCTATTATATTAATGAGATCATCCCCAGTTGTGAAAAGAGGTCATACTTTTATTGTGGGAAGGAAAATTATTATGGTATTGCTATTTTAATCAGAGTGTGATTGGGTGATGACACAGACAAAAGCCAACGTGTTCACAAATCGTAAAGTTGCATCAAAACTGTGTCTAACAGTAAAAATGTCTATTCCATATCTTGTTTGTCGTCTGCATGCTGTGTGTCAGTGCTTACAGGCTAGTGAGTATAGCCTCCCTGTTAGCAAAGTGTACTTTAAAAGGACTTCAGATTGTTTGCATCTTTAATCTTGAAGGAAACTGTCAAAAACTGTCTAAATCTATAAAGCTAGTTAAGCTTTCCAAATCCACTACTCACTTTTTCAGTATCAATTTCTGAGCAGATCACTGCTGAGTTAAAAAAAGCAACTTATTATGACCCACAGTTACGTTTTATTAAGTGACATCTAATGATTGAGCAAGAGCAAAGGAGGAAGTCTGGTGATGAGGTCATTGGGAGAAGGTCAAGGTGGGAGTTAACAAAAACTTTATACATTAACAGAGAAGACTGCTCTTTGTTTCCCATTTGCAACTGACAGCATTTTTTCTTTAAACCAAGCCTACTACCATTTTATTACATTAAATGCATGTTGATTATTGTGACAGTCAGTACAAATAACAGAATAGTACCTGTAGTAGTAGCTATTTAGTTTAATTAAATTCAATTTATTTATACAACACAAAATCGCAACAAGAATCATCTCATCTTTACATAGTAAAGGGGAGACCTTATAGAATTATAGAGAAATCCAAACTATGTTTTTTCCCTGCACTTAGCCAAGTGGGTTTTATTCATTTATAAATTTCACTGCTTCTGAAAAGTACAATCCGCCGGTTCTGTTCCATGTTTTTTTTCGACCCATAAACATGTGATCCTGTTCTCGTGGGATTTGCAGTATTGTTTACTGCCAGAACTTCCAGTTGTTACTGACCAGTTATTAAGTGTGTTGCTCACAGTCCACTCGGTTGTCAGGTGTGTGCCAATTCAAGACTGTCAAAGACTAGAAATTTGTGATCTGTGGTGGGAACAGCCTTTAAGTGTGAACTATCCAGTCTTGATTTGCTTATTATGAGTATTTTATGTTGTGTGTTTAGTTGTATTAATGACTGCTTAACATGTGGCCAGCAGTTGAAAATTAGCCTATTAAGGGTCGCTCTGGGATTCACGTGTCCCAGTAAAGTTCCTGTAGATCCCACAGTTCACAGAGAAAGAGGGTTGAATGAGTGCATGACGCTGAGAGCTCTGATTCACTGAGCTGAACATTCGAATTCTTGATTGTTCTCCAGGAGAAACAGCTTTTATTTGTATGATCACAATCATGTAACTTGTTGTTATGCGTCACCAACTTGACCCAGGCAGCCTGAACTTTGAAATTAGGAGTAATTTGTTGTTTTCTTCAGGGAGAACTTGCAACAAGGCAACTTTTATTGTCTCACTACAGTTGTGTGATGGTATGTTACTGAGTGAGTGGTTGTTTTTTTCCATTTTTAAAGTAAAGCTCTAAACATATGCTGTATCTTTACATGTGGCAGTTTGGTGCTTGTATAAACTCAGTGTAGATATCACACATTAATATGTTGACAATTTGAACACACACAGACACACACACACACCACCTCAGCTGTTCATTTGCTGATTCCTCCATATGGCAGCCACATTGAGTGAGAGAGGGACCGTTCAGAGCTGTTATGATATGCTTGGCCAGTAGCCTATGTTAGAAGGAGTTGTCTAGTTCTGTAGAAGTGACCAGAGAGATTTTCAGTGATTTTCATTTCCAATTTGGATTTTTCATGTGGCTCCAGAGCTTATGTAACAGCCTGGCCAGCAGCTGCTGTTACATCAGCAGCAACAGGACGGTGATGTCCTTGGAGTTGCAAGCACAGCTGAAGTCACTCTGAAGAGCACATGTTAGAGTATTGCACATCCTAAAAGGCACCTATCTGCCATTTGGACACATTACTGATAGGAAGAGTTTGTTGTAAATAGCTTGATCTCCATCAGATATGTCCCCAGGATCAAAACCATATAATGACAGTCTGACTAGGATGGCGTCTGGCTGGTGATGAACGGGATACACCACATTGGTGGAAAGTCAGATTTCTGTAAATTCTTGGCATGAACCATCAGTGATGTAATAAATAATATGGGAAATAATATGGAAAGCCAGGATAACATCTGGCTTTTGTTTGATCAGCAGGCCACAGAGCCATCCTGTATCTCTTCATGTATCTGTTTATGTGTTCAGTTTACTTCTCTGTTGTCCTCATAAACAGCCAGCTGTGTCAATAGATTTGAGTTTTCATGTTTGGCTAGCACTGACAATGTTGCACTTAGACTTGTGTGAGCCAACTGCTAGGTTTCACTGTGAGACATGAAATGTACAAACTCTAAATAATAATGATTATAATAATAGTAGATACTTTATGTATGTATATCTTTGTATGCTTTTTTTTTTTTTTTTACAAAAGCTTTAACACAGGAAATAATTAGACACATAAGGTGTCCTTGTGTTTATTCAGAAAATACAGTAATTAAGTCAGTCTGATTATTTTTATAATAACTGTGAGGTCACACCCTGTATCCCCCATATTATACTTTTGCTTTTGACTTTGTTTTATCTTTCAAATTATGGTTTGTTTATAGCTCTAATGTCCTTATAGACAGAGCCATATTGTCAAATATAGGTTGGCAGAATGATGTTCTAACAAGGAGTTACTGTATGTCAGTATTGCCCTCACACTCTTTAAAAACAGAGTTTTCATTAGACTGAAGTAATTTCTGTCATATTAGCCAATCATGACAGGTGGGGGTCCATCAAGAAAACTGGCTTCATAACGGTTGTTTGTTGCACATTTTCCTGGATCTGTGTCACCGTTGCCCCGAAACACACCACAACAATAAAGCACTCTCTCACCTTAACACAGAGGCTAACCAGATGTACCAGTATTTTTCATATAACCTTGCCAAGGTGCTTTCTCCCTCCTTTGTGAAGCAGGATTTACAGTGTGTGTGGATTCTGTAAGACCCCCATTATGCTACTTTAGTGACTATGACTCCTTTCATGTCGCACACACATGCTGAAGCTCTTCCCAATCGCACTGATATTTTGGCAATAATTAGGAATTCCTCTTGACGAGAGGGCATGTAGATCATTATTTTGTTATTTCAGTGACCTCTGCTTTGATTGAGCTTGACTCAGACCTCAGACTTCAAAAAGACATGGCAGTCAACTGTGTTGACTGTTGCATTAGATGGCCTCTTTAAAAAAAGATGGACAGAAGAGATGAACAGAAATGGAAAAAAAGAGAGAATATGTGAAAGCTGCAGAAGACTGGTCAAAGGAAAAATACAAAGGAATGATACACAAAAAGCTGAAGGTGAAGGAAACAAAGAATAAAAGCTACTTGGATGAGGCAAGTCAGAGTGAGGAGGACATGATGCAGACAGATGTGGAAACCCAAGGGACAGAGGGAGAGAGAAAAAGAGAGAGTGGCAGTGGCTAAACTAACAGTCAACAATCAGGTCAGAGGTCAAACTGGCAACAGGTCCTTGGTGGTCCAAAACACAAACTGGGGGTCTCTGGTGTCTTAAGAGGTCAACTCTATACATAGGGGAATCTAGCTTGTCAACGTGCATTAGTGAATAATTAGAAAAACTGGCTTTGCATGTCACATTGACAGAGAAATTAACATCTGGCAGGTGAAAAAATAGCTGAATAGGTCACGAGTTGTTTGTGAGTCAGTGAGCTGTGTGACAGTGAGTCTAACAGCTCCTCTGCAGGACAGGTCTCCACCTGTGACTTTGATATTAGAGCAGTGCAGAAGTGGATGGTTTTAAAAAGGACTGACCTGTAAGACACACAGGAAAGAGTAAGTAGAAAAACACTGAAGTGGAGATGTTCCTGGAGGAAAGGGAACTAATTTGGAATTCTGGAATTCCAGGAAGCTGCAGGAATCAGATCATCTTGAAGAAACAGGGATGTAAAGCTTCCTGAGAGAATGTGCAAAAAGAGGGAAATGTGATTTGTGCCTAGATAACCCAGCAACTTACATTTTTCAGTCAACTTAAAGTCAAACTGAAATTTGAATTATTTTGTGAATTCATAGTTTTTGTATGGAAATGTAAAATGTAATGATGATTTTGGAGAGAACATGAAAACTTCAGACCACTGGTTGGAGGTTTCCCATGGCAACAGTTGGATTACAATTGAGGACTAGTATTGATAAGATGGGCTGTCAACTTCCAACAATGATCTATGTTAAGTGACTCAGTCTCTCCCACTGGTGCTGACATTGTGTTGGGTGGTCTTGTTATGGCACTTACGCATGTAAAGGGATTGGATTGCCTCAGGCTTGTCATTGTCACAAGTGATTAGCACACACATCTTGTGTGGTGTTTACACCCTGAAAACAAAGAGTCACGGAGTTGGACAGCATCTTCCGTCATTGATTTCTGATTATTTTGCAAACTAAAACAAAAACAGCTATTTGGGGATGACACAATATATTAAATAAAGGTTCAGTGTTTTTCAAGCCTGGTGAAAAACAACAGTGAGGTGCCCACGTGCACTCAAGTCTTTTAAGTGTGGAAGTTCCATGAATTTCTCTGAACAATAGTTCCCTGTTGAACTGCTGTGTAAAGAAAGTAAAAATGATAGATTCTTTTATTTCTATTGGAAGACATCCACTTGATGTGACTAGATTTGGAGGCTGAAGCCTTGTTTTAAATACATATTTCAACAGATGGAGGACTAGATGACACACACATAGGAAGCATCTTTTAGGATCTGTTGAAGGCCAGTATGCATAGGAGGACTGACTTCAACAAGAAATCCTGCTTCTGTGTTCATATGGACACTTAATTGTTAAAAACAGACTTGAAAATATTTGAGCCTATCCTTTAATGTAGTGTAAACTCGAAAATTGAGGATGTGTAATAGCACATAGGCAGTTACAGAGCAACATGGGGGTGTCTCCCAAAAAGAGACATCAGACCCTGTAGGTAGTAGGCAGCACAGCAAGCAGTACCTGTATGTACTCTGCAACTTTACCAATCGCTCAGGGCACGTATTGAACATATGGAAGCAGTAAGTGAATAGAAGGCTTTTGGTGTGTTGGCCAGACATGAGAGAAAATACAAAGGGAGGGATGAAATCTGAAACACTTAACTGTAAATTCTGTCAATTCTGTGGTTGTGAAAGGTTTCACAGTTGAGTTTGGACACTTTCACCTGGAATTCTTGTGTCATGTTTCATGCATGACTCTGGTGTTGGGCATCAGCTAAAAGTTTTACAGTTGAGATTTGTGAGAACATATTACATTTCACAGCAAAATGACGCTGGGTTCAAATCTGTGTGTGTATATGTGTAGTTGGAGAAGGTTGTCTGTGTAAACAAGTGTGTGTGTTTTGCTCCTTTATCACTGGGTGGATCCTGATCCTGATTTCTGGCATGGATGATACATTTTGTTCTCATAAAAACACAACAAAGAGTCAATATTGCAATCTGTGACTGCGCACAACTCAAACCCAGCTTGTTGACTTCTGTATTTCACAGTGGAGCTGTGCTGACTCTGAATTTCTTAGCGTATCTAAAAACTTTAATCAAATTATGGTGACAGTCAACATTGTTTAAAATTACTTTAATGATTAATGACATGTCTTTACATTAACCCCGTCCTCTGTGACATTTAGTGCCAATCTGATGTCAGTTGTCAGGTGCAACAAGGCAAGTGTGTTTAGAGTAAAAAGCAAAAAGCTCTCATAGGTCAGAGATTTCACAATGCCTGCCAGGTGATTCTCTGACACATTTTTACTCGTTTCACTTCCCTTCTGAAAAGGCCAAGCATAAATGGATTACAGGGTACAGACATGTCCAAATATCCCCATCATCACTGCAGGCTCCAGATGTCAGGTCACGTTAGTATCAGCGCCCCCTACCAAACACATCTGTCCACCTGCGTTAAGCTCTAAATCTAACCCCAGGCTTCCCAGGCCCAGGACAGGCCACACCTGGTTTAACCTGTCCACAGATGTTGATTTTGTTTGGGTGAGGGAGGAGGATGGAGCTGCTGAAAAGTGGGATAAGGCTGATTCATTGGCTGAGTCCCAATATTTGATTCCATGATCTAGTAACCTTGAGCTACTGTCTGAAAATATTAAATTGCTCCGTGGCCGCTCACTGGATTGTCACTTAAAAACAAATTAACTTTCTGAAGAGCAAGCCCTTAAACACACTCTTTTTTTTACTCTTTGCTCTCACGTGTCAGCGACATTAAAGAATCCAAGTATCATGTTTGCACTGGTGAATGAAATTAGTGTGTTTCTCTGTCAATATTTAATATAAGTCTATATATTCTGATTTGCACAAAGAAAAAGACATTTATTGTAGAATGATTTGGTTTTCAATAAAACAAAGCATCGGACTTGTCTGTTATCACAAGACTTTTGATCTCATACTCAGCTTTATCTTAAACTTTTCTGGCACTGAGGTGAAATATTTCTTTTCTACATTACATTTTCTTTTATCTTAGAGTTTTTCTAAAGGACTGTGAACAGTATTTACAAAGGAAAATTCTGAAACATGTACATGTTTTTTGTTAAATTACATTTAGAATTCTCTAGTCATACATTTTTAGTTTATTCTTGTGATCATTTCTAATAAAAGTACAAACAATATACAAATCAGAACAAACACCAACTGCATCCCAGTATGCTGCACAACAACCAAAAATCATTTTAACTAATGTCTGCATTAATGTCTTTGACTTGATTAAAGACAGTTTAACAGAAACTAGCATCCACAGTATCCCTTCAATTTTACACCTAACATCTTGGCTCTGTACATACAAAAACAACATATTCAATTCACAGCAACCTAAAACACATTAACTTTAGATCCATACATCCACAATATATCATCACCACCCCTCCTTCTTGCCTTGTCATCATTCCTGTACAGGACAGCAAAAGCGTTTAGAGCTCAGGACAGGTCAGATTCCATACACACGTTAGATCTGCTGATCTCCTGGCCTGCAATACAGTCCAGCTGCCCCCCTCTCTCCTCTGTCACGGGTCCAATGTGTCCCAGATGTCTCACGCTGACTGGCTGGATAGACTCACAGCTGGCTAGAAGAACAGGGAAAATAAAAGAGAGAGGACAGAAAAAAAGAGAGAGAATTGTACCTGCCAAACCTCTGCTGGTCTGAAACACTGCAGACTTTATGGTTTATCTTTTTCAGCTCAGTACAAATGAAATCCAAAACACCATATTACAGATAAGCTGTAAGCATTTGTTTATACATATTTCATGAACAAATGATATAATGCACACATTGTCATCACGGATGCTTTGCCATGCCTTTAATTAACTATATATTGCTTTTGTGTTTTGTATTGGCTCTCCTTATGCAGACAGTGATTGTAATGGTTTGCTATTATTGTCCTTGAGAAAATGTTTCGTTAACTGCTGCCACAGTGTCTCCAGAAAGCTGAACAGAGATGGACCCAAGAGACAGCACACTGCCTGCCGTCACACCGACACTCCGACCTCCTTAACCCAAATCTGCCTCTCCCCTCCGTGTCACATAGAACTCCTGCTTAAGCTGCACAACCTGCACACTTACACACAGGCAGGCAGACTTTCAGTCAGCCTCTGTCCCAAGTGTTTTTCTCTGGAACAATCTATTAAACTGTGGAACACACCTTTAAATTGGTTCTTCTGGGGATGATACCTAATGCGCTTTTCATTAAATGTTTTGACATACTGTTGTTTTATTTATTACAGCTGTCATATGAAAGTGTTTGACAACTTTTTCCATGAGAGAAGGCAGCTGCAGTGCTTACATGTATGCATGTGCATTCATTCACAGTACGCATGTCTGTGTGGAAGAAATGGGTTAATAATGTCAAAACAAATGTCCCATGTGCATGCATTTGCCCATTTATCTATATTCTAGTAAAATGCTGCCTGCAGATGCTCACTTTACTGTGCTTTCACACAGGAGAAAAGAAAAAATGTAATATATTGTGCTGAGCTCTGGTGTTCATAAAATTTCATGAAAAGTCATGAAAACAAAATACACTATGTTCCCTCTTTTCTGACTTTTCCCCTTGTAATCTAAAAGCTGAAGTTTTTCATGGAACTGAGCAGGGATGAGTAGTGAACTTAGGGGGCTTATTAAAACTTTGATCCAGTGTTGGTGAAGCATAGATAAAAATAAGAACTGCCATTTGAAACTATACACACTCCAGGTTTTAAGGTTCCTCTGTAGTTTCTCTGATCACCACTTTTTTACAACAATGCATTCTTCACTCACTGAATCATGTGTTTAAGCTTTAACTAGATGATGGTTTTCACGTGAATTTGACCATGTCAGCCCACCGTGGGATCTGTTGTGTGCTTTTAACAAGGGACATTTGATGTGAGAGGCCCTGTCAAACCAGATGGCCCATCCATTACGTTTCCCAAACCAGCTTCAGGACCAGACACGGCAACACATGAGAGCTGCTAATGACATGTTGACATAAAAGCAAAGAGGAGAAATGCATTTCTGCTGCCTCTACTCTGTACGTTTGTAAGGTGGTGAGTATGGACCCAAAAGAGACCGGACACAGAGAGGTAAGATTTAAGCTGATTTAATAAAAGAACTGGGTGGCAAGAAAGTGAAGAAGCTGATGGTAGAAGCCTCAGGGAACTGCTCTACTGTTTTCGACCCGCAGGGGGCGCCCGTCCAGGCTAGCGTCACCAGAGGATGGGAGCCGGCGTAGGAGGAATCCAGTCAGGAGAATAGACTGTGTTGCACTGGGACCTCGAGCGGGCAGCGGTAGGGGTAGACAAGATGGCGGATGATGACGAGACAGCAAGATCGGTGAGCGATTCCCCCTAAGAGAGGACTGAGAAGAAGCAAAATCTCCGGGCAGGGCCAGATGGGTGAGATAGAGAGTGAGATAAACAGAGAAAGTGCCCGAGGGCGTTGCAGACGGAGCGTTCCACAACAATAGCATCTTCAGAGCAGGTTCACACTCAACCAGTCCTCTTCAGCATAAGCTCACACATCCAATGCTCCTCTTCAGAGCCGTGCACAAGCATGAAAACATAACCTCTCGCAGCAACAGTCACACACATCCACACACTCCTCTTCAGAACCGTGCACATCGCTTACTAACACAATCCTCTTCGGAGCCAGACTCACAGTAGCGGGGAGCACAATAAACCCAGGCACCGGGGCAAAGGCAGAGGCAGAAGACAGCAAAGCAGAAGAAAACTTACAGAGCCGACGAAGGACAGGCAGGGGCAGAGTCAGGAAACAGGCTGAGATCTGGAACCGGCAAAAACCTCAGAGGCCGAGACAAAAGGCTGGAGAGTCGTTTCTGTGGGGAATCAGAGCAGACAATCTGGCGGAGAGCGAATGTTAGAGGAGCAGTATATAAAGGGTGAGACACAGGTGAAAATAATCAGTCTGATTACCAGGTAAGTTAGACAGGATGAGGGTGGAGATGACTGGAAGTGAGCAGGATTTCACAATAAAACCAGAAGTAAAGTGGTAACTGTGACAGTACCCCTCCCTCAACGGCCGGCTCCTGACGGCCGTCCAGGCTGGCCAGGATGGTCCCTATGAAACTTAGTGATAAGGGCATGATCCAGAAAAACCCAGGATGGGACCCAGGAACACTCTGCGGGACCGTAACCCTCCCAGTCCACCAAGTACTGCAGACCCCTGCCTCGACGTCTGGACCTCAAGAGGCGTCGGACTGTAGAGGCCGGACCCCCACCCGGAGGTGGGAGACAAATTGCTCCGGACAGCAGGTTTGATGGGGGACACATGAAATTTAGGGTGGACGGGGAGTGGTCTGGGGAGACGTAACCTGACCGCCAAAGGGTTGATGACCTTGGTAATGGGGAAGGGACCGACAAATCTGGGGGACAGCTTCCTGTTCTCCACCCGTAAAGGTAGGTCAGTGGTTGACAACCACACACGTTGTCCCACGAGGTATCGAGGTGCTGGGGAGCGACGTCTGTTAGCCCACCGTTCATAGCCGCTAACAGAGCGAACTAGGGCTTTATGGGCTCGTCTCCAGGCAAGAGGGGATAGACGCCTGATGCTCCTGGGCAGAGAACAGTGGAGGTTTGGAAAGGGGTTAGTCTGGTGGCCGAGGAGGGAATAGAGTTGTGGGCGTATTCGATCAAGACCAAGTTTTTGGCCCACGAGGAGGGGTCTTGAGAACAGAGGAGGCGGAGGCTGGTCTCCAGTTCTTGATTCATCCGTTCGTTCTGGCTGTTGGTCTGGGGGTGGAAACCAGAAGAGAGGCTCACCGTGATGCCCAGCAGCTTGCAGAACTCAGTCCAGAAACGGGCCGAGAACTGCGGTCCAACGCGATGTCTCGAGGGAGCCCATGAAGCCAGAAGATGTGTTGAATCATAACCTCGGCGGTACGTTTGGCAGAAGGAAGCTTCCCCAAGGGTATGAAGTGAACCATCTTCGAAAAGCAGTCCACCACTTTCAGGACGACGGTCTTGCCCCCAGATGATGGGAGCCCAGTAACGAAATCGATGGCGATATGAGACCACGGACGCCTTGGTATGGGTAGAGGGCGAAGGAAGCCGCTAGGCGGTTGTTTGGAGGATTTGGCTTGGGCACAGACCGAACAGGCAGACATAAACTCCTTGACGTCGCGGTGAAGGGTAGGCCACCAGAATCGTTGCTGGACCAGGAACAGGGTGCGGTGGATGCCAGGATGGCAGGCTAGCTGGGAAGAGTGGCACCAGTCCAGCACCCGGGGACGGAGAGGCTCAGGGACGTATAACCGGTTGGTGGGGCATGATGATGGTGAAGGGGCATGGGTCAGGGCATCCAGCACCTCCGCTCAATATCCAGACGGGCGGCCCCAAGACGGGTGGAGGTAGGAAGGATGAATCCTGGGTCGTCCTCCTGTTCAGGTTCGTCCGACTGTCGGGACAGGGCTTCGGCCTTACCATTCTTGGAGCCTGGCCGATAAGAAAGGGTGAAGTGGAATCTGGCAAAGAAGAGGGCCCACAGGGCTTGGCAAGGGTTCAAGGGTTCAAGCGTTTGGCGTTGCGAAGGTACTCTAGGCCTTACGGTTGTTCGGCCCCCTCGAGCCAGTGGCGCTACTCCTCTAGGGCCAGCTTAACTGCCAGTAGCTCCCGGCCGCTGATGTCGTAGTTGCGCTTAGCGGGGGACAGCTTGCGGGAGAAGAAGGCACAGGGGTGGATCTTGTGATCCTCCATGGTCCGCTGGGATAAGACTTCCCCCACCCCAGTGTTGGAGGCGTCGACCTCGACGATAAACTGGCGGCCAGGGTCAGGGAGTACCAAGACTGGGGCGGAAGGGAAAAGGTAGACAAAGACAAATTGGTTTAACATGTCTCCCAAAACATCATTGACCATATTTTGAAAGACTGTGGGGGCGTTGGTTAAGCCGAAAGGCATCACTAAGTACTCATAGTGGCCTGCGGGGCTGTTAAAGGCGGTTTTCCACTCATCCCCTTCGCAGATCCGGACCAAGTGGTAGGCGTTGCGAAGGTCAAGCTTAGTAAAGATGGTGGCCCCCTGAAGGAGCTTGAAGGCGGATGTGGCAGGGGGTAACGGTTCTTGAAGGATTATGTCATTCAGGCCTCGCTAGTGGGACGTACCACGTGAGTGGTTCAGAAAGTGGTTTGCGATTTGGCGTGCCGTTCAAAATATATAGGACAGTGAATCGCAATAAAATGAATAAACATGTTTTCCCAAGTTACAAAAGCACATTCACCACTTTATCACCCAGGTTAACACAAGCACATTCACTCTCCTCACCCCGTTTTTTATTTCCACTTTCCTTTGCAACCCTTGTAATTTCAAAAATGTGTGGTTTAAGTCTTGTAGAAATACAGACGTTAATGTTATGTAGATTATTCAGTTCAGTTCAGAATGTATACACAAACAACTACTGTCATAATACACACAAACACAAACAAAAATACTGGCACTCATTATTCCCATGCCAAACTGTAGCAAGACAGCTTTAAGAGCATTATCTGCCTGTCTTACAGTCTTTGACCAGCAGGGGGTTTGTGTGCACATGAAGCCAGAGATGAAGCCTTGAAAAATGAACCATTTTGCGAACCAATTGGCTGCAAGGCTTCAAGGCTTCATGAAGCTTCATCTCTGGTGATGTTCCCTGTGATACCGAGGCTCCGAATCACGCTTCAAACTCGACAGGGTATTTTCTTTGAAGCGCTGTGTCGGAGCTTGCTTCAAATCGGGAAAAACCACGTGACTGATGACGTTTGAACCACTTCGCTGCTTCATTCAGACTGAATCAGCTGACCGGTTTGGTTCGATAGGTGGAGCTTTGACACTTTGGTGTGATACAAATGTATTTAAGATGCATGAAACAGCGCTCTGCGCCTTACCTCCTGTCAATTCACCCAGTATACACCAAGCACAATCAAGTAACATGTAGTATATTATAACATTAATTACAACCAACACTCTAAATGTTTGCTCTGTCCAGTGTGTAATTTAGTATCAATTATAAATCAATTTCAAATTCTTATGAATCTAATCATTACTCAGGTAGTCAACATTTCATTTGAGATACTTTATAAGGCAAAGAAAAGCAACAACAGACACATATAAAATGAAGTTAGATTTCAGCTTTATTTAAGTCATTTTCACAATACAACAAAACTCATAGTGCACATGCAATGTGCGTCAGTGTCACCTTTGCAAGGCTGCGCTACAACCACTGTGCCAGCAGATGTCGCCTACGTGCTCAATGAATGAAACTTCGAGTAGTGAACGAATTTTCAATACAATGGTTCAAAATGGTTCAGAGCCTCGTTTGGCCATCACTATTCCTCTCGCCATTACTACTGGAGAGTCGTTTCTGTGGGGAATCAGAGCAGACAATCTGGCGGAGAGCGAATGTTAGAGGAGCAGTATATAAAGGGTGAGACACAGGTGAAAATAATCAGACTGATTACCAGGTAAGTTAGACAGGATGAGGGTGGAGATGACTGGAAGTGAGCAGGATTTCACAATAAAACCGGAAGTAAAGTGGTAACTGTGACAACGTTAAAGATTTGTTTATGGCCAATAGGGCTTTGCCTTATCGTATCGTCCATAATATATCATTATAATTCATCCCAGTGATAAGAATTTGTTGTATCACGATAATGACAATATTATATTTCCTAATGTTTAATGTTATTATTTTTTATTACTGATGCTGTTTGCTCAGCTCCAAAGATTATATGCTGCTGTGACTTGTGCCCACAAACAATATTATTTAAGTGTAATAGTGTCATACCGTTGGGATGGTCGCGCAGTAGTGAGGGCAGTTGGCAATTGCTTACTGTCTAAGAACCCCAGGCTTGGTGGTTTGCTTCCTGGTCCTTCCCTAGTGCCGGTCCCAATCCCGGGTAATTGGGGAGGGTTGAGTCAGCATGGGCATCTGGCATAAAATCTTTGTCAAATCAAATATGCACAGTGATTTGCTGTGGCAACCCTGAAAGGGAATAGTTGAAAGAAACCCCCCATTGTCATACCATTATTTATATCATTACTGCAAAATTATTGTATAATATCATGATAGAGTTTTATGCCTATATCGCCCACAACTAATGGCCACTTTCTAAAACATTTGGGGAACTCTGTGGCTTTGGGACATACATTTTTAAGAATCTGAGCAATTACAGCAATTATATTCTCAAGTTTGTATAATTTCATCAATACTGGGAATGAGAAGAATTGCAATTCAAACACATGTATTGGCTTAAGAGAAAAAAGAAAAAAAGAAAATTACTTACTCAAATCCTACCTTATAATTACTGTGGAAAAAATACAATTAATGAGGCTCCTCACCGGTTTGAGGAACAGAACAATGTTTCTGTACTCAAACATTATCAACAAGCATGGCAGGCCTGTCTACAGAAAGCAAGATATTAAGCTAATACTACTGCAGTAAATTATGGTAAATAAGGTTAATGTTACATTATCTTTAAGATAGAATATACAGTATACACACATAATAGCAATTAGTAATTACTACATAACTATTACATTATTACTAAGTAATAAAAACATAATTAGTAACTGTATCTGGGACTATGCCACATTCATGTTAAAAACATAGGTTGGTAGAGATGGAAAAATTTCCCATGTTAATGACTTGCAAGCATTCATGTTATCTGACAGTCCAACACTGTTGTGTGGTTACAGAAGTGGTCAAGTGAGAGTTGATAATGTGCAATGACAATATTTAATATTGTAACAGTAATACCATACCCATTAAATGTGGGTTTAATTATAATGACTGATGGTGTGTGGCTGATATGTGGCATCTGTATCAAAGCTTTCAAGAAGAAAATGTGACTTGGGTGTTGACATGAATGTTATTTAACCAGAAACTGGTTATTACTGTAACTTTGACATGACATTAACACCACATTACCGACTGCGTAAGAAAAAGCCTTGTTCAGAACTGAAACATCTGTTGTTAAACAGGCAAAAGGGTCATCTGAGAACAAAAAACTGTCTGATCTTGCATTTTTCTTATCATACTGTACTGTATTACTAGGCTAATTACACTCAGTAACAGAGGAGCAACGTTTTTCATAGTTTTAGTTTTAGTTTTTTTAAATATTTTTTAAAATGTGGATGTTGGCCAGGTACATAAGGTCTAAAAAGACAAAGATGGTAAAAAAATAAATTATGGTTAGAATATTTTTGGATGCACCAAGAAAAAGATTTAGGATAACATATTTTGGGCCTGAATCCCGAATAATGAGTGCTAAATTGTGTGTGCAATCTTGAAAATTGCGCGTTTCATTTGTGGGCATTTTGCAGGTGAAACTGCGTGATTGACATAAGGTGAAACAAAGTGGAGGTGGACATATTTAAATGAAGATTTTGTGTGTTTCACTGGTGTCTGGCATGGAGAGTAAATAATGACCAGCATAAACACAAGAGGAAATTTGATAAAAGCTGTAAGTGGGAGAGGCTAATAATTGCTTTGATGAGCTGCAGCAAAGAAATCTTAGTAAAACAGGAAAAAACGTTTTATAGAAAGATCGCTCCAATAACGTTTGGCCTCATTCAATGCTTCCTGGGTGCACAGAAAGCAGAGTCAGCAGATTATATTGGGGGCATAATGCACGTGTGCACATACATACTCTCATGCATCAAGTAAATTAAAAATATGCATCTCTTACTTTTATAAGAGGTGCATGAAACCTCCAAAACACAGTGTCCTTCAACTCAGTTGTGTGTTAGTTTTCAGGTTAAGTCCATCTCAACAACTAGCTGATTCAAACAGGATGATGATGTGTTGGAATTGAGGGCAAATGGTCTGCGAATGTCCTTTCATTTCTCCTTTGCATTGTGCTCCTTATCTTCTTTGCGCAAGCAGACTGCACCTGCTTTTCAAAGGTATAACTACTACAAAGGTATTACTTGGGCAGAAACTCCTCACTTTGCATATTTATGAAGGCAAAGGTCCAAAATCCACATTGTGCGCTATTTTGCTCATTTGAAAGTCACAGTCCTCAGTGGGTACTCTTAGTAGATCAGCTCGTGCCAGTTTTTGCAGGTGTTATGAAGTTTGCATGTGATTTAGTACACACAAACCTTTAATAAATCAGGCCCTTTCTGTGTCGATACCATTGCTAAACCAAATATCTAGTTCTGTAATAAAACCTTACATTTGGAAGCCCAATGAGAAAGGAGTTCATTGTCATATAAAGCTGTGGTGTGGTTCGGTTTTTTACATCATAAGTTAGTTATGTTACTTTGTCCACCCCAATAACATAATCAGTTCCTGTTTTTCAAGTCACTCCTGTAGAGTCATGTTTCTAGAGGGGCGGGTAATGATTTAACAGAAAAACTAATACCAATATTTTCACCAGTCTTCAAATTCTCAAAATGCAGGGAAAGAAAAACACGATGATTGACACTGATACATCATATTAAGCTCTAAACTCTTAGCTTAAACTATTTAATCATTTGAGGAAAGTCGAGAGGGAAACACAAACAGCAAGAAGAACTGAAAGGAGGTGGGACTTAGAAGAATGTTTTGTGATGTACAGATTCCTGAGATCACATGTAGCTGTAAGCAGGCTGCATGTGTGAAAGAGCTCTTTGTCTGCAGCCCAGGTTCTTGGGTTCAGCTAATCAAATGGATTAAAGACAGCTTTGAAAGTCTGCCCATCAGAATTGGCCATCCACACAAAAACAAACACACTGTAGTGGCTGCAACCATCCACTTTAACTAATTTGCCGGTTTGCGTTTGTGCATGTGTGTGTCTGCTTATCAGTGCACTGGACTGTAGCAGTCTTATAAATTGTGCATTTAATATTAAGGCGTTTTGCGGGTGATCTACTTAGAAAAATTGTGTGATTGACAAGAGGTGCAAACATGGTGGAGGTGGTCGTATTTAAATGAGGGTTTTGTCTGTCACGGAAAGTTTGGAGAATGACCAGGAAATTTGATCCAGAGGAATTAAATGTGGACTGGGAAGAGGTTAATAATCATTCAAATGAGTGACATTCTTGACACTTTCTTTAATTTCTCCTTTTCCTCCTCCCTCAAAATAACAGCAGTCATTTGTGTGTAAGCAGATTGAACCTCCTTTTCAAGCATATTAAATTCAGACATAATCACACCCACCACAAATCCCTTTCAGGCTTGTTGATAAATCACATTGTGTGTGTAATTGCATTTTTCCATCCCTGTATTTTGTGCAAAAATGTTCCTCATTGCTATTTCGCTCATTTGCAAGACGAAAGATGCAATCCTCAGTGCGTTCTCTCAGTAGATCAGCTTGTGATGTTTTTTTTACAGGTGTTATCATGTTTTCATGTGATTTAATACATGCAAACCTTTAGTAAATCAGGCCTTTTGTGTACTGGTCTGCGTGTGTGTGTGAACTATAAATTAGGGTCCATTTCCACACATCCAGTCTCATGAGAGGAAACGTTCTGCTCTTTTTTTCAAATGCTGATTAGCAAGTGTATGATTACATTTTTATGAGAAAGAAAACAGTCCAGACTGTATATCTACAGTTTACACATTATTACATTGTGCTGTTTCTTTTCTGACCTGACACATCATTGTTATCTCAACCAATTTCTGGCATTTTAATAAAACCCAGATCTTGTTATTCTCTGTCTCTTTCAAGTGCACCATCTGTTTGTACTGCTGTGTCAGACCTAATCAGTGGCTATTATTCACAGCTAAATGATGTTGAAGGAAATGTTTCAGGAATGTGTTATAGGAAAATCTATTCAATCACATGGATTCATTTATATTTGAATTAAACACTTACACACACACTACGCTGTTGTACATCTCCAAGCAAACCAGTAATTAAAAAGATTCATACTTCATACTGCAGGTTCGTTCTCATGGCTATTGGTTTCAGCAAGATCTCTGGGGTCTTAGGGAAGATTTTTGTAAGCGCTTCAAAAGACCTTCTCCAAATCCAACAGAATTTCTGATATTGTTTGTGAACCAAAAGGTTAGAGCCTGATGGCAGAAGGGCTCAGGCTTATCTGTGAGGATGCAGACTTGTAACACTGCTTCTGATCCTGAGGCTTGATTACTCATCTCTCCCAAACTGGAAAGCACTAGGATTTTCCACTTGATCTACTTCATGTGCATGTGCATGTGCGTGTGTGTTTGTATTTTCTTTCCACTCTGTTGAGGATTTTCCACTGAGTGTTTACTTAGAAGAATAAAAAGGTCAAATTGTGAAGGACTCAGTTTACCCTTGGGTTTCAGTCATGGAATTGCCCATATCTTTGTCTCTCTGTCGCTTGCATTCAGCTCTGTTTGTGTTTTTACATGCTGGACACCCACAAATACATCATATCAAATCACTATACAAGCATTCAAAAACACACAGGCTCTCTCACACACACACACCACAGCGCCCTGAGCTCCCAGGTGGCCAACAACTGCCTGGAAGTGAAAATGCTCGGAAGCCCTTTGAGACACTGAGGAGAACAAACTCTTCCATCCAAAAGACAGATTGCCACAGTGAGACATGACATGTATAGGGCTATGTTTACTAATATAACTCACAAATACTGTACATAGTAGATACACATACTAGGCATTTGTGTTTTGTGTGATTTAAACATAATAAGTTAAAAGCTAAATATGAACTGCTTTTGTCAACACCACATAAGAAAATTGCAAAATCCTGTCTTTAGTTTTTTTTCTTTTTATTTGAAAATGTAACTGACTACTGTGTCTGTGTCTAATCAACCACAGTGGTGATGCACTGAGCTTTGCGCAATGGGATAATTTACGGTTGATTGCAATTCAGTGTTTTTTTCCTTGTTTACTTCCAGTATATGTTGAAATAATGAAAGGCACCACGAAATACAGTTTTCACATATTGTCACTTTCACTTTCTCTCTCTTTCTGTCTCTTCTGCTATTAGGAAATATAAATACATTGTTTTTTCTTTCTCTCTGACATTTTCCTGTGTTTACTCGTATGCATCTCTGTGCTGCAGATGTGAATTTTTGTGGTGGATTTATCTACACAGCTGATGCCTGTCAACTAAATGTAGAGAGCAAAGGCAGAGTTGACCAGATAACTGGATCCAAAAAATTTTCTTGGCTTTTTGTCCTTGCTTGACCTCAATGGGCTCTCTGGAGACCATTTAAAACCTCTGGAACAATATTGCAGTGAATTGTGATTATGTAAAACAATAAGAAGAGGAGAGGGCTTAAAACATGATTAAAAGAAGAAGTAGACATGAACACATGGTTTCTCCCTGTTGGGGTCTTTGTAGGCATCAGATGAGACAATCTGCTGTAACTGAGGTAATCTGTAGAGATATTCAGATATACCAGTGTAGCACTGTTTGTTTCAATCCAAAGTGAGAGCAGTGATGTACAAAAATATACTTCCATGACTTCTTCTTCCACGGATTCCGCTTAGCTTCAAGATTCAAGAGAGGTTTATTGTCAATACAGCAATATACACAGTATACAGCGTATCGAAATGCCGTTTCACAC
>JAUMHL010000028.1:16168296-16185548 GCA_032362345.1 Sandelia bainsii | reverse complement strand
AGTCAATAAACAGCATTCTGACATAAGTGTCCTTTTTGTCGAGATGTGAAAGGGTCAGGTGAAGAGCAGATGAAATGTTTTCATGTGCCTCAGTACCAGCCTCTCAAAGCACTTCATGGTGATGGGTGTGAGTGCTACGGGGCGGTAATCATTGAGGCAGGACACATTAGACTTCTTTGGCACTGGGATGATTCTGGTGGTTTTAAGGCATGCAGGTACCACAGCAGAGCTCAATGATGAGTTGAAGATGTCTGTGAAGATGTCCTCAAGCTGGTCAGCACACTCCCGGAGCACCCGGCCAGGTATGTCGGGTAGGTAGGTAGGTAGGGTCCAGTAGCTTTTCGTGGGTTCACTCTGCCAAGGGTCGACCTGACGTCTGCTGTGGAAAGATGTAGTACCTGGTCGTTGGGGCAGGGAGTCATCTTCCTCGCTGGGTCCCTTTTCTCTGCCTTAAAACGTGCAAAGAAGTCATTCAGTTCATCTGGCAAGGACGGTTCACTGCTACACGACAGACGTGTTGGCTTATAGCCGGTGATGGTTTGGATGCCCTGCCACATACACCGTGTGTCCTTTGAACATGTGAAGTGTGTGTTGATCTTCTCTGTATACGCTCGCTTTGCATCTTTGGTGGCCCGTGACAGGTTGGCTCTGGCTGTAGTGTAAACTTCCCTGTCTTTGGACTTGGAAGGCAGAGTCTCTGATTTTCACCAGGCTGCGTAGCTTTGCAGAGAACCAGGGTTTATGGTTTGCACGGGAGACAACAGTCTTGGGGACAGTGACATCCTCAATGCATTTGCTGATGGTGGATGCTAACTGGTCACAGAGGTTGTGTACTTTTCTAGGTCCACTGAGTGTTCATAGGTGGCAGCTTCTCTGAACATGACCCAGTCTGTGCATTCAAAAGAGTCCTGGAGGGCAGACATGAGGGAGGTCTGACCTGCTTGTTGATGTGTCTTCTGACCTGCTTGTTGATGGGTCTGTAGACCAGGGTGAGAAGTATGGAGATGTGGTCCGATTGTCCGATGTGGGGGAGGGGTGCAGCCTTGTATGCATGCTGGATGTTTGTGTAAACAAGGTCTAACATGTTATCCCCTCTCGTTGCAAAGTCAATATTTTGGTGAAATTTGGGTAGTACGGACTTGAGGGAGGCTTTGTTAAAATCCCCAGCGACAATGACGAAGCCGTCGGGGTGGGCTGTTTGAAGATCATTGATGATAGAGTAGAGTTCACTGAGTGCTCTGTTAGCGTTAGCATTAACGCTAGCGCTAGGTGGCATGTACACAGCAATGATGATCACAGCAGTAAACTCTCTCGGGACGTAAAACGGTCTGCATCTGACTGCTAAAACCTCCACAAGGTCTGAGCAGTGTACAGATGCGATAGCTGCATTTCTACACCACCTGTTATTGATGTAAACACACAGTCCACCGCCCCGCATGGGCGCGGTAGCATGTTAGCTCGTCTAGCTGGATCGCCGGGTCACTGATGCGTTCGTGTAGCCATGTTTCGGTGAAAATGAGAACACAGCAGTGTCCGATCTCTTTTCGTGAGGTAAGAAGTAGTCTTAAACAGTCTAGTTTGTTGTCCAGGGAGCGCACATTGGAGAGGAGAAGGGATGGTAGCGCCGGTCGGCTAAAAGGACCGGCTGTCCTTTTATCATTCATGTCACACTACATTATCTCCCTTTGTTTTTGTCTCACACATAGTGCCAAATTCTTCAGTTACCACTGGCTTTGTCTTCAATCAGTTCTATAAAAGCTATCACTAATCCTTTGGATGTTCTGAACTATGCCTAACTATGCTACTAATTCCAGCAATTATACCAGGAAATTTGTTCCCTGTCTCTCTGGCTCCTGTCCCTGTGGTCCCAGTGGCTCCCAGGGCCTTGATGCGTCCAGCTGGCATGGCTGAGGGACCTGGGACAGCTGGGATACTTGACCACCAGGATTACAGCAACCCACTCATCATCATCAACAGCCCATCAAGACAAAAGGTTTTCCATTTGAAACTCATTGGAAACGTCTCCAAGTTCCCAGCCATCACTCCAATTGTTGTTTCATGTTTAAACATAAAACTGAGCTTTTCTCAAATCTGTGACTTTCTATAACTACTTCCTCCAGCATATGACTGATTTGACTGGTAAACCTCATATATAACCTGGCCCTTAAAAGCTGCGAGAAGTGTCCTCCGTGATATCCAGAATGAAAATATTGAAAACAGGTTTTGGCTTGCAATCCATGTCTCCTTTGTGGATATCGTTTTCTCAATGTGCAGTGTGATCAGAGATTGCTGTGGATCTGAGAGTCCAAAACAGGAAAAAGTTTTCAGCAGTAACAGAATAATCCAAATATTAGAAACCTGAAAGAAATGTCATCAAGTGGCATTGATGGTTGCCAAAGGTTTGAGCAGGGACTTTGTAGTGTCCAATTAACCATCTGTCTATATGAGCTGATATATAAAGTAGAAAGTGTTGAATCAGAGTTTGGAATTGGAAATGTGCTATAGCTCTTTTCAAACACTGCTAGCTTCATCTGTCTGTTCAAGCAATTGCTTATGGGCTTTCAAACACTGGTTATATAAATGATAGGACCATAATGGTCAAGCTGCCTTCCACATACACACAATCTGTCATCTGATACATGTGAGCTAGTTGGGAAATAAATGATTTCAGCGAAGAGGAAAGTTCACGGTTTCCTTACAGGCTAATGTGTTACGGTAGTGATGGATTAAAAAGTATGTTGCAGCTGAAGGTTTAATTAATGACAATTGTAAATGTGAAAGAAAGACCCCTAATGGGTGTCCAGATCTTTAGCTGTCAAGGATAGCTAAAAATGAAAGAAAGTTTACACATACACACACACACACACACACACAAAAAAATTATTTCACAGTTTGTGCAGTTTTGTTTGTGCAGTCTCTGATGAATGTTTTTCTTTTACACCACATTACTTGTTTTTATCTCTGCTGTCGTGCCATCTGTTTTGTAGCTTTGCCCTTCCACTACCCCACTGCTGCCAAGTCACCACTTATTAGCTGGCTGTTATTTTCATGTTAGCGCTTCCTAATTAATGGCATTAACACTAAGTCTTGTGTTTCTTTCCTGACGGCATGTACACACCGAGTTACTAAATGGACCGTGTAGTGTGATTGTTTTGTCAACTACTTTTTCCAATATCCGTCTCAACCTTTAAGCCAAAACTGACACAAAGTCCCTAAAGTGTTTGTTTGATCCGAATAGCTGCAATTGCAAGTGTGTGTAATATGAGCAATAGCTTCAGAGCAGCTACTGATTTGACCTGTTATTAAGATATTCTTCATTATTGTGCTGCTGAGATTGTTCTGTGTTCTTTGTGCATAGTTATAATAATAATTGAATGATAGGTTTATGTTCCTTGGAAGCAGGAAAAAGACACACTGTTCTGTCTTTGATCTAACATTCAGCTGTTCAAATTGTTACGCAAATATCCGACTTAAAAGCCACTGGGCTAAAACGTAACATTGCATACAATATTAAAGAATAACTAGCTACTTTACGTTTAAAAATAGAGACAGAAGTCAGTAATAATATCCTACCTAAAAACTGACCAAAATGTCCTATCATACAACTGAATAAAAGCATCATCAGAATCATACTGCAAATGCACATCTCAATGTATAGTATGTTGTTGCTGCAGAATACCTTTAATTATCCTTCCACTAACACACACAGTTATCTCATACACACTGTTCATAATGTCTAAGAAGTTTACACACAAGCCCTGGCTTGTCCTCACTGGTCACACATGGGCAGAGGGCATAGATGAATTGACACTGGGCCCCTGTTTGGCATGGCTAGGACCCTGTCTGTGCAGACTAGCAGACTCCTGCCTTTGTTGCGTGCAGTCCTGTGAAAAGGTCTGACAGCCAGGGTCTGAATGTTGAACCCAATGGTAAACTCCAGCCAAATGCCAAACAAACAAAAGGAAAACAAGCAAAGAACTCCAGTACTATCTTTGTAATGAGCCTGTCCTCTCTTCTCCCCTTCACTCCATCTGCTCGTGTCCACTGGAAAGCCTCAGTGGTTAGTGTGCTAATTTAACATCAGAACATGACATGAGTGGCCAGCACCAGCAGCACGCCAGAGTTCATTCAGATGTCTCATGGAAATCCAGCTCAGGTTTGTTTACATATTCATTCAGGATAATTTGGATCTAAACCTTCTGAGTTTCTTCTCTGTTTAGTTTTTTGCCCTTTCCCCTTCATTTACTATATTTCTGAGAACGATTTGGACATGAACCCATGTCTCTCCTTTTTGCCAGTTTGACTCATAACAAAGTCACATGGTGATAAATGTGTGATTCCACAAGCACCAGCACAGCTGTCACAGTGGTTAATAGTCCATGGTCTTGTCTCTGTCCCTCTCATACATATACAACTAATCTAGTGCCAACATAACCAAGCCAAATCTTGGTTATGAGGTAGTCTGTGGCAGGACTCCATTAGTTTTGGCCCAGAGTGTGCCAGTGTGTTCCAGGCTTGACCAGCAACACTGGTTCACTAACCGCTAACTTTTGAGCAGACTAATGCCTTAGTTCTGAAAATCAACAAACATTGTTCACCTGTAACTGCAGTGAGCCCTAATAGATATTATCACTGTGCTGTAAACACCACACACAGTTTAATTGCTCTAATCCTGAGCTAACAGGTATTGGGTTAAAGAGTAGAACAAGCAAGTTTGCATGTTGTATGCATGTAAAATATCATTATTATGGACAGTTGAATAACATTGTATGATATTTTGTCTCTGCATCTCTATTTCTCTCCCTGTTGTTGTCCATTCAGAATTTTAACTGGCTCATGACTTTCTTCCTCCTAGTGTTTTTCTTCCAGATAACTACGCCTACTGTTTTAGAGCTTTGCTTTTCACTGGCTTTATGAGACCAGCTCTAAATTCCTGAGTGTGCTGTGTTTCACGGTGGACTCTATCCAGTCTTTCTTTCACTCCAGTGAATTCTGCCTCCCTCAACTTAACTGCCTGGCATGCACTTGCCCTGGCACACCTTTAACACTTTCTGTTTGGCTCTTGAAAACCTGGGCCACTAATTATGAAGTGATAATTACTGAGTACAGCTGATGAAGTGTCCTGGTGAAGGAAGCAGGGGTCCCCTGCTGTCCATTTCCTTCTAAAGGTGTAATGTCTTAATGAGTTCAGCGATACCCAGTGCATTTCACAGACACAATGGTTAGACACAAGAGGTTTGAGTACATTTAGTCAATATTTATTACGTTTTTAATCCCTCCCAAATGTGTTTCATCCCATTAAAAGATCAATCAAAGTGACAAATTCGTGATGTCAAAGGTTTAGGATATAATGAAAATATAAAGGTTTTAGGTTTTAAGGTTTTTGTAAGTGCACAATGTTTCCAAAAAGACTGAAAACATGAGAAAGGTATCACGTTTTCTCATTTTGTTGACTGAAGAAAGGTCATAAACACAAAGGTATATGTGTGAATTAGCATGTTTGTCTACCTATTTGTTTTTCTCTGTGAGTACTTGCATTTGTTCGTGGGCTGAGTGCATCAGCGCGTGAGCAGTGAAGATGGAATTGAAGAAATGCAAAGGAATAAAACCAGACATGGTGACTGGGAATAGGGAATAATATCGTGTGTTACATAGAGAGTGTGTGTTTTCAATGCGCTGGCTGAAAGAGGCTCTTTAAACATCTGTTAATGATTTTACAGATGTGTGTTGGGAACGGGGGGGGGGATGAGTTTCATTTTAACAACAGAAGCTACATTGTGCTTTGTTTAATTTAGGTGCATTATGTTCTGTTTTGACCCAAGAGCTCCAAGTGTTGGCTCGCAGTGCTTACTGAATGGTTACCGTCTCTCAGAGTGAAAAGCCAGTACACACATTGCATCATGCAAGATAGTGCACATGGGTGTATAAATGTGCTTACTTTACTGTATGCAGCCACACATACACACTTGTGTGTCTGGCTTTGCGGGGAACCTTACTGATACAACACATTCCCTAGTTCTTGACCCTAACCCTGACGTAAACCTCAATTTAAATGTAACTCTAAAAGCAAGTCTTAAGCCTCACTTTGTCTCTTCAGTGGTATAAAATTCAAACCTGTCACTCACTCTGCTGGCCATACAAGAGCGCACATGCACACACACAGACACACACATACAAAAAGTAATCCCTCACATAGCAGTAATGCCAGTAATACCTCAAATATGGCCTGTAACCCTGGATCTGCTGCTACAGCTTCTGTGTGATAGAAAGGAGTCAAAGGTCAGCCCTGAAGTCTCTAAACGAGAGGATATGACATTTGATTTTGAGGTTTGATCATAAGTAACCACAGTCTGAAAGATAGCATACTCAAACCTTAAATCTACAGGATGAGACTGGAAAATGGCATTCCACGATCAATGAACTGAAATCTGCCCCTTTCTTCACCACTAAAGAGGAGGAGAAAAGAAAATGCCTAAATGAAAGGAGCATAGAAAGAGAGGCAAAGACTGGGGTGGAAGGTGAAAGGATCTCATAGGAGGCAGGGGATGGAGATGGGAGGAGATGAGAGGGTTTGGAGAATGATGTAACTGAGCAGTTGAAGGGTTCATGGTTTTGGGTCTGATAGCTTGATGTGCATCACTGATCCCAATCTTCTCCCAGTCCATACACACTCGTCCCTCTATTCTAACTCCAGCATTCAGAAGAACTTTCCCACTGGGAAGGTCAAAGCCCCATTTAGAGCATTCTGTTGCTATTTTGTTTTTGTTGTAAGCATAGTGAGAGGAAAGGGCAGTCTGATAATAGAAAGAATTTGTTTCTGAAGCCCCTCACTCAACCAGTTCAATAGTTCCCACTTTGGTTGTCACTGCTCTAACGCACTCAGGCGTCAACACTTCAGTCTTTTATCAGACTAAAAGAGTAAAGGTTGTATTTTCCCAAATCTATTGTGTAACGTGTTGAAGGACAGGTTCAGGATCCTTTGTCTGTATTAATACATTTTTGATGTGCCCATATGTCTGTGAGAGTATAACTTGTTCGCTGTAACTTTTCCTAATCTCCACATTGGCCCTGAAGCTTTTAACTCTGAATGTGACTGCACTGTAAAAGTCCTTTGTATATGCAAAAATGAATAATTGCAACACAGTAGGGTAATCATAATAATAAGAGCTGATACTTGATTAATCTCCTTGGGGAAATTCTTGTCGACAGTCTACCCCTTAAAAGCAACAAGGGTTCAGGGTTCAGTATGACATTGGGGAGAACTGGGAATCAAAGCACCAACCCTGGGGTTTGTGAACATGTGCCTTACCAATTGAGCCACGGTCGCCCCAAGGACAATCGTTAAGTAGGAATTTTACATTGTAAGACAAAATATAAATGAAGATACAAACAAAATATGACATAAAGATATTTATATTTTTATTATTTATTTGTTTTATAGTATTAGTTTGTATTTACCCCCTTGTCACCTGTTGTTAGCTCAGTTGATGAGCTGTCTTCCTTTTCTCATAGTTTCTCACCTACTGTGGTATTCCTCCGAATTGGCTTAACGTACACACAACTCTCTCAGCTTTGCAAATAGTGTATCTGTCCATGTGGACTGTTATTAGTCACAGTTTAGTCCTTTCAGGATGTCTTATGGGAAATTTATGGACTGCTTTAGTGGATCTTTGAAGTGTAGTGTTTCCTTGAAAACACCCAGTATAAATGCAGACACAAACTGCGTTTTATATTGCATGACATGAAGCTGAGGCAGGATCAAATCAAGGTCTCTGGGTGACAAGACAAGAACAAGCCGGAGCAACTCAGAGATGTCACACACACATACACACATACGCACACACAAATATAATCTAAACACAGAGCTGGTGTGAGTTTAACAAATTTTTAATGCCCCAAAACCATAGTGTGCAAAATACACCAGTTGTCAAATCTCCTTCCAAGTTAACTCAGAGCACAACTTGAGAAATAAAAATCACATAAAAAACACACCTACACACAACTTCTAAAAGATATCACTCTGCCACTGCTGTTACTCATTTATAACAATACACAATCTTGTTCCTGGTGAAAAGCTTCAGGGCCAGTGTTTAGAAAAGGAAACTTACAATGACCATGCACATACAGCATGTCAATATTGTTTTAAAAGAGACTTGAAAAATCCTAAACCTGTCCTTTAATATTCAGAAAAAATATATACGATTTTTATGCTTAAAAAAACAAACACTTTTGGCCCCATACATACTGAATAAGTGTGTCTATGTGTGTGTGTTGAGTGCATGTGAATGTGCTGGTATGCTCATACATATGTGCTTAAATTATGCTTCAGTGTTTATTGGCACAGGTGCATGCTGCAGCATAGTCCACGACTTTGAAGATGCCAGATCAGGAAAACGGGAAAAACGGGAGGGGTTCTGATGAAAGAGAAGTTGGGAGCCTGTGAATGGTGGAGAAGAATGTTTTACTTACACCACATGTAATCTTCAAGTGGTTTTACTATCCATGAATGAGCCTTGTATCATACAGTTCTATCAACAAGTTCTTTACAGCTTTCAGTGCTGCAGACCCAACTCGTGTCCTGTTCTGACCATAGACATTAATATGTCTTACATTGTTGATGTTCGGACCTTAGCTCTACCGTTTGACCCCCCATGCTGAGAAACCTCCTAATTGTGGTTAGAATGTGAGGAGAAACAGATGCAGCAATTGGACACCTATTAGGTTTTGATACAGGAAGAGCTGGGGCATTCCTGTAGCCAGAGTACGAATCTCTGTCCATACTACTGAAAAGCAGCATCAGAATGTGCAGCAAGTCAGTGGGGCTATAATCAAAATCATATTACAGTCTTTGAGATTCACGTTTGCTTCCAGAATGTCTGTGTTGTTCATGAATCTTGAAATATAGCCCAAAACCTCTCAGCTTGAGGATGTCTGTTGCAGTATGGTGACTGGCACCAAGAAGTGAATGGGCGTGACAAAGGAAACCTTATTTTAGTTTTTCATTTTTGCTAAATTATGCTGTTTGAATAAGAGGACTAAAATACATCAACCTCAAAGGATCTGAGCCAGGAAATGCTGCACAATTACACTGTAGATTAGCCATGTTTATCATAGAGTGCCTAGTATTGCACTGCACGAAATGTCAAAAGGATGTGTCATATTACTACCAGCTTAAACAGGGATTCATGGCGTCAGTGTGGCATGCATGCATCCTTTGTATGTACATGTGTTTGCACTTGTGTGTGTCTACCTACAAAATATTTCTCCCTTTGTTTGAAAGTGTATATGATTAATGTCCTCAGATTATGAGTTAAGGAGCTGTTGAGCTGAGCCTGAAATCCTTGTTAGCCCTTGGTGGACACAAACAATAATTATGTAACATAAGCCACATCATTCATTGGTAAACAAGACCCAGTGCTTTAGTTTTTCAGTAATTTTTCGCTTTCTCTCCCACCCCACTGGAGTCTTTGGATTGTGGTCTCTTTGTGGTGAAGTTTAACATAGTAATGGCTGCTGGCACCAGCCAGTGTGGCCTCTGCTGGGTTTCCTGGTTTTCTTTTATACCTAATTGCTCACCACATGTGTGACAAATGACGCCAAATGCCACAATTTAGAGAAATCCAGCTCTGCTCAGATTTATGAGCTCCAGGGAAACAGTTGGCCTTATTTATAGAAACCTTTTTACTAGACTAAAAGTGGAGAGTCACTGGAACAACTGCCAATACACACTGTGGCACATGTGATCCATTAAATGTACTGGGATAATTCAGTCAGGTGTGTGGAGCAGCAGGTTGTCCTACAGTATGTGACTGTGGATTTGGGAGTGAGAGCAGAGACGGAGGAGAGAAGATGAAGAAGAAAAACACACATCACAGGCATTACTGTAGTATAGTTCCCAGAGGTTTTAGCGTTTAGGGTGGATTTTTAAATCTATCAAATGTTTTTCAACACTTTGTGTTGTGACACGTATTAGATATTGTATATGTATATTTTTTTAATGCTATGTGGGAGAAAGTGAGACCTTTTGTCATGTTGTACTTTGGTGTGCAGTATATGGATATTTCCAATATTTAGCCATAAACGTATCAGTACAAATCATGCATTTGTCATGCATTTAGGCACATTATTGTTATTGTTATTATTATTATTATTATTATTAGTAGTAGTAGTAGTAGTAGTAGTAGTAGTAGTTGTATTGCTCAAATGCCCTTTGACATGTAATTGGTCAACATGCCATCATTCAACAACTAAATGCTTGAGTTAAGCTTCTTAATGTCCAGAAAAATAAGATCACACAACCTCTGTTCACATACACAACAAAAGAACTGCTGATAATAGCTTAAAGACAAGTGAGGACCCTCAGCTTACTGCAGTGTTTGCACTGCAGCATGGGTGTTTGATGCAGCTCCCCTGACTCCATTGTGCTGTCTCAGCTCCCTTAGGTATGCAGTCCAGGGGTTCTTGGCATGAGCAGCTTGAAACTGCATCCCAGACGAGCCTTACCTTAGTACAGGTCTGCTGTGCATGGCCCACAGGAAATTAGGGAGGAAAAAGCAGATCAAGGATTCAAGGACACAGTTTAATCATTCAAATGTACAGTTTACTGTACATGAAGTCAGTTGACTGCAATGGCCATTTAACATGAATAACAGATACGTAAAGTAGGTGATGAAGTGTAGAAGTTATTGCACTCAATTTCCACTTTCTTGATGAGGAGTCTTCTGGAGTGATGAAAACCAATTTTCTCTCTGAATGCACAGAAAGTCATTTATGACACACATACTGTAAATGTCACTGACAGCAGACTGCTGCATTTTCTATTAAACAATGCTTGTAAATGTTTGTATGTGTGTGCTGGGAGCACTGTGTGGGTAAAAAAGAGAAACAAATCCCAAGCAGTAGCCCTGGCTTGATAAAGGTTTTCCTCCTAGTTCATAACACAGCAAATTGTCCCTCTTGGCCTGCAGCTCCTGCCAAATGTTCTTCTTTCTTCTTCTCTGTCAGTGGTGTTTATAAATCTTAAACTCAACATGTGGGCAGAATTCTTTAGACATACAACTATTGTGCTCCCTGTGAACCTATGTACGTACATGTGGAAGTAACAATTCTCGTGAATGTTCCCAAATGGAGCTTGATGTCTTAAGTAGAGTGACGAAAATGACCTTTCTATTTGTTGGACCAACAACTTTAGCTCGTGATTTGTATTTGACATGTTTCTCATTTAACTATGATCATAGGCTTTGGCCAAAATCTGTTGGATAACTTTGAACTATTTGATATACAGTGTTGCGACAATCTTATAGTTTGCACAAGGTTTCTCTTTTTCTCCCTTAATTAGGATTTCTTTTTTGTTTTCTTTTGTTCTCATTGTGGCTATAAGTTAAGGGGGAGTTTTCATTTAATGTGTCATATTGTGGTTGTTTTGAAGCCCTTTGAGACTGCGAGTTTCAGTTAAGGACTATACAAATAAATCTAGCTTGACATGCCTTAAATCATGGACAGTGGTATGATTGGATTGCCAGAAACCAGTTTTAGGATTCCTGTTGCAGCAAATTGTCATTTTTATGGCTTTTAGGTTGTATTTCTTTCTACTTTTGATTTTAATTTTTTCTTTTTTGTTTTCTTTATTCATTTTAGTCCCACTAGTGTCAAAGCTTTAAGGACAGCAATGGCTGATGATCTGATCACAATCATAATACAATATATATTTTATTTGCGATAATTTTCACAAATCCGGGCTAAATTTGCATATTTATTTAAACAATATCAGTCATGCAACAGTATTTAAAATACATAGTTTTATTGGTGGAGTACTAAGAATATAGGTTAATTTACTAATACATTGTGGTGTAATATTATAGATTACTCAGTGTCACATTTACCAGCTGCCATTTTTGTATCACACCAAGTCTCTGGGTAACAAACGTCTTTGTCCTTATGTTTTAACAATTACTATATATTTTTTGCCAAAATTTTCTGAGTTTGTCAACAAAATTTGGAATACACTTTACAATTACAGTGCTGTGAAAAAGTATTTGCCCCCTTCCTGATTTTTTTTTATAATTTAGAATTATTACCTTTATGACAGTTTTGACAAAAATTTTAATATTGGTTCATGTATTTCTGTTTTCAATTTGGGAACTACTCTATCTCTGCACTGAGAAGGCATTCACCATTAACCGATTAAACTCTTTATTTAGAGAGTGAAAGTAAGTGGCTGGGTGTTTGAAGTCTTGTTGTTGTTGATTGACATGCTAATGGGATTTTTCAGTTAAAGGCTTTCTACACAGATGGGCCAGAAGAAACCAGTTGGCACCAGTCACCAATGCTGTGGAAAAGTGAAAGCTTATTGTGACTCTCGGTGCATGGTTTTTAAAGGGTGGTTTTGGACGAAGTCCGAGTGTTTCAGAGGGTGGTGATACTGGCACCAATCGCAATTCACATACTACAGAATCAGCTTAGTAAAGGAACCAAGCTGTGCTGGTCTGACTAAACAATTAAATTCCTTTATTATGATGGAGTACTGAAGGAGGAAAGATAGGGGAGTCAGTAAGAAACCGAAATACAGGAACAGAGAGAAAAATGACCATCAAACTACACCATGTACTGCTGACGGTGAGGAGAGGAAGGTGAGGAATGAGACTTGACAAGCTTTTCAGACAGATGAGTGATATTCAAGGATATTGGCAAGGAAAGGCAATGATAGCTTTAGTATTGTGAGTTTATGACTCTTGTAAGCGTTGACCTCACTTGAACTATTAACAACCCCCTCCCCAGGGCATGTGGGAAAGACACACACACACACTATCTTTGGGAGTAAAACTCATTGACAAAAAGCATTCCCTAGCCCGTTACCTTAACCCTAACCATCATAACAAAATGTCTAATCCTAAATGTTATCCTAACCCCAACCAAAACATAATTTTAACCCTAAACCTAAAACCCGAAATGTTCTTTGAAGTTGTGGGGACTGACTTTTGTCCCCACAAAACAAAAATGTCCTCACTTTGTAAGGAAAATACTTTTTTTGGTCCTCACTATGTAGCAAACACAAGATCACACTCACAAACACACACACACAGACACACACACACCAATTTATATATATATATATATATATATATATATATAATAACAGACTGGCTCATTCCTGTTGTTTTCACCACAAGCCATAGGAAAGAGAACAAACACAAGAACACAGGGATACTATTTTATTCGCCAGTCTCTACCACAGATAAGTATAGGATAACACAAGCAGTTATCAGTAGAAAATAATGAAAGCCTATTTGTTTAAATGATTTATTTCCTTTTTAGGGTGATAACACAATCTAAAGTTATATTAGAGACATGAACTAACAGTCTAACTGAGTTTTTACATGACTTCCCATAGTGGGAAAAAAAAGAAAGGAGGGACAAAAATATTATGGCCAAGACTTCTTCCACCCCATCACCCACTTAAGTCACAGCAAAGATCCTAAACTCGCTGACCTGGAGTGGGCTAAATACTGTGGAACCCTGTTTCAAGTCTTTCCAAATAACAATAATCCTTCTTCATCATGTGTGTCTATTTTGCTGTTGGAGAGCTTTCAGAGAGAGGGGAAAAAAAGGTACAAACCACGTCTTACACACATGGAGAAAGTTATGCCCATTCACACACCCTGCAGCACTCTCATAAGACCCATCTGCCTGGTGTGGTAGGTTCTCTGCAATAACACAAAAACCTGTACAGTACATACCAGTCTGAGCCATGGATACAGGCTGCCTGAGATCTAGTAATATTTATTCACACAATATAGTCATCTTCAAAGGTTTGCCTTTTTTGTAACAGTGAAACCATTCTCTTTTTCTTTTGGCCGAGGGATAAAAAAAATAACCAACAGTGAAGATTGTTTTAATTTTTCCTGAAACTGAAATATTTCTACCATTTTAGAATATATAAATAGATGCACAATAATCAGTTTTTTTCACAGGGTAGAAAAAAATGAAAATGTTAAGTGCAACCCTTTCCTGTTGTCTTTTATATTTTTCTATGAAAAAGGACAAGCAGGTGGAAGGTGACATCACTAGTAAGAAATACACCCTTATATTTATATCTATTGCTGCAAAAATACAAGGTTAACACTGGACTCTATGTTCAACAAAGTTATGTTGAGTTAACACATTAACAACTTCATCTGACTTCACTGTAAAGGTTCTGTCACTCATCTAGATTTATCATTATTGTAAGGTTGGTAAGGTAAGAACCACATACAGGCCATGCCTTGTCCTGCAATAACATAGTCGTGTTTTCCCTCTGCCAACTCAGGTTAAGCTTAAATGATATGTGTATGCCTGTGCATGTGCGTTCAAATGCATGAGTCCACATGTGCCTGTTTATGCTTCACCCTGCACGCATGTGCACATGTGCCTTTGTGCCTCTTACTGGTGTGGGCTGCCCATCACTCAGCCTTCAGCTGGGCAAACCTGGAGGATTGCATCACAGTCAGAAAAGAGCCGTCCTGGCCAGTAAACTAGCCTTTAATTGCTTTGCAACTGAGAACACATTGCTGAGGAAACAAGGGCCTCATTGTGAGCGAGTGTTCATCTCAACACACCTCATATTTTCTGTAGACCGCTGACCCCCACCAGCTCTGCAGCATTTACAATAAAAAAACAAGGCCAGCAATTAATGTAAAGTGTTTGCATGCGCGCTCACATTCAGACACGATTAACATGTGTGTCTGCTCTTATATGTGCTGATGTATTCCAACAACAGGTCAAACTCCTGTACATTACAGTGATTAAGCACTAACGATTGATGTGAAGTGAGTTTACTAGAAGATGAAGTACAACATTGCGCTTCTGTGTTTCACTCTGAAAGAGGCACATCTATGATGAGGTATTAAAAATTGGTGTGTGTGTGTGTGTGTGTGTGTGTGTGTGTGTGTGCGTGTGCATGTGCGCGCATGTGTGTCATGATAAATGTGGGTTGGGAGGTGGTCTGGCTATGATGTAAAACAGATGTAGACTGGATGCAGACTATCGTACCCACTCGAAGGAGAATGAAGCCTGTGCGTGAGTGTATGTTGGTGCGTGCACAGTGCCTGCATTGATTACAAATCAAATGTAATTTTGCATAGCACCAACCGCATTTGGCAGATTGTGGATTCTGTGCTGGCTGGAATGAGCTCATGCTTCATATGAATGACCAATAAATCATGTAGACTTATAGTCACTGCTGTCAGTGACTATATGAAGAACTCAGTGGCTCGAGGTATACTGATATTATTACGGCTATTAAAAGCCATGATAGATAAACTATTATGATTCCCTTTTTAACGTATAAGATTTTAGACCTACATGTATTGCAGTGCAGCTGATGTAAAGATTCATATGGTATAATATTTATTTCAAAGCCAGTTTTCCCAGGAAGGCCGTCATCTTAAATACTAAAAGCAATTTAATAACAAACTCATCTGTTAAAGCCTGCAATTCTCTGAGGAAGTTCTTATATAGGAAAATGTAATCAACCAGACTACCCTGGACAATTCACATGTTAGCATTGATAGTACAGACTGTAGGATGTACAATGACACATGTGTATATGAGCACCAATCCAATTTCCAATCTCTACAAATTTATGTGTCCTGTCTTGGTTTTATTTTTAGAAAACACTTAATACTTATTCAACTCATGAAAAGAATGGTATGAATGAACTTGCTTCGTTGTGAGCAAACTCATGTGGAACTGATTTATGATTATATGAAGCCAGAGTCTGTTTAGTGTATCTATAGCTTTTATTTTGAGTCTATTCTCTGACCTCATCACTCTGTGCAAGAGCACAGTAAATCTTCTCTGTCTTGGCTGGACGCTGTATGGCCATTCTCCATACACACACACACATATACATAAAGACAGGATGGAACACTAGCAATACACAGGTTAACTATTAATTTGCTGCATATTTGTGAATACTGGAGCAGCCAGGCAAGTCCTATGAGGTGTCGATAATCAATAGATAATAATCAGTACACAGTTAGCAATGAAGGTAACTGTATTTCACCTGAAGAATAATCTGTAAAATCAAAACAATGTTTTTCACTTTGTTTTTGTGTGACACACACATTTGCTAAATTAATTTGAAAAGAATATTACATGAAGCCTATTACATTAATGAGCTGTGTATTTCCAGTACATCACTAAAAAATGAAATACAGTGTTATCCGTAGTAGAGTCAAGAGGTGCAGAGAGCCGAGAAACCCCCCAAACGAGTATGAGTATAAATGTGAGTATTCATATTTCAGCACTTCAGAAATCTGCAGCATGAAAGTATAACAATGCGTCATAAGACGCCTGTCAAACAACATCCCAAAGAAAAATGACCTCATCTGCTACCAGGGACAGACTAGAAAAGAAATATAGCCCAGACGTCTGGCTCAAAACAGTTGCTCATTTGACTTGTTTTTCCCCTCAGAAGTTTTCTGGTACTGCAAATGACCACTAATACAAATTCATTTACAAATCAATCCAATGCAAATAATATGGCTGTTCAAGATCCAGTCGAAAGAGAGCAGGGTTTTACAGTCAGCAGACCATTACAGAGAGTAGAGAGTATGGCGTGGGGGATTAACTGCAATAGCAGCAATCCAGCTTCCCACTAATGTAGTAATTTAACACACTGCAGTTTACTTCACTTTAACTGTGCTATTGCTTTACATCTAAAGTTCCAGCTGAATGATGCTATAATGCATTGGATAAAAACTTCTGACAGTCATGAAAATTTGTTTTTCTTTTTTGCACTTTCTACTAATCCAAATCATCAGTTTTGAATATTGTCACTCCATTAAATGGCAGTTGTAATTTCTCACATGATTCTGCTTCAGTAGAGGCAAACTGCTGAGCTTACTGAGCTTCTGGTAATGGACTGCTGAGCCAAGCAGTAAGTGAAGCAGGGTCCTATTACCAATAATCTATGCTCCCAATGATACATTTTTAGTGGGTTTATCAGAACACATCAAAGGAAGTAAGAATGGAAATAAAGACAGAATACAAATGTGACTGCTGGTCTGTTTACCCTTATAAAATTAAGACAGTACCAGATTATCCAAGTATCATATTATATATAAGTTACATCCATCCATTCCCTTCTTGGATCGAGGCCTTGCCGTGGCAGAAGGGCTTGCATGGTCTATGCATTGATCCTCGGAGCTATGTTGTCGGGAGCTATATGCTCCTGGTAGGGTCTCCCAAGGCAAACAGGTCTGAGGTGAAGA
>JAUMHL010000028.1:16154444-16168196 GCA_032362345.1 Sandelia bainsii | reverse complement strand
GTGTGAACTTTTTACGTTTTCCATAAATTTCACCCGAAAGCCAAATATCCCTAACTTTTTGTGAGTAGTGTATATTTGCACTTAATTAAATTGAGTATCAATTGAGCCCCAGAGTAAAATACAAACCCTAAATAAAGCATGTGGCCACTTTAGGCTGAAGATATGTACCTCATATGTTCTTGTGATAGAGAGTTTCTGTTAAGGACATTTTTCTTTGCACTCCATGTGAAATCTTATCATCCCCAAGACAATACAGAATACTTCCTCACTCTCTGGTTGGAAACCACCAATGGGTCTTTAATACCCTCAGAGTGGAGGGAGTGGGTAATTTTTCACTGTCCATTTTGAACTGTTGTAGATGGAGACCAGATTTTACTGCAAGTGTCACAAGTTAACGAGCTGATTTTATGGTGGAAGTGATTGAGAGTCACACCATCTAGGAATTACTGCACCAAATGGCTTACCAGCAACTACATTTAAAGTAGTAGATGTTTCTTCTCTGGGTATAGATTTAAATAAATGCACTTTGCTTTTTCAAACCTTACATTTGTATGGTCTTTGGTAGAAGCTCTATCTTTGACAGTTTGGAACAACTTTGTTGACACATGTGCATTAATTCTCTTTGTTTTGCCTTGGGAATAGAAAAATAAATGACAGCCATTCTCCTTGTCTGTATTTCTTTATGAGGATTGGGTCGCTTCCCAGGTCACTACTGCATGAAAGGATCAAGTGTCCCTCTTATTGCTAAGTAGCGGATGTCACAAAACTGGAGTCCATCCATTTTCACTATGTCTGTGTCTCTCTGTCTAAATCTGAAATAGGAGGTCCTGTAAAAATCCTGGAAAAGACTGATAGCTAATGATAGGGGCGGTTCATGGAGGGGTTAGAGCAATGAAACTAATTGAGTGGTGTCCTGTTTCACTAAAGTGGATTTATTAACTTTGTCTCTCATCACTGCTGGGCTTTGCACAGAAACTCTTCATACAGATGGCTCCTATGAGGCACTGGGGGTGAAACAAAAAAAATATTATCTGGACACGCTGTATGCCATGTAGATCAGAATAATAACACACATGAGAAAACTGCACATTCAGTAGTATCATATTTACATAGTAGTATAAAAGCTGCATAAATTTCTTCTCACATTTCCATTCAAGTTATAGAATCAGTCAACAGCAGCAGATAACAGTACTTATCTAAAACTACTCACAGATGTAGCACAAAATACATAAAGTCAAATATTGTTAGAATGACCATTTAGTCTACATAAAACACAAGGAGATGAAAAACAGAAAAGAAAACCAAAACTTTTACAGTTTTCCTAAATCTATCACAATATGCATGATAAGCATGGAACATATTCATGTTGTTGTTGGCTTACAGCACACAGCAAATACTAATTTTAGTTATTACAAAATGTTTATGTATTTTGCTTATTATTTGATATGTGTTGGTTGTATTATTTGTCCCTAACAAAGCCCTGATACAGTATTGCTCACTGCTTTTGCTTAACATCTGGACAGTGTGCTGGAACAGATGTTTAAAATTGTGCCAGTCGTTTCAGTGAAAAATGGTATTTCGGTGCAGAGCTGGCAGCCAGCATAGACAAAAATTTAGAATAGTTTCCTCTTTCACTGTCTCCCTGCTTTTGTGTGGTTCTGGTGATGGGATGAGTCTTCAACAGGACACGTAACACTACTCTACCCTAACACTAACACTTGACAGACAGTAAAATTTGTGCAACAAAATTGGACAGAAGAAAACTGCAATAGGATAAACACGATTAAACACTACAGTATGTACCATGGAAAAAGTACAGTAAATAAAAGAAATCTTAATTCAGAAATGGTTTTTAACGGTTCTGTTCATCCACTGTTCATCCATGACAGATCCACCATCCACATGATCGTCTCAGTGCTTTTCGCTTATATTTGCCAACTCTTCCAATTGTGAGATGTTTCTTTTAGCATACTGTGAAACTATACATTTTTATTTCACACTGGCTTGTAAATGAAGAGTAAATAGAGTAGGATGGTGCATAATCCTCACACAGGTGAGAAGAACTGTGCAAACCAACCATCCAAACAAAGAGGCCAATCCAGACACCTGCCTTCCCTCTGAGGGTAGAAATTAAGTCAAGTTGAGAGTATTCATTTAGTTACTGTCTGCTTGCATAACATGAGAACTCAAATAATGACCCTGCTAGTGGTTATCTTGGGAGCTTGATCATAATCATTTACAATAGGAAAATTTCAAATAATATAGCGCGACAACACTGAGATCAGTTTGCTCACAAAGGCAGAGTTGGGCAGTGCTTTTCCAGTGACTAGTTGCTGTCTTCACAGCGCTAGTCCAAAATATTAGCAATGTTACATATTCCAATTTTATCTGACACATTTTGCTACAAACAAGGTAGGTACTGTAAGTCAAAATAAGTCACCACATCACAAAGCTGCCAGCACCACCTATTTTGGATCCATTGGAGATACAAAGTGGCAAAGTAAGGTTAATACCTTACTTTGCCACTTTGTGGTGTCATTGGATACTAACACCAGAAATACCAATAGATTTTTTAAAGAAAGAAGTCCAAAGAGGTGCCTGTAAAGAGGGTACTGAAAATATTACGGTAAACATAATTTTCTCTTTATCAGTTAAGTAAGGATTTTTAGCCTTATGCTACAAAAATGCCATCAAGTTGTTTAGTCTAGTAGTAAAGATTTATAGAAATCTTTTAGGGCCCAACAAAAATTAATTCATTATAGGGACTGTCTGTGTAATTCCCAGAGTAAACCTTCTGAAAGACACAGAAGGCATTTATGCATGAATTCAAGAACTTTATAGAAGTGCAGTAAGACATAAGCAGGGGGTCGGGGTGTGGATCGCAACTGAAGCTGTGGCTGGGATTTTTAATGATTGACCACGGTGAAGCAAGGAGGAGGTCCATTGTGTCCAGATCTGCAGCGTCTTAACTGGCTGCAGCCACAGCCATGCACATAGCACCGCACATTGGAGCTACGCTTTGATGTACAGCAGCAGATGGAGAAAGAAAGGGTAGGGAGAGGGTAAAGAAATAAAATTGTTAAGGGATTAATGGGACAAAAACTTTTTTTTTTGATAGCTGGAGAATGGAGAAGTGCACATACAGGTCAGGAGAAGGGATGGCAAACAGTTAAAGCAGAATGGAATAACAGAACCTTTTGTACTTCTGACTTGAACATGTGTGTTTTTATTTGTGTGTGTGTGCGTGTGAGAGAGAGAGAAAGAGAGATGGGAAGAGTCCCTAAATTATACTGACAGTCAGTCTCCCCCTTGTGCAAAGCAGCCAGGCTTGAGTTGGAGTTGGGGTGGGATATGCAAATACAGGTTGTCTGTCTGCCTGCCCCTTCAGAGGCAGCAGAGCAGCACGCTGCTTCTTACACACACCCTCACTCATGCAGAGTGCAGAGGACTTGGATGGTCGAGCCTAGTCAGCAGGTTTCAAACACGCTTGCATATGCGTGTATATGGAGCTGAAACTTACCTAGCGACACGCTCACAGGCTCTATCTGTCTCTGCCTTCCTTCTTTTCCTGCTCTCCTCTTTCTCCTCTCCCCTCCTCCAGCACACCTTTGTGTTGTTTTCCTTGCCCCTATTCCTTTCCCCTCCCTCTTCAGCCTGACTAGGTTTCCCTCTGCTCTGTCCTATGTGCTTAGAGTGAGGTTAGTAAGGCGGACAGAGTGATATGCTGCTGATGCTGGTTGGGGTCCATGTCTCCTTCAGGGCCCACTGACGAAGACAAGACTGCACATGTGCTGGAGAACTTGAACAGAACTCCCTGAGGAAGCTAAAACAATCACCTTTTTCACCTTGTTTTCTTCATCAGCCAGTTGTATTTTCAAGGGAAAAAAAGAAAACAACAATGAGGATCAAGTTGTGGCAACTGGTTGCCCTGGTATTTTTCTTAGGAGTGTTGCCATGTTTGGTGGACAGCAAAGGAACTTTCTATGGTGGTCATATCAACCCATTCTATGGAAACAGATACAACCTATACAAGGCTGGACTCAACCCTCCCCACTCACCACACAAGCCCATGACCCGTCACAAGTAAGTGCTCTGTCCAGGACATATCACAGATGCCTGTTTCACTTTCCTTCTCACGCTGCAGGGTATTGCATTCAAAAATCCTTCCATGTAGCTAGAATGCTTGCAAGCAAGACCCACCTCATACTGTATTTCCCCTGAGAAACACATGTCACCGGCAAGTTGAAAAAATGTGGTTTTAGTTAGGGCATCAACTTGGAAACAGATCCCTGAATTGACTCTCTGTTTCTCTCTTACTCACCATCAGCCTTTTTCTGTGGTTCACACCTAAAACCATCTGTGGCTGGAGATAAACATTATAGAGCAACAATGACATGAAAACAAAGCCATCATTATGGTCTTTTTGGTGCAGGGAGGGGGGGTGTTGAGTTGATGACAACAGTATTGATCCCTCGCAGTCGTTGTGTGTGTGTGTGTGTGTGTCATAGGAGGAGGGTTAAAAAAGAGGCAAGACTTACAGTGTAGCTGGGCACCCGCTGCCAGAAGGGAGTGGTACAACTAATTTTCCATCAATATTAAAGCAATAACACAGAGGTCTCAACTGCATTTACATTGAGATTACTATTGAAATCTTAGTTTTCTGTACTTAAGTCTTCCAGTAACAACAATAAGTGTATGAATGATCCATGATATACATAAATACACTGGACGATTTTGTTAGGGCAGTCCAACCACATGAGAGGAGGAGCATAATAATCCCACACCATGCATGATATTTGAAAGTCATTAAACTGCGAGATGAAATAGAACCTTGTGGATATATTTTGCCTGGATAGAGACGGCTGATGTTTAGCCCACAGGGCTCTTTTTGGTTTTTCCTCCCTTTCCCCGTTTCTTTTGCTTGGCTTCCCCTGAGAGCGGTTATGTCTTTGGACAGCTCCCCAGCTACCTGCTGCTTCACTCAAACTGCCGCAGAAGACCTCAGATTGCCCAGCCCTACTTAGTCTCCTACCTACTTCTAGGGAAAAGACTCTACAGCATCCCTCACCCTGAATGCAATGCCCACATTTAGTTTTCATCTTTAACTCTTTCACCTAAGAATTCATAATTCATCCATCTTTCTCAGTATCTTCATTTTCCAGTCAGCTTGTCATTATTTACACCTTTTTTTTCTCCCAGACAAAATTGCTATCTTTTTTCTCACCATGACTAGTGTTTGGCTAAATACTGTACATGACATTACTTGTTATGTTACCACCACATATGTCACACATTAAGTATTAAGTGACACATGTTAGAGATCAAACTAATCAAAGTCCTGGTAAGACAGTGAACAAGTTAATCAACTTACAGTAACAGGTACTTGGTGATGCATTACTGCACAAACAGTCTCATTCCTAGTGCTCTAAATACTAACTACTGGATACTAACCTGGATTTAACTTTTTCTCATATCTGATACTTTAAACTTTGCTGGTTGTGTCCACTGCATCATGGTGGCATATGACAGTGGCATCTGTTCCAAAGAGGTTTATTTATATTTGCATGTGAAAGGTGTCTATCATCAGATACCTCTCCAAGAATAATTAATAATAATAATAATTGAGACTATATTGATCCCCTTGGGGAAATTGTTGTTTGGACAGCTGCTAGACCTGTGTCAGCGCTACTATGGGGTTCCGGTGTCTTGTCCAAGGACACCTTGACATGTAGCTTGCCGGGACTGAGAATCAAACCACTCACCCTTGGGTTGGAAGACGACTGCTCTACCCACTGAGCTATCATGCCGCCCCAGGATGAAAAGACCGAAAAATAAAAATAAGTTAAAGAAAGTTTAAAAGTTTAAGAAAAGACATCACAAAGAGAGAGACTGCGAAACAGCCTGCTGCAAGGCTCACGCCTGGGCAATGAATCCCAGGCTTAGAAGATTAACCAAATGTTATATTAATCACACCACAGTTGATTAGTAATGGTCAGTAATTGCTTGTTGCTGGTAGATGGTAATATTCCCTTACATGTGTCCAGCTCTGGTGTTTATACAAGAGCTGCTGACCCACCTTGGACACTGTGGGCCCCAGGGACGTGTCAGTGTCAGACCACCACCACAGATATATGAGCTCAGTTGTTGTCAACCTGACTGGACAGTGGAAATAGAGACTTAAAAATAACACACATGCTACAATGTGAGTGTGTGTCTTTGTCTAAGGAAGTGCATGTCTGAGTGTGTACATATACAGTATGCATCTACTATATACGTTCATTATATGTGTTTCTGTGAAGAACAAAACCATCACACGGACAAAACAGTGCTATTTTTAGTACTCAGATATTTTAACATTTTCAGCTGCTGCTGTACCACAGAGGTTTTTTTTCTTGATTTTGAATTATTATCTGTGTTTTGGCAGCGAAGCAAGTGATTAAATTTCACAGTCATTCCTTTCATTCAACCACTTTGGAAAATGTAGCCTTGTAGTTGCTGACCGTGATGTTACACAGTTAAAATACTGTACCTGTTTTTCTGTACAAAAACCTATACAATATAAAGCCATGACTAAAACTATGCTAGGTTGGTTACAGCGGTCACATTCCATGAAATGTGTTTTGGTGCAAGGTTTTGGCAAAGCTGCAAAAAAAATTCAACGAAGTGATGTTTCAGCATTTTTTATGTTGAGTTTTTGACTGTACATGTTCATATTCAAGAGCAATTGATAAAAAAATTGGAGAAACAGTGATTATTGGACGGTATATCGAATAAAATCTATCCTATGTAACACATTTCTAACACAAATGCTTACGCAAAAAGAGAAGAAGAAGAAAAGAGCAAATGCAAATATGTGATCTTAAAAGCATTTCTCAGTATATTGCATGTAACTACATGATAACACAAAATGCACAACAACAGGTGAAACCTAATCCATGGGCCATATATCCATCACTGTATAAGTCAATTAGGATTCCAGTAAATGCCTCGTCTTCACTGATCAGATAACAGGCTTTCAATGATGTATGGGACAGAGGTCAGTGGGGAAAGGTCAGTGAGTTGGTGGAGGTTAGAGGTTATGGGCTTCTGTAGTAAGTTTGTGTTGAGTGTCCAGTGGAGGACAGGAATGGAGCCAATCTTCAGCTAAGGGTCACAGAGGCTGGTCAATAAACTCCCAAGCTCCATACCAACATATAATTATTTAACTAACTGCCTTCACTGACCTTTTTGCTAAAATGTTTGGGATTTTTATGCAAACACATGCACATATTTTTACTATTTAAAAGCCTAACGCTTACAGTACAGTATATAAATTAGATGTAATATTGTTTATTATACAATATAATGTCATGATAATATGAACATACTGTATGATGCTGATGTTCCAAAAGTTTAAATTAAGAATCATTTTCACTGAAAGTAAAATGAAATGAGTCATTGAGAAAACGCACTTGTTATATTATTAATGGTAATAAAGCTTCATTTGTGCTGCTACGCAGATGTTCTGTAGTTTATTTAATATTTGTCTTTCCCTGTTTTAAAAAAAATTCTGCTGGGCTAAGTTAATTACCTGCTATCTGTACCTTCATATTTAATTAATGTACAGAAGAGAGTGGTACCAGTCTCCCCATCCAACCTTAATCAAGAAAACATTTAAGCATATTTCCTAAAAAAAACTATTCATAAAATATTTTTGTTTCCTGAGGCAGGACATAATATAATATGTAACATTGATTTAAATATATGGAATTTTGAAAACATAAGGCAAAGTTTATTGACAAAATTAACTCTAACTGAACAGACTAAGTAACATAGACCAACTGTCCTCAACTTGCCACAAACTTTGACAAATATAATGGTTAATCAGACCACTTAAAACACACTGAAAGACAAATACTACCAACAAACATCATATAATATAGCTTCTACTGTTTTGTAGTAGTTTTACTACTACTGCATATCCCATATTGTGCAATGAATGAGTGTTGCTGTACATCTCAATGGAGCAACATATTGCTACTGATTTCCCCACCAAAACATACAGAGTGTGTTTAATAAATATAGTAATTCTATTTGAAAACTCATTTCAAAACCACAGACATGTTACTTAAAGAAGATTATATGCTTTGGGAAATGCCTGAGGATAAGCTATTGTTGTGTTTTTTTCACTAACACTATTTAAGCCTCTTACTGCATTCCAGGAGAAAAACATCCAAACATCATAAAAAACAAAATATATGTCCAATAATGCAATTTATACAAGCTTGTGAAGTTATCAAATGCTGACAACTAAAAGTTTGCTTAATGAATCATCGCTAACGAATAATGTCTTTACCCACATAATTGCATTGCTGTAACAAGCATTAGAGGCCAATAGCCAAAATGTAAGCACATTAAAAAGCAGTGGTCTGCCTTTAAACTATAATAACCAGATCTGGCTTAGATATAACCCTGTGTATGAATGAATGATCCCCTTAGCCACAGAGCTGGGAGTATCACATCTTTCCTTTAACCCTAATCAGTAGCCACAAGCGCAACGTCAATCAGCCCTGCAGCATGCCTTTGAGACATGCCAGTTGGCTAGAAATAGGATTCATTAAAAGCATATATGGAAAAGGGATGGGCCCTGGAGGAGAGTTAGCCCGTAGACATGATTGTTGAATGTCCTATTAAAGATTTCATGGTTTTCTATGTGGCCTGCTCCAGTCATAAATCTGTCAGAAGCAACAGCATTGGCCTGGGTTCAAACAGTCAGGAACCCTGCAGGTGAGAGAGTGGTTAATTATGAAGTATAGTGAGCCCTTTAGTCAAAACAAGTGGGACAGTGGGAGGGAGAAGTGGCCGGAAGAAGGGCAGGAAAGTCAGGGACATGATGAGACAACACAGAGAGGTTTTCTAAAAAGCAGAAACAGCAAAACGGCAACAGGAAGAGAAGGGGAGATCCTTAGCTACTGTAAACATAAATTACCTGCAGTTTACCTACAGAAGGAAGGAAGAAGGAAAGAAAGAAGAAAAGCATAGATTGCAAGGTCAGTTTTTTTTTTCCCCAGCACAGGTTGGAGGTCTAACAGTAGTAATATTTGCCAAAAACGTTCCACATGAGAATCTGAGATGGGAATTTTGCTTTTCCCCTGGGAGGCTGAGAAGAGATTTAGAAACTGTAATGCCATACTGGAAATATTTGCAGTGGGACCAGACTAGCAGTCAAAAAATGACATGCTCCAATGATAGAAAAAATGACAGTATTTGGGCACAGATGGGGGAAGTGTAGGGAAAAGTTAGGCAAAAAAAGTGTGGTTTTCCTGAAAGGCGATGAGGGCTGTTGTGATTCTGAGTGCAGAGGAAGAGAAAGTAACATCAGATGAGGGCGGTAGGTGCACAAGAGAGTTTAATACACTGATGAATTTGAATCTGTATAGAATCAGTTGGGGCTGGGTGGTTTAGTGAGGGTGTGGATCAACTGAAGTCATTCATTTTTTTATACTTTGGGTGTTTTCACAAAAAAGAAGTGTTTATTTCTCATGAACACTTTACAGCAGTTGTAGGACAATAGGAAGAAAGACAATTTACATTTTGGGAACATTTCATGGATCTATACTTTGAAAGAGTTAAAAGAGCAATGAATAACATTTGACTCAGACCTGGCTCAGTTAATATGGACATTTTTCAAAGCTTAAGTTAGTTTTAATTTACATACTAGACAAGTGGAATGTAATCACAGCTGTTACATTAGATTATGATAAGCATACTAATCAGGAGCAGTCATAGTGTCAGGGCTTCTGGGATGAAAATGGAAATTTGATCCCCAAATATTTCACAAACTATTGGATGGATTGTCATGAAATTTGGTGTGGATACATGCTCTATGATCCCCTCACGATGATGTCTATATTTTCTACCCTGTCACATAAATAAAAATTAGATAGCGTTGAGATTTTTAGTGAAATGTTTGAAATGTAATTACTTTGGTTATCACCTGATATTTTTGTCTAATTTTTATCTTATGATTTTAAGTAACTGTCATTGTGAACTATTAGCAAATTGCTTTACACACTACTGTGTCTAATTACAGCCTGACAGTGCAGCTAGCATGGCTGTAGACTCATCCTGCCAGGATTTATTAGGTATGTTGGAGGCTTTCTGTTTCTCAGACCTCCTTCAGTGTGCACAGTAGGTCACTCAGATCTTGCAGCCAGATGCTTTTGTCTTTCCCATGGGCAAATTTAACATTCATTCATCATACTTTTGATGTTGCTGGCAAAAAGCAATGAAACATTTCACCTGCTCCCTCAATTTGACATCTTTATTTGATATTATCTAATATCTTCTTGGCCAGTTAGTACAGTGACTTTTGTGGGGCAGTGCCAGTTGTTTTTAAATGTAAGTTACAAATAAGGTTAACTTGACCTGTGACTTTCATTGTCTGGCACGTATTGGGTTATCCCTCTGATTTCATATCATACTGGATCAGGCCTTCTCATTCCTACCACACAAATAGCCCAAATAAAGTTTTCATCTTCCCTGCAGTAGCTGGACATGGCTGAGACAATAACAAACACTAAAGACTGCACTTTTTCTCATATATATATATATATATATATTTCTGTCAATAAATATAATTTATTTTTCATCATGCAGAGCTGTGGGGTCTCTGTAGATGTGAGATAAAAGAGCTTTATTATTACTGCATAATATGTGCACATGTATGTGAGTGTCTGTGACTATACAGTTTACACACTATCACTATCTCTCAAGTTTAAATTCAACATTTATCCTATGAAGGTCTCTTTTAACACAGCAGAGGAGGTGACCTCCTGTTGCCCTGACAGACACTGCAATGTAAAAGAAGTGGATTGATGTCAATTGTAGACTTTGATTCTCACAAAGCCAGGAAACCTCTGTAAGACACAGAGGATAAAATATCACTCACAGACCCAAATGACACTGACAGATCTGTGAAAACAGGTAAAGAGGAGACTTGTATGAAAGAGGCAGAAATAGAGACCTGTGTGCAAGAGAACTTTTTTTCTCATGTACATCTGGATTCCTGTACTTCAGCCATTGTGTGTGTGTGTGTGTGTGTGTGTGTGTGTGCGTCTGAAGATCACTGGCTTCCCCAGATGTGCACCTGATAAACAAATCAGTGAGCAGAGTCATTTTTCACTCTACTGATTGGTCATGCACAAAATGTGAGAAGAGTTAGATACTTATGATCCTGTACACACATATATGCTTATGAAAGTCTTCTGTCTATCAGCTCTATCCAACTATTTTCCCAAATGTTATATACACATAAAAAAGTCCTAAACCTAAACCCTAATCCTTATTCCTGTCAACAAATCTGTAATTTTATGAGGAGGATATAATTATTATTTCGATTTTGCAATGGTATACTCCCTATAGTGCTCATATTCTCTGGATGACAGTATCATCACTTATTCATAACTTCAGGAATCTCTATTACCAACACCACGTGAATTTGATCTTGTACAAATACTGTATATTTGTGCCAGACTTCTCACATGAAAAAAGTCATTTGTTTTGGCACCAAAGGTTCTGTGTATTCTTTGACCAGCAGATGAGAGCAGAGGGAGTAATAAGTCTTAAACCCTCTTAGGGATCATAAAGAAAAGTATCTGCAGGTGGGTGCTTTGCTTTCAAACAAAAAATGTTTGAAAGCAAATTATTAGCAGAATTATAACAGTACGTGTGTCAGAGTATTTGTCTCATGTCAGGGAAAAATGTTTTCTTATGTTGTAAAATCATCTGCAGAAAATAAATTGCCTGTGTGAGTTTGAAGTGCTTTAAGTACTTGGATATACCACATCACCTCAGGTCATAACCGCCACTTCTTTAACAACGCATGACCTGGCAGCAGGTTGTCAGGCTGGTATGAAAGGATCTCTGTCATTCTGACTCCTGCCCTTTTCCTTCCACTGCTATTAACATATGTCAACACAGAGACAGTGTTGACCAACACACAGACACTGTCAACACAGTCAGCGATTTGCAGAAAGCAGCAGCAGTGCAGCGGTTTCTCACAGACTCTGACAGTCCTGTCTGTTTGCCCTCTGAACCTGTTAACTTGGCGTGCAGACAGACCCTCCTTAGTCCCCAAGTTCCTCCCTGCTCCTCCAAACACTACTATTTGTCATGAAACAGCTGTGGAGTAACTTTAAGTACTGCATGTGTTGCTAAATGCTCCCCTCTGAATGTAAGAAATGCTTCAAGTGAGCCTAAAAAGTGTGGATCATCGTTTCCTGTGTTGCAGAGGGGCCAAAGGAACATTTAGCAGTTGCTATAGCTGCACTGGCAATGAAGGGAAAAGGATAGAAAAAGTCCAGCTCTAGCATGATGCAACACATGTTCAAAGTAGTTATAGTGAAGTTACTATGTGTTGGATTCTGCACACTTCTGTCTTGGTAATGTCTGCTGCAAAATTACCATTTTTACAAATGCAAATACAGATAAATACAGATAAATGATAAATTTTGCCACTATTCTCACTAATGTGAGATATATAATAAATACATTTGTGTTATTAAATATTAAAAATCGTGCTTTTCATAATTCATCATTAAAGAATTTACAGTATAGCTCATCTGTGAAAACCACTTGAAAGTTTTTAAGCTTGAAATGTTCTGAAGCATCCATTGTCATGAATGAGAGATAACATTTTAGTTTAGGCATTTAGACAACAAGGCTAAAAAACAACAACAAAAACAAAGAGACAAAAAAAAGCCTAATTAAACGGCTGATTCTGAAAAGCAGCATTCAAATGAACAACAGAAAACCTGAGTAGAGGACATACAGAGTGATCCAACAAGTGAACAGGACAATAAAGCCTAAACATAGGTAAGTCTCAGTTTAATATGCAGGATTTGACTGATTCAAGATTCAAGATTCAAGGTTTATTGTCATTTTGCATAGCATTTACAGAAATACACAGGCTGAAATGAAATGTTGTTTCTCACCAGCTTCTGACTTCTCTTCTTCTTTTTTTTTTTTACCTAGAAATAGAAATAAAGATAAGGACATAGAACAATGCAAGGACTCTTCTGGTAAACTGGAGAGGTATCATAGTGTTTGTATATTAATGCTATAAATGATTTAAATGTAATGTCCCTGTGTCCCCACAGAAACCACTGTGCCTATGTGGTCCAGAAGAACATCACATGCACCATGCAGGATGGAGTGGCTACCTATGTGAAGGCTGAGTACACCACCAAGTGCATCTGGGGACAGAAGTGTCCTGTTGTAATGTAAGTGAACACAATGCAAAAAATGCAAAATGGCACAAAGATCTGATAGTTCAGTATTAATTTTTAGTTTGGTTGTAAGGTTTTAATTTTTTTACCTTACATTGAGCACTGCAGCTGGACGCCCTCTGAAAAATATACACTAAGTCAATGCTGCCCTCTAGTGTCTATATTATATGATGTTAGTAGAGTAGTAAGAGTATTTGTAGGTTCTCAGCTACACTGTTTGTATTTAGTTTTGAGATACACCTTGTGGTGCAACCTGGACACATCTTCAGTGATGTACCCGGGGTCACGGGGTGTTTCGGGTCTTACATCAGACACCCTCACCCGGGTGACCCAGCCGAGGGTGATCAGGCCCCGACTTGTGTCCAGGTAGCGCACTACGCCACGCATCCCCCCTCCTCAACCAGAGCCAGCAGCTGAGAATGTGTTCTAAAGATCCCCTTTTCTGGCAGAGTTGGCAAGCAGGTGAGTCCACCAGGCCCCAGGT
>JAUMHL010000028.1:16129299-16148268 GCA_032362345.1 Sandelia bainsii | reverse complement strand
TAACCTTGCTATGTAAAGTGCCTTGAGATGACCTTTGTTATGATTTGGCGCTATACAAATAAAGATGAATTGAATTGTTGTTTGGAGAGCTGCTAGGCCTGTGTCAGCGCTACTACGGGGTTTCAGTGTTTTGTCCAAGGACACCGAGACATGTAGCTTGCTTGGACTGAGAATCGAACCTCTCACCCTTGGGTTGGGAGACGACTGCTCGACTCACTGAGCTATCATGCCACCCCAGGATGCTGGACAGGAGGCTCCAAGTGGTTGTCAAACATCAGCTTTGGGAGGAACAATGTGGATCCTGTCCTGGACATGAAGGCATCATGGGAGTTTGCACCTCCGGTCTACATGTGTTTTGTGGATCTGAAGAAGGCATATGATCATGTTTATTTTGCTCGTGGGGTCTTGTTGGGGGTACTGTGGGAATATGGTGTACTAGTGCTTTTGTTCTGAGTCATCAGGTCTTTATACAACTGGAGTGAGAGTTGTGTCTGTATTCTAACAGGCAGATTGGAGCAGTGTCAATAGTACTGCAGGCATCGTACCAAACCATTGTGGAGAACAGGCAGCGGAGGTTGAAGACAAAGCTCTAAATTGACCAGTCAACGTTCCAACCCTCACCTATGTTCATGACCTCTGGGCAATTACCAAAACAATGAGATTCTGAATACAAGTAGCATAATGAGTTTCCTCCATAGAGTGTCCAGGTTCAGCCTTGGAGTAGAGTCACTGCTCCTTTACGTCTTAAGGAGCCAGTTAATGTGGTCGGGAATCTGATCAGGGCGTCTCCTGGGCGCCTAGTATTGGAGGTATAGTAGGCGAGTCCAACAGGTAGCAGACCAAAGGGCAAAACCAGAACACACCGGAGCGATTACACTGGATGGTGACCAGGGTCAACCTACACAAAGGTCTGGCCACCCCACGCAGCAGCAGCAGCAGCTTTCGAGCCACACCGTTTCCCCCCCTTACGGAACTATTCCTCTGCCACTGTTCCCCAGGGGACACCTTTAAGCAGCGTACATATCCAGTTGAGCGTCCTTCCTCCACTATTCTGCAATCAGTTTGCTCGCTGCCTGAATATGAAGCCTGTTTCTGAGTTTCTCAGATGTGAAGTAAAAGTAACCCATAGCAGTATAATTGCAGGTAAGCTTTAGATATTGAACACTAACTTTAATTTAGCCTAATGTTATCTTATGATTAATGTTTTAGCTGTTCTATGAGGAATAAAGGTTAATTAAAAAAATGATATTCCCTGAAGTTACTCGGCGAAGTTAGATTTTTTTTTTGTTAAAAACACTTCTCTTATCGTTGTTCTGATGATATTTTGAGAAGCCATAGAGAGTTTTCTAACCATCCGGCTGCACGAAAAAGCGGTTTTGACCCGTTTCATACGGTTCGACTTCTTTGTTTTTTGATTTGGATAAATAACAACTTGGAAAAGACGTGAAAATAGTTTTTACATTGTGTGGACAAAGAATTTTCAAACTCCAGATCATTAGACGGGTGTTTTGAGATTCATGAAATACCCTCAGAGCAACTGTAAATGTTTTCAAATGACCGTGTTGGTTTTTCAAACGACGCTGGTCAGTTAACTTGTAGAGAAGCCGATGGTTTGCTCCATGACCTGAATGAAACGCTCAGCTAATACACGAGGGACACAAACTGTTTGGTTTGTTGGGAAACACGAGGTGAAAGAGATTTTATCGTATAAATAATATTATTGTGTTTATGTCTTCTCCTAAGCATTTACTATTGGAAGTAGAACAATTACAACTGTTCCACTTCCACAAGGTGCCATAACAGTATTGGTGTTTGTGACATTTAGCACTTGATGCTAATCGAAGTCATGTTGCATTTCCCCGAGGGTGCTTCACAATAAAAGCCTCCCACTTCTTTGCCAATAGAAACACTTTTAATGTGAAAGAATAGCAACATGAAATGATTGATTTCAGTAAAAATAAAAATAATACTACAAGTGGATAACTTTATATCCATAAAACCTGGCACTGTGACTTCTTTAACTCATGTGTCTTTACTGACAGATGAAAGAGCTACACATTCAGAGAGTGACAGTGATGGTAGAGGAGCCCAGCTGAGCCTACGGTGAGAAGCACTTATAAATGTGGGCCACCAGGTATATCACTCACATTCATGCCCTTGAATACATATTGTATGGATATATTGAGCAAAATACTTTAAAATGATTTTTTTTATGTCACTTGTATTTAGTTTAAATTCATCTTTTATAAAATTTTCATGACTAATAAAATACAGTAAGTTTAAAAAGTGTTTAAGAGGTTTTATTGAAGGTTCTGTTAAGAAGAAAATGTTTATAATAAAAAAATTAAGGATGTGACTTGTGTACAACAAGCAGCCAGAATAAAGTAATGTTTTTTTGAAACATTAGCAAATGATCCATAATAGTCACACACACCTCATTTGCACAAATAGTGACTATTTGGCCTACAACACTATCAAATACAGATAAAAACACTGAGCCTAGACATTTGTTTTCGTGCCACCCCAAAGTAAGCAATGGTCCTCAAAAGTTTTACTTAAGTACAGTACTTGAGTAACTGTACTTTGTTACTTACACCTCTGCTACTTCATGCCCTTTGTTTAACTTTTATCTTTTGGGATGCTATAACCAAAAGACTATTACGAAATCCTGTAGTGTTTTGTAACATTTCAAGTCAGACATAACTTAATAAAGGTATGTCATATAATATAATTGTCATGAAACAAATAAAAGCGTTAAAGTAACGCAAGGAGGCTCCATGACATTAACGCAAGACGTAGAGTGACAAAGCTGATTGATAAATATCATGTTCTCTTAATAAAAATATAAAGATTAAGTGTCACTTAATGTTTGAGAGTCTAATTACTTATTTTTATATGTTCAATTTGGCATGTTCACAACAGTAAATTTTGTAAAAAAAAAAAAAAAGAAATTCTCGCCTATGAAATGTTATTCCTTGTTCCTTAGCTTTGAAATTTCATTCATTAGAGCATCCAAAGCCCGCACAAAAGTCTTGTTTCTACTGCTTGAAGTGGAGAGCACAGGACAAAATCCTGATCCAGTATGGACCAGGATTTGCTGATCCTGCTCCCACCACGACCTGACCCTGGGTATACAGCACATAATTAAACGAAATGGAAATGAAACCACAAGACTGTGGTCACATGAAGCAGTCAGATGGTAAGGTGGGTTATTAGGTAAAAGTGTGAGGGATATTAAAGTGTTTATAGAGTCAGAGGTTAGGTGAAACAAAATGATAGTGAATGAAATGGAGTTAAATGAACTGTAAAAATGTGTTGACCTTGCACCGCTGAAGCGCTGTCAGCAGGTCTTCTGCACAGCATCAGCACATAGCTTTTAAAGACAACATCTCTCAGTAACCAGAACAGGATGAAGCTTTCACAGTATGATGAAAACCAGAGGTTAGACTTAAAAATAAAAATGCTGGAGGGGCAAAACAAAAGGGATGAAGAGGGTTGAAGTCACAGGCAAAGACCAGTTGAGAAGGAAATAAGAGCAATAATAGTGAGATGAGCATAAGCATGAGAGAAGATCTACAGTAGAGATGGTGGTAATGAGATGGTGTAAAAAGATAAAATGAACTGAGACAATGGATGAGTATGGTTGTAACAGTCAGTGTAGGGAGGAGATGAGCTCAGCTTGCTGAAGAGCAATATCGAAACTGATAGAGATGTGACAAGGGCAGGGCAGACAGGAGAGCAAAGGATACACAGAGAGAGAGAGCACAGCACTGTGAAGGAGGATGAAAATTGTGAGAAATGGAAGCAGATGTGTTTACAGCCTCCTTGTCCCTCGGCTGCATCCCTTCTATCCTGACAGGAAAGCAGGCAGGAGTCACAACGTGAGCTGGAGAAAATACGCATGCTCAAGCATATAACACAAACGGTACTCTACAACCTGGCAAACAGAAGCAATTTAACCCCCAGGGCTCAAGAGCAGCTGGATGCTCTGTTGTCCCTTGGGAAGCAGCACTGCAACAAAGAACTGTCCTATTGGTGATGTGGAAAAGACATAGCTGAAGAGGAAGGATGATGAGAGAAAATAGAGGGGAGGGATCAAAGATGAGAGAGAGCTGGTTGGTGTAATGATGGGAGAAGATTTATATCTGACACCATGACAAATAGTTAAGTAATCCAAGCAATGTTACAAATACATGTGACATCCACACAAAGGCACTGTGGCTTCTCTCCTCCTCTGCCTCTTGTGTTTGCACATACGTGAGACAAGACATACTCACGCACATGTGCACACAGCATCCTGTAAGGCAATGTTGTGCTCTATTACTAACACATCTGATTTAACCAGATATGAGAGCATAACCCTTAAATGCATGATGGCAGCACATTCAACATATAGAAGTTACACACAAAAAGCAAAGAGTTAAAGGGCATGTCACTCTGGTTTTTTCTCATAGTTGAGCCTATGTTTTGAGGCTCAACACTTACATATACACAAAGTCAGAAGCACAGCGAGAGTGGGAATGAAGAGTGTGCCACCATTGTAAGCCACAAATTGTGTATGTGCTGCCTGGCGTGTGTTGTATTCACATGCCAAGGCAGCTCTTGAGCTCTTTAAGGGCTGCCCTCTGTGTGTGTCGGACAGCATAATGACACTGATGTTAGCATACCAAAGCCTTGTGTTTCCAAGGCTCCATTAAGATGCGGCTACTCCAGCCAGGCTCTGTGCCTCTGCCAAGCTCCTCTCTTCAACACACACACTGCAACTACTGTTACACAGCAGACAGAAGCAGGGGCTTTTTCTTAGGGAGAATAAATTTAGATCTTTTTGCACAATTTCAAATAGATTATATTATATACTACCATAGCTATCTTTTTTCTTATATTTTGATAAGACAGTGGTAAAGTGTGCAGATTCAGTGCAACACATTTAAACTCTGCCACTTCTCTTTTTTCATAATTAAAACGACAGCTTTCATTTCTGTTAACTAGCAGAGATGCACAGTTAATGTGCTAAATGCCACAGGGCAGGAGCTGTTCTGATTCAATGAATAGTAATTGACCTCTGCATCTTATTCTGTTTGTCTTCTCTGGGTGACAGGCTGGACAATCCCAACAACCATTTTCTTTGTCTTGGGAACCAGACCTGCACAAACACACATCCACACTGTCAACAGTGCAGTTGGGGTGACAAGAGCGGAAAGTGGGACTATTAAAAGAAGTGTACTAGAACTGAGCAATTCTGGCCCCAGGATGCTGGGATTTAATAACTGTGGATCACAAGAGCCAGTACCCTGGTATTTGAGCCAGAAACACAGACAATAATCCTCTGTCTGGGTGAGCGTGTTTAAGAGTGTTGTCAGTATCTGTCCCCACCTCACAGAACATGGACCATGCAGGAATTTAGTCCTCATTACAGTATATGAAAAAAAATTTACTAGAAATATTTATTTATTTATATTTATTTTTGCAGGACATCCTCTTGAACTCACCTCACAACCTTATCTACTACCATAATCACTAAGACACTGCTGGTTACAGGAAGTGACAGCAGTCGTTTGAAACCAGAATATCATTTAACTGGCAGCTCATGTTGCTGTAGGTGGCCAGTTTATGCTTCATTACTTTTAACTAAACGCAAAGCACAAACTAAACGTCTTATCACTAGAAGCAGCCTGTGTGTCTCAGCAGCAGTTGTGGTATAGAGGACAACCACAGAATTATTCTGAAGATTTAAAACAGCACTGAGCTTACCAAGGAAATGCTTGGTCAGAGGCAGTAGTTCCAGAAGTGCACTGTAAATAACAGACTGAGACGCGGTTCTCGATCTTTAGAAGTTTCATTTTATTGGTGTACTTTGACAATAACAATGATGTTATAAAAGAAAATCTCCATCATACAAATTTAAATAATCAAAAGATAATATGCCAATACACAGATTCACATAAGGCTGACATCAAGTTTTGACAAGTGGCTTCAAATGGCTTCAATTCAAGGAGAATGTATCTCCTTACAACAAGAGAAGATAGATTATAAATTCAGCAATCTGTATCCTTTTTTTTTTTTTTTATCAGTTTATGTTCATACAAAATAATGTATGAAATTTGGAGTGGACTGTGTCGCTGGTTTGGGTGCCTGTGTTTCATTGCTTTATAAGCATATGGTGTTTTTGGCTGAAACACTAATATCCTGCAATGCTTTCCTCTGACTTACACCTTCCCCCAACTGCTGTCACTATCAAAGAGACATCACATACAGAAACAAGGACATTGATCTTCATCTGAAGACTCATACCTACATCTCCCATAATATGTCTCTCCTATCACTACAGCATATTAAGTACAGGGAGGCCTCTTGGATGCAGAACACCTCTGAGATTGTGAGAGGAATCTAACATTTATGGGACAAGAATATTTTTAATTTGAAGAAAAGGCTGTGCTGGGAAGCAGTGATGTAAAAACACCAATGTTGAAGTGTATGCCTCACTAGCACTTAAATGGCACCGGATAAACCCCCAGCCACACTCCTCCAAAGCCTTGTTCTTTATGCTAGAGTCTGTAGTGATTTAAGACCTTATAGAATTTCTAAAACACTACACACAACAATATTTACAATAATCATTATCTTGATATGCACTTTTAAATTTAAATATTTTTGCTTATAAAAACAAATAAAAATCTGAGTGAAAAAACACTGCAATAAATTAAAAAGCTTTAAGGCTGCCAGTTTTGTCAGATACCCCCCCAAAAAAGGTCTCTTCATTTAAACTGGCACATCATGGATCAGAGCAGATGAGATTATGGTAAGATGAAGTCTCTTTAGAGCAGCAGGCTCTTGGTTTGAATCGAGACCATGGAGACTATATATCTATAGATATAGATATATATCTTTTGAATATGGTGCTTGCTGATAAAGCTGCTCGTTCTACACTGATCAGTATAGAGCCCAATACTGACTAAGAATATCTATGTTCTGAATTTTCACTTGAACACTCAAACTAAAACCATTTGGCTTTTGCTATATATCTTTCTAGCTTTTAATTTAAAGCAATGACAAGATTAAAAATATATATAATATACAGTGTGTCATGTAAGCGTCAAGAACTAGAAAAAGAAAACAAACCTGCAAGTTGTTCACAACAAGGTCACTATAAATCCTTTCATCAGTGCCGGAAAAAAAAAAAAAGAAAACTAGATGGAGGAAAGTTAGACCTCTGAAAGGTTTAGCCATTTCACTCAAACACACGTGGAAAAGAAAAACTTAACCCAAATGTTGCTACTGTCCCACACTTTCACTGAGTACCTCCTGAGTGACTGGCTAGAAGGTAAACGCGTGCTTCTGCTTGTGGCAATGAACCAGCACAACAAATGTACAGATTAGTTTTACCTGGCAGGATGAAATCACACAGACTATCTACACCAATTACATGCAGATTGGAATTAAAAGAAAGATGTTTTTTCCTGTTTTATATGAGCCTTTATGATAATACAACTGGTTCCAGTAAGCACGTAAAAAGAGACTCTCGCAAAAGGAGCTCTGGAAGGGTTAGGGTCAGCACCATTGATTAGCAATTAGTATAAAGGAGGTGCTCAGTGAAAGACAGTGACCAGTAGCATTTTCTTACTAGGTGTCTTGCTCTTCCTGTGGTTGTCACACAAAATGGCCTCCTCCAATGTGTCTTTTCAGCGGATTAATACACACTAGGCAATGGGGCCCGTTCCATTTCACCAAAAACCAGCCAATCTTATAATTTCTGAAGATGAAATCTACGTCTGAATGAAATGGAACAGCTCCTTTTACACAGGCCTGAACCCCACAATCCAACACAAATCAGTACAACTTTCAGTGCATCTAACAAAGTCTGTCTTATCTCACCTACTAAATCATCACATCAACCACAGAATATAATTGATAAAAAGGTCAAATAAATAAAATGAGGTCCAGCCTCTACTTCTTATTTCATTGTGGGAACACAACAGTTTAACCACCCACATTTCCCCCAAAAGATGCATCTTTAGAAATGCTTACAAGGAGATTTCAGTGAAATGAAGTAGCTGCATGACTAGAGGACAGACAGTGAGGAGAGAGAGTGTCTGTATGTTTTCTTGTAAAAGGAACTACATTTACAGTATTGGGATATTTTAATGAAAATCAACACTGTCAAATACACAAATCAGAGAGGGATATTTTAGCAAGTGTTGTCAGTCAGTGTAAATGCGCAGAGTTAGGCTCTGTGTCATCAAGTAAAAACGTTACCGAGACCAACACTCACAGTCTGATTTATGCAAAGAAACTCCCTGGCCAAAGCCTGACCACAAGCTAACAAAGCTAATCAGCAATTTTTCATTGATGTTATAGATAAGCATTCATTCATAAGCATTTGCTTTTCCCCCATCATGGCTGTGTCTAGACAGGGAAGTATCAGTTAAAAAAATAAAGGCAGCGATAGACATGTTGAAGAGATTCCATAGTGCCAACAGTGAAGAAGGGCTGGCTAACAGTATTACAAACACTAGACAATCAGAAAAATGACAAAGCAAATGCTTCTGTAAACACCAGTGACAGTGACAGCAATCAAGTATTCTCTACCTCCAGTTATCTTCTGTAAAGATGAAGGTGAGTAAACATCAAAGATGTGGGATCTAAAAATAAAACAATAACTGCTTATCTCTCCCTGGCTTGGACACACCACACACAAAGTGAGTCACTTTGTCACAGTTTCAGGGGTGAAGGCCTCTGGAGGCCACCCTGAAGACCTTGTACTAACAACAGGATGCATACAGGCTATTTGCATAGCTCTCCCTCACTTATACACACATAGATACACAGAGGCTCTGAAAAGGGCGGCATGTTTGCTTAGGCAAGGGTGTGTTGAGTATGAAGTTTGCATACGCAGTCATTCCTTCTCTGTAGTCGAATAAGGGTATGTTAGCACCCGTACTATTGCATCTGTATAGTGAGGAAGTCAGATCCAAGTCCTGCTCTCTGATATTACAACTTATTGCTTATTGCCACTTACAGACAGCCAGAACATCCAATGCAATTATGCAAACACAGACATCAGTCTTTAAATGGTATGTTCACAGGATAAAATAAAGTTGGTAGGAGATTATTATATTATTATTATTCTCTAAACCTGGGATAAACTATTCCACGTACAATATATATGACTGAAAACACTCACTCTTTATGGTATCGTTTTCACTTGCTCACTTCACTTGTAGATTTGGCATACCTTCTGCAGAACCAGCTGCAAGTGTCCACTCTGTTAAAGTTGCTCTGTGGTGGTGTCTGTGTGTGCATGCAAATGTTTTCACAGGTTTACTGCATTTGTGAAAATAAGAAGTGCAAGAGCAAATTAAAAAAAATAAAATAATCAAAGCCTCAGGGACCAGCGCATGTCAAAGTCAAGTCGAACTGTTGTGTTCGTGCATGTGTGGCATGTGCATTCACTTGAATATTCGTGTGTATCATGGCGTATTTTAATAAACAAGCACAACAGTGTCGGGCTGAACTAACTTTTGATTCAATACGAAAATGAATGAATGGATGCTGAAGGCCAAAATGGTGCAAAAGGCATGTGGAGACTGAGTACTAAATAAGACTAGATAAGCTCAGATGAGAGACATAATGGACTGTGGCACAAACAAGTGCAGCATTTATCCCTATTTTCTTATATGATTTATCCAACATACTTATTGGAGCCTCCATTTTTTGCATACAAACAAAGGAAACAAAGCAAAGAATCGTCAACGAAAAAGTCCTAAGCAGTGCTGCAACCGGTGAGATATGGCTGATGTCCCAGAGGACTTTGATTCCCAGGTGGTCCGCAGTCCAGCTGTACCTATGTCAGTAGTCAGCTATGGGTGCAAGCTTTCTGCTCAAGCTGACTGTGATGTTGGTGTAGAGAGGCCTCCTGGACACTAGGGGGGAGTAGTTTAGGTTGTTAAGACCATCCACTTTCTGTCTCTCCTTTGAGTGGCGTAGTAGGCTATACCTGCAGAATGGAACAACCGATCAATCAGTTATGAGGGACAAGACAAGAGGCAAAATCTCTTCACCCAATGCAATACAGGTTTACCGTTCAAAAGAGATGTTGGTAGCAGATCATGACCATTTTATAGATTTAACCAAACAAATTAATTTTAGAGAGATTATTTGTATTATTTCTATCTAGCATCTGTTTCTTAAGAAAAAAAATAATTCTCAGGCTGTTTTAATAGACTTGGAATTTGAAGAGAGAGAGAGCATGACTGGAATTTTGCCCTGAATCATACAACCATGTCACATGCAACGTCTTTAAAAGAGTTGAAATTCTCTCAAAGTCACTGCTTTAGCTTTTCATGTGACTGGCTTATATCACATGAGCCTACACCTCATTTCAATAATCAGCTTCAATTACTGGAATGCATGCATACACACCATTTCAAGCAAATGGTGTGTATGCATGGGTTTGTGTATGAATCAGCTGTGCACACAGGGATACTAACCTTCCCAGGAACTGGACTTCCCCACGGTGATGATGTGGTATTGACATGTAGCGTCCATGCTCTCCATTAGGTCTACTTACTGTGTAATTGGCATACTGCACCCTAAACAAACACATTTATTGTTCATTAATCCACAGTATACACTGTCAGGAAAAAAAAGCATTCCAGTGACAAATTTCATTGTTATATTCTCACATAAAGCATGTTCATATCACTCTTATAACCAGGCTATTATATTACACTCTGTAAGCATCATGGCATACAGAAGAAATAGAAGAAAACATTTCACACAAAAGGAATCATTACATAAAGACTCGTACAGTTTACAAACGTCAATCAGTAAGAATTAGCAATGAATATTGAGAGCCCTGAGTGTGTACAGCTGCTTGTGAAGTGGGTGGGACAATGTTACTGTGTGGCATAGGCCAATGGTGGTCGTGGTGGTGGGGACGAAATACAACAAAAGGCTGCTATGTTCCCCTTTCAGTCAACCTATCAGTTGAGCATGCATAATGTCATTGATACTAACAGTCCTGTTCTGCAGCTTTGCCAAGTAAGGTAGTGGTAGAGTCTTTGTATGTGTGTGTTTGTGTTTCTATATGGTTGTGTGGCCACATTTAAGTCTGATAACACTGTTGTGTGGCATTGCGAAGAAATTTTAGCCAGTCCTCCCAAATGATTTAGGCATCCAGTTGTGCCTGTTAAGGTAGGGGCTAAGGGAGTGTCCTCAGTTATAGAAAGACAGGCATCCGTGTGAACACATATTCCCCTCACCTGTTCCATAGGTCATCGTCCTCTCCTCCCCAGCCCCAGAATGCATTAGGAAATCCATTAATCTTTTTGAACTGCTTCACTGTCAGGCCACTGACACCACCGAAGAACTCATTATATGGAAGCCTGGGAGGGATGATTACACAATTCAAATTAAGTAAGGAATACATTTACTGTATATGCCCACGGAGATTAAGTCAAGACTCACATGTAGGAGTACTTGTCAAGCTTGACCGCAAAGTGTCGGGGCATGTCTGTGCAGCCAAAGTAGTTCCTATCGTTCTCCATGAGGTGGTCCACATCATGGAAAATCATACAGTCCCAGTTCAGGTCTTTCATAGCTTCCTTGTAGCCCACATTAAACAACATGGCACGGTTAAATGGCTCTGTGCCCCCCTATAGAAAAAAAAAAGATATCGAAAATGACAAATGCCCTTTCTCTAGGTTGTTACGTAAATGTTAGTTATGTTCACTGACATTTGAACATTGGAGTCTGTTAATTCCTGAAAATGCCTGTAAGTATGTTTGTGCATACCTGCTCTATGAAATAAAAGGCAAACTGGAGTCTCTGTTTCTGCAGTACTGGCAACAGGTGTCTCAGGAGGATGGGTAAGTGTTCATGTCGGTTCCTGAATGGGACTAGGATTGCCACCTAGTGACACAAAATGTATCAGAATACAACATAAAAATAAAAAACCCCATTTCCAGAAAGTTGAGACTTTTTTTGGGACTAAAATAGAATAAACTAAAATGTGATTTGTCAGTTTGCTTGAATCTTTGCAAATTTAGAGTGTGATGCCTGCAAGAAAACAGAAGTTGGGACAGGGGCAAAATAAGACTGAAACGTTTATGAAATAATGAAGTAACACTGTTCTGAATCATTCCAAAAGTAGCAAGCAAAGATGGGTCATGGCTCACCACTTTGTGCCTCACTTCATGAGAACTGTGAGAATCAGCTCAAAAAAAATCTGTGATGGTACTGAGGTGCGTATGTGTGAAGGTACCATCGTCATGGAGGTGTATATTGGGAGAGAGACATGCTGCCGTGAAGGCAACGGAAAGGCAATGTAACACAGTTGTAAACGTGCCTCTGTCCCAACATTTGCTTCTTTTTTTGTGAGTGTGTTCCAGCCATTAAACTAAATTTGCTTATATTTACAGCATGAAATTAAGCTGGCCAGTGAAAACACTGAAAATCTTTGAATGTAGGTTTGTCAAATAAATAAAGGTTTAAGTGATTTAACACATCACATGCTTTAGCTTTTTAGTGTTACAGAGTCTCATGATTTCTCAGTAGTATGTAAATGGGAAAGTGTGGGTGAAGACGGCACCATAAACTACTAATTACTATGAAGACTTATGACAAAAGCATGGCATCTCATTCTCACATTGAGATCGGACATGCATCCATCACAGAGGCACTAAATGTCTAAACGATATTTATTTTCCCCCCATACAGTAGCAGCCATGACAGTCTCTATTTTATGTTTCTTTTGAAACTAAACAAAAAGCTAGTTGTGACTGGAAGGGAACAAGAAGTAAGGAAAGTAGAAAACAATGAGTAGATGAGAGTGCGATTGCTGCCTAATAAAAGGACATACAAAGTGCCTTTGGGCAAATAAATGTGAGACACAGACGGACAGATGGCAGGCAAGACTGCTCTGTTGAACAAAGAAGAGCAGTTTTAAAAAGAGTTCATAGGGAAGCTGGATCAAAACTTCAACAGTACTACACATGCATATATAGACAGCTAAACCAGTTTTGACTGGTTCTGGCATTGCGTGATATATGGCTTCACATGTACATTTGCTACACATCAATGTGACAGACCACATCTTCCTGATTTGATTTGTTTCAAACTATAATGACACTCATAAACAAACAACGCTACCGCATACACTCCCACGCACATCTCAGTACAATCATAGGTTGAAAATATGAGTGTAGCTCAGTTGCTTGTGGAGGTCAAAACTAAATTGAGACTCATTACAACCCTTCTGAAACATTTGACAGCACTGCCCGTTTCCAAAATGAGAAACATTTTTATCCTGTAATGACTTTTCTTTAGTTGTGAAGTTGTTGGGCTTAGTTTCGTAGTAGTTTAATAAAACAGTTCACATGAAGGTGTGTATTACAGCGATTGACAGAGTGAGGGAGTGGCACTGGACTTTGAAAAGACACACTGTTTCCAGCTTGTTAGGTACACCCATCTAAAATTAATTCAGACTAGTGCAACAGTCCGGCAACAAATGAATGTGATAATGTTCCACTTGTGTGTGTTGATTCAACAGTATGATCAGTATCAAGGATGTTAGTGGTGCCACTGAACTGTACTGTATTACACACAGAGAGGTGTTGCTGTTATTTACCCTATTATCACAGAATCGAATTGAAAAAATAATGGATATAGCCGTCAGTATGACACAACACAATTCAGCACAATCTGTCCACTATGACGACAGATGAACTGACACATCTCTAAAGCAGTTTCAACAAAAACACATTATAAAAACATTATAACTTTGATTGAGTTTTAAGATTTTTTGCTGGTAAACGCTGCATTATTCTTAGCTAATACATTGGTAAATTCATCTGCATTTGTTATATTTCTCATTCATATGTATATTCAACTGCGCTTTTCAGTGAACAATCCTTAAAACAATGTTCCATCCACACTTACCTTCCAGCGAGGTAAACAGTCTTCAGGCTTCCAGTGGCCTCCTGGTGCTATGCTAGGCTCTCCCTCCAACAAAGATCTCTCCACCTCCTCCAGAGATACCTCACTCATATTCACCTCCAACCTGCCCTCTGTGTGTGCAGGAGAAAAGGAGAGTGAGAGACGGAAAAGACAGACTGGATAAGGCATATAAAAAAAGAGAGATAAATCCAAGAGGAATAGAAAATATTTCTTGTCTGGCACCCTACATATATTATAGAGTCAGGAGCCAGGAACAAAGCATTAAAATTAAACTTCAAATCAAAACCTTAATAGTGTACTTACTCATGGAGGGCAGTCTCTCAGGGCAAACCTGTGAGGGGAGGTAAGTGAAGCCTTCAGGGAGATATGTGGTAGGAGGAGCATCACTCTCGCTCATGTTGAAGTCATAGGAATAATCTGGATTAAGAAACGCAAGTATCAAATATCAGCATCACCAATGGGAGTCTCTTAAATCCGTCTTTAAATGAATGTCTCTAATTGTGTGTCCTATTGTGACGCTATTCTATTATTTCTTTGGTACCTTAACTATACTGCTGCTATTATTTACACATGTATTATTTACACAAATAGTCAGATTCAAATATAATAGCTCTATTTCTTATTTTTTCCATGCTAACCAGTGTGGAAATTGCCATTGTGCATATGCAATTCCATAAAAGACACCTTATATCAATCTGTATGTTTTTACCTGTGCCGTTGATGCTGTAGGCCCCTCTCACCACCTGCTCCAGAACCTGAGCCCCAATGTTCTTCATGTTCTCTCTGATTTGGATGCCTCTGGCTTGGACCATGAAGACATACTCATTAACTATAGAGACAGAGAGGAGGGACAGAAAGTTAAGGCATTTTATTTTTGTACCTACTGTAAAAGTTATAAGTGTTTCTACCCATCACGTCAGAAAGAGGTATCACTTAAAATCAGCTATAGCAAGGAGGGTTAACATCTTAATGCAATATGAGAAATTAAGAAAATAATTGTAGCATAACAACTCAGTTTCATGCACAAAATGCAAAATATTCTTCTGAAAAACTCAAATAATGCTTCATAGTTCTCAGACTCATGCCAAATGAAATATATTTGTACTTCCATTCCTCTTCCTTATTGAGAAATGAAATGGAACAATACCCATGTTAAAGGATGTGCTCTCAGGTTAATGCCTGCTCTAGTGTAAACACACACTTCCACCTAATCTGACCCAAACCAACTCCTGGAATATTAATCTGTGATGATGGAGGAGGACAAAGGAGAAATATGCAATTCAAACGTATTTAAGAGGGAGAAAGAGAATGAGATAGTATATTTGAAATTATTTGATTCTTCCTTCTGTGCATGATAATTATTCTGTATTTTCAACCATTATCTCTGCTGTTAATGTCTTGTAAATTGTGATGCATTCATTTGTCACAAGAAGAAACAAAACCACACAAGTCAGTAACACAAAGTGAAAGCACTGAAAGTTTTGGCCTGCATTTTTGTGTCATAATGGCCAGCAACATCAACCTTCAATCAAGCAAAAGACCTGCCTACACCCTCACATTATATTGGAAATCTCTTATGACAAGTATTCAGTGCATCTGCACGGCAGTTAGTATTGATAACTTTATTGGAAAAGATTAGTGGCATTTCCACTCAGTGTGGTGTGACCTCAAAAATAACAATAGATGAGGTCAATCTCCCAAACAGAAGCAACACAGTGGAAAAAAAACAGGGGAAGTGGTATGTGAGTCACCCAGAACCCCCACCTTACCTACAACACACACTTATGTTGCAATGTGAGCTTGCATGAGGTTGTGTATGTACTATGACTGTGTGACTCACACCAGATGACATCAAAGAGCGCAGGAAAATACCACAAGCTCCGGAATAAGTTCTAGGATAATTGACCGCTACTCCTGTTTCTTTATTTAGAGTATAATGCCTGCACAATGCTGCCAAATTGACGGATCTCTGCCTCAGTAAATCTGTATCCAACTGCACAATCTCTGGCCATTAATCCAATCAGCATTTATCTTAAAGCATTCCCAATATCATCCACACCCTTCTGCAAGTGCACATACTGTAGATGTGTGTCTGTGTAAGTGAAGTGTGTGTAATCTTGCTGAGCGAGAAATCCAAAAGATGTGATTTGCCATTAGTAATTGTATTACAGTTTCCATCACATTCATCTTGCTTTATACAGAATGCCTGGCTTGCAGGACTAGAGACTAGTGGCTAAGTGGAAACTGAAATCAATGTTCCCATTGTACCCCAACAACACGCAAATATTACAGCACAGCTGGGGCAAATCTGCCAAGGATAATAAAAAATAAGAACAAAGAATAGATCCTGTCCACTCTCAATGTAATACATGCAGAGGTAGATTAACACACACATGCATGCATGCACACACACGCCCTAGAAGCACCATATGATGGAAAACTGCTATAAGGCTTCTGGTCTGTAATCCAGTGCTGTAGGCTTCAACGTATTTTGGAGCCTGTTTATCTCCTTCTCTTCATCACCTCAACCATACATCCATTCCCCATGGGAAAAAAAATCTTTGCTTTACATGCCTATACACATGTATGTGCTATGCTGTCTTATGCATGTAGTAACCGCGCTGAACCATTTATCCCTTGCAGAGCAAAGCAAACTGGAATCTCCCCTGAGACATTTTTAGAAAACTCAGTTGCTGGGTTCTTTCAACGGTCTATCAACAAACACAGAAGTAATGCTGAATGGTAATGAAGCAAAAGACTGAAGTAATGGATAGTAATGGTATTTGATGTTACAGTCTGTGACAAATGCAACTAGAAACAAGATATGTGGAGTTTAAAGTGAGTTAATATACTTTGGAGGGCTACGAGACAAGGCCATTAACACTGGACATAAGCAAACGGACGCACACGCATGAGCACACACACACACACAGCATTTTGATGTGTAATTAGTAAGGGACAATTGAACAAATATAAAACTACATGATACACATGCGGACCAGAAGGACACACCAACCCCACCCCCCCAAGACCTTGAATGACCTTGTCCTCTATATCTCTCACAGAACATGCTGTGCACATGCCAAGCCCAGCCTATCTCTCCATCTCACCCTCTTGCCCTCTCTCTCCACTTATCAGTCCTTTCCTCCATCTTCCCTCTCCTGTGCTGCTGTCTCTGTATAATGCGGTTTGTATCACTTTCTGTCAAGTGCATTTGTTCCCATCATTTAAGGAAATAATCTGCATGATGGATTGCAGGCTGATGGGGAGAATGCCAAGCTCAGGTCTTAGATCATACTGTACTGTAACTGAGGTTAATCGAACAAGCCAAAAAAAATGAAGAAAAGAAAAAAAGACAAACGCACACAAGCACAACCCTCCCTTCTTTGCCTCTGAGAGGGGCAATTAACTCCACATTGATATCCCAGCAGTCAGAGGTGATCGGTACCGTTCTGCTAGCTCCCTGATGAGAGCTGAAAGGCAGTTTTCCCCCCCCCCCAAGCAGAAATGGTTTCTGCATGCACACACAAACACAGCTAAGCGTTTAATGCTTTCAGTCTCAGAAAGGGTCATTCTTACTGCCACTGTGTATCAATGACACCCATAGAACCACACATGTATAAAGATACTACAAAAGTAGGGCACTATGGGTGCAAATACATAATTCCTTAGTGAATGTTGAATGTGTAATATGTGAGTGTAAAAGCTGAATTAATACATGTAGCACTGTCCGTACAGCAACTCATTTCTATACCTTTAGAAAGTAAACAGCTAATTATTCAAATCATTAGCACTACAGCTCTCACAATTAACTGTAATTTGAGTGTATTAATCCATTAATGATGGTTAGGATTGGTATGAAATTGTGACAAAGGCAAAAGATTTTTCATTGGTTCTAAGTTGACTTAACATTAAGTAAAAAAATAAAATAAAGTGTGTTATATGACCTCTGGAAAATGTAAAATGTCAAATGCTATTATAAAGAATGTGTTGCAACATAATACTTTCCCAAGAGTCTTGGGGATAATCATGATGTTTTTGGTCACATTGGAATGGATGCCATTTTTGCTCAGTCACTTTCCTTTTGTTGAATCATGAACACTGACCATAACTGAGGCAAGTGAGGCCTGCAGTTCTTTAGAAGTTGTTCTAGGTTCTTCTATGATCTCCTGGATGAGTAGTCGGTGTGCTCTTGGGGTTTTGGTAGGCTGCATAATTAGTTTTTTTACATAGAGCCAGACAGGTATGAACAGCTTTTTTCCCTTAATAAATGAAATCATTTAAAAACTACATTTTGTATTTACTCAGGGTTATCTTTGTGTAATTTTAAAATTAGTTTGATGATCTGAATCATTTAAGTGTGACAAAAAACAAAATCTTTTTCACACCACTGTATGTCAGTTAATTTGTTACAGAGATATGTTATAACAGGACAAACAGGATATAGCCACTCAAATCACTCAAAGCCACTCTTTATCTTTGCAGACTTTACTTCCTTTAAGCATGCATTTGTCTGACTCATTTCTTTGTAATTTGGGACACTATACAGAGCATTGTGGGTTTCAGTCAGACAAAACGTGTCAGAGGTTATTTGAACAATTCATCAATAACACAAGGTAAGCCACTCCTTAAGGTGGCATTTTTCTAGAACACTTAGTGTCAATTCTTACCCTGCGGAGAGTGTTGTTCATGAGTATTTTGATAGAAAAGTACTTTGTAAATCCACACTTGCTAACAGATCCCCCTGATGTTGTACCAAAGCAAAAAGAATAAAGCTGTACTAAACCTGGATGGCTCTAGTATTTTTAATTTTATTTAAATTTTATATTTGAGTTGTTGATTAGATGCTATTTACACACACACACACACACACACACACATATATATGTACACATACATATACACTACTCACAAAAAGTTAGGGATATTTGGCTTCCGGGTTAAATTTATGGAAAACGTAAAAAGTTCACACTACAGTGATATTATATCATGAAAGTAGGGCATTTAAGTAGA
>JAUMHL010000028.1:16096916-16129221 GCA_032362345.1 Sandelia bainsii | reverse complement strand
AGCATGATGAGGAGGACTGTTTAAATACCAATTCTGATTGAACCAGGAAATGTATTGGTCGATTCATGGATCAAACATCTGTTGTGAATTTTGCCGTTAAGCTCCTTGTTAGAAAACAGCAAGTTGTGTAAAAAGTACTGAAACATTGAACAGTTGAATATGTGCATTCAAAAGTTTAGGCAAGGTCACATTAAGTTCACCTGTAAAGGTTATAGTGCATTTTAGGTTCATCCTGAAATTTCACCCAAAAAATATCCCTAACGTTTTGTGAGTAGTGTATATATACACACACCTTACATACAACAACAACTGTATTTCCAATTGTCCAGAAATGAAGAATTGCATTAAGAAAAAGCTTACTTTATCCCATCTTAGTATCTAAGGTTAAACGTGTCTCTCTCCTTTTCATTTACCTGGGTTCACTTTCACTCACTGTCTCATATATTTGTCTTTATTTATCTTTCCCAGTTCCTTTTTATCTTGGTAGCTGCTACCCTCTTCCTCCTTCTCCTCCATTTCCCGTTTCAAAGCTAACTTAAGGTTACATGACCAGCAATATCTAATGCTTTGTCATTCAGTGCACTCCTCAGGAGACAATTTTTTGTAAAGGCAAAGAGGTTTAGTATCATCTTGCTTTATCCACAAATGCACATAATGAGAATGAGGTCCCTTGAAAATGTACTTGTTTCTATGGTACCACAAAGACCTCAGTGGTTGTGATATTGTATGTCCTGGAGGATGTGATTTCTCCGTAACTGACGAAGTCAGAATAATAGCCCCACACGTGTAATCTGATGTTAAACGCTAATAGAAAAATTAAGTGCAGCAACAGGTCTGTTGGATTTCCACAACTTAAAGGAAAAAGACTCCAGAGTCGTGTATGGAGATATCTTGATTTGATGATCAGGGACAAGATATAGACTGTTAATGTTATACTCACACAGTGTCATTCATATCGTAAGTGTTATCTTTAGCGTGTGACACAGCTAACAATATGAACAGTTAATAATGTCAACTGGGTGCTGCTCATAACCAATGTCACTGTTCACCTGTGTGTGTGTGTGTGTGTGTAGCAGCCTCTGTGGTCTTCTTTGAGCTGTACGTAATAACAGATCTATCAGGCATACACTTGAGCTATTTATTATTTGCATTGTTTCACTCATTTCAGGCAGCTGAGCACTGCAATAGAAATGTTATCCCACCATGAAATATTTGTTTGTTTTGTATTTTTTAGTACAATATTGCTTTATTTTTAATTATTTAATAATTATAGTTATACCATTTCAGTACAATTACAGGACAACAATCAAAAAAATCTTTTGTGCACAGGAACAACTCTATTTCTCGATCACACTTGAGAACACAGACTGCTGGGCTCATAGGACATAGAGAAAGCAAGAGCCCATGACAGGAAAAAAAGCACAAAAGACAAGATTCTTAGAGCAGATGTCTCTTTGACAGGCTGAGTACTCTCCATGCACTGCAACAGAAATTATGTCAGCACTTTTCACAGTCCCTGGCATCCTGCCTGCTTCCTGAGAGCATCCAAACCACTTATACTCCCATTCCCTCACCCCTGCTTCCCACTTCCTCACTTCGAGGTCATTTTCACTCATTCACCACATATCTCCCAAATCTTGCTCTTGTCTGCCTTCTTCCCATTCTGTACCGAGATTACACACACACGCCAGGAGTAAATCTTTCACTCTAGCACTTCTGACTTTTTATTTTCCTGTATGACTGTGTGAAATGCAATAGGGGAATGCATGTTCTTAAAAATACCCGTGTCAACAGAAGAAAAAATCTGGCCTTGAGAAATCTAGGCACTTCCCAAAACTGTGTAAGCTGCTATCCATCACCACACCGTTTTATGTTGCATCCTCCCACAAATTAAGCCAGTCTCAACTTACACAAACACAAATGTACGCACTTACATTCACAAATGTTTTTGTGCAGATACCAAAATGTCCTGACACGTTGTGTTCCCTATTTTTTTATTTCATCCATGCACAAGGGTGAGATTTCAGACACTAGAATGATTACATAATGTGGGGTCTCATTCTTCAAGCTTTCCACTGTCAGCATGAGCCTTGCAGGGGTAACAATGAGTAAAGGCTGCATAAAAATCCTTCAATAATAGCTTCACTGTGTCACCACAAAGTGACAACAACAAACATTTTCCAAAATAAAAAATAATACATTTAAATAAATAAATAAAAACGTTCTGCAGCCGTCAGGTGTTGTGGTGTGACAACAGTGATACCTCAGACTTTCCCCAGTCCTGGTGAGTCATTGACATGTCTAAATGCAAAACCACTTCTAATGGTGTAGGCTGTGTGTGAAAAAAGCATATGTAAAGTACTGACCCACATTATATTTAACGAAAACGGAGGTGAAAATATGAGCAGCAAGGAAGAGGGCATGAATATGTATTCTGTTCTCACATCTCTTCACTGCCCTGCTTAATCAATGACACTAATCATAGTTTATAATATTTAGGACATGGTAGAAAAATCCCCACCTGCACGTTAAACAGGCCGGCAAATGTGACCACAGACCTGCAGGGTGTAAACAGAAGGTCGACATTGGCAGCCAAAACTGTCCAGAACTTTGCACATTATTGCATTACACACTGGAATAAATTGTACATTCATTACATATTCTAGTAATATTTTAACTTTCTCTTTTAACTTTTGGTAGATAGCGCGTCGTTTCACAGGTTCGACCTAACGACTGTGTAAGTTAGCATGTTCTCCCTATGTCTGTGTGGTTTTCTCTGGGTACTCCTACTTCCTGTCACCTTCCAAAGACATGCACGTTAGGTTAAGTGGTGCCTAGAAAATACGTATGTTCAGAAAATGGTCTAGATCCAGTATTACGAATGAATTGGTTTCTTTGGTAGCAATTCCAGTGTGACTTATATTATTGGTGTTCGCGGTGCACTTCTAAATGAGTTCCCCCGCACCTGAGGAGGAGACCTGAGGTGGATACCCCACCTTCCACCCTATCTAGTAGCCTACAGTACTTCTGAGTGCCTGTCAGGCAGCTCCTGACCAGCTCACAAAGTAGAATTAGAGCAGGTAATCCAACAAGGTTAATTAGGAAGTAAAGGAAACCAGTCACCACCGTTCGGAATGTTATTGTGAGGACGCGCAATGCTGACCCCCGCAACACGCTTCTCTGGGAGGCTGCACAAGCTACAGCCACAGTATATCACAGAATTTTTGTCTAGCACATCGTCAGATATTTTTGTCTAGCACATCGTCAGATATTTTTTATTATTAAAAAATTATTATTTCAAAATTATATTATTTATTTATTATTATTTCACCTAAACATTTTCTCTACCACTTATGTCTCCTAAATATTTTTTTCTACTACATGACCCCTAGGGGTCTCCGTAGAAAATAGCACTGTTATCTTAGCTAAAAACATGACATTGCAGTTAGTTTAAAAAATGTTTAACTTCACTGCTACCCTTAAATAATACTATAAATAGAAAGAAGGGAGTGAAGCTGATAACATACTAAAGAAGATTTGTTATAATGTCAAATAGCCTAATGAGAAACTATGAGTAATCGAAAATGTTTTGTAGAGAGATAAAAAAATAAAAAAATTAATTCTCCCAAAAAGATTATTACACTCAGACACAGTACACACTAACACATGCCAGCAGGGACAGCATGAGGTCTAGATAGAGTTCATTTTTGGTCTTGCACTAGTCACTCTGCACCCTCCATCTGCTCTGCGGTCCCCAGTGTGTATGTGTGTGCATATCCGTCTGTTTGTGTGTATGTGCGACCCTCTCCTGAGTCAGTGTGTCTGCTGAGCTACTACATGGCAGAGAAACACAGGGACCAGACACGGTGAGGAGAATTACATAAATGACACAGTGGTGCCAGGGCCCCTTGTTTTCACTCTGCTGCAAGCAAATACTGGAAAACAGATCTGAGAGAGCGAAAGTGAGAGACAGACAGATTGTGTGTATGTCTGTGTGGGAGAGCTCGAGAGAGACACTTTTTTTGTTAGCACGCGCTCACACTCACTTTCCATTATCTTTATTCTTAAGTCTACGGCTCTTTGTATCATAGCCTGGGTGGATAAGACGATATGTAATTGGAAACAAGGGTTATTTCTCAGTGTCAACTCATTCATGTTGATTGCATATGCTCGTTAAACCTGCATCCTAGATTTGGTCTGTAAGTGATATTAGTGCATGAACATGCTAAAATAATGGTGTTCATTGAACATGTTCATGTTTTTGATCAGTGTGAACAAATTCATTTGCAACTAAAGAACTGAATGGTCTATATCAATCCCAGAGGCCCTTGTTCCCTTACAAAATACTTTCAGGTATCTCACAGAAATTAAGTTTTCTTGGTTTGGATGTCTGACATTAACTTGAACTGGGTTGTTTTTTTTTGTTTTTGTGAGTGTAAAGTTCAAAATTCTAAATTGTGAACTGAATGTAAATAGTTAATCTAGTTTTAGTTTAATTTCAACTTTAATCCAATTTTAAAACTACACAATGAGCTAGTTCTTGTGAAGTGTGAATTTGCACAACACTGATTGTGGTTGGGGTCACAGGGTGGCAACACTAATTGATGAAGAAAGTGGAAGTTGGTTATTTTTCACCAACTTTAAAAATAAAAGCACCTACATAGAGGGCATTATTAAAGCAGAAAGTGGGATAAAACAGGGATAAGAAATATACTGTAAATAGAAAAATTAAAAGCATTCAAATCTTACAGAGCAGACACAGGTGTATAAGTTTTCAAGCTAGTTGTTTGTTGGATTATTTTCCAGTAGCTGCTGTAGTAAATATGCGACTTCCTCTCTCTCCTGCCCCTGTTTTCTTCTAAGACTTCATCTGCTAAACCAAGTCTGGACAGTTCTTATAAAGTGTTTATATTACTAAATGAATGCAAGGAGTATGTGTATAAAATTCTTGTAGACATCAGTTAACTAACCCCTCCGAGTCTTGTCCCAGTGAGAGGGGTTACAGTAAGTTAGACAGCTGTGATGTTGGTAGGCTCAACTTCTGCCACTCACGTCTGCCAGCCCATTTCCACATTTTCTTTTATTTGGCGGCTTCCCAGAACATTCTTGTGTTATTGCAGTGGCTCAGTGCACAACACGCGCAGAGAAAATATGCAAGCAGGTGCAGACGTGAACAAATGCACAGGAGTAGCTAATAACACCTCTCACTCACAGACACACACACAAAACACCATAAGGCCTCAGCCTATTTTCTCCTGCTCCATTTTCCTTCCCATATCATCAAACAAATTTTTAACATTACACAAAAACAACCTGAGCAAATACAAAATGCAGTTTTTAAATGATGAGTTTGTTTATTAAGGGAAGAAATCTGTCCAAATCTGCCTTACCCTATGTGAAAAAGTAATTGCCCCCTAAACCTGTTAACTGGTTGTGCCCATCTTTGCGGCAGCAACTGCAATCAAGTCGAGTTTTTCACATCGCTGTGGAAGAATTTTGGTCCACTCTTCTTTGTAAATTGCTTTAATGCAGCCACATTGGAGGTCAGCAGTGGTTTTCACCTTGGAACTCTCCCATGGATGCAATTTTTGCCCAGTCTCTTTCTTACTGTTGAACCATGAACACTGACCTTAACTGAGGCAAGTGAGACCTGCAGTTCTATAAATGTTGTTCTGGGTTCTTTTATGACCTCCTGGATAAGTCGTTGTTGTGTTCTTAAGAGTAATTTTGGTATGCCGGCCAGTCATGGGAAGATTCACCACTGTTCCGTGTTTCTCCATTTGTGGATATAACCTTAACATGTTGCACAAGATTAAAAGCCTCAGTTACATTAATAAAATAATTTGCTAGAGCACTGGTTCCCAAACTGTGGGCCGTGGCCCCTTGATGGGCTGCGACGATACTGCAAGTGGGCCGCCACAGGTTGTCTAGATAAATGTACAAGAGAAAAAAAGATGGAGAAAGTATCTGTTGCTGCGATTTACAAGTGTGGGACCTGAAAACAACCCCAGGCTTATTTGCGTGCTCTGCTCGGAGGTTCCAGCTAATGAGGCTCTCAAACCATGTAAACAACAATAATCATTATTACATTTTAAAGACACACATGGCTGGTTGGAAAATGTTGTATACATTCTCTTATTTATGGTAATACTGTCAATCTTCAAAAAGGAATAAATACTTGGAAAGACATGTAAAAATGTAGTCCATATGTAAAATAGCTAATTGTCTACACAGTATCCTTGCTTTCATTAAACACATATTGATGGCACACTTTAAACAAAAGGAGCAGTCCTCACAATCATTGTTCCTAGCCTCAGCAGTGCTTCACCCATCATCAACATTATGCTTGTTTGGCATCATCACCGCTGTGGACCAGCTCATCACAATTACAGTCTGACTGCTCTCAAATACATGACCAAAGTAACCATGGTAACCATCTCAATGACAAAGGGAGGCCCAGACCACGTCAACAAAGATGGGGATTCTCCTCAGGGTGATTAGGTTACATACATGATTAGTGCCTCAACACAAGACTTTCAGTCTTTCTCTATAATAGACTCTCTGCTCTCAATCTAAACATACATACACCTCCACCACCCTTACCTCTGCTGCACCCAGCTTCACCATCTGTCTGTGGTCAAATATCAAATATCAATAATGCTTGAACAAGGCTCATCAAGGCTCATCTTAAATCCTATAGACAACATAAGGGTAGAACAAATGTATTGTAGGAAACACCTTCGGACTACCTGGTTGCTATATCTTTCTACATAAAGGTCAGTCAGACTCAAGTTGTGTTTGTTTACACCCAAGAAAGTATTACAATCTATGATTATAATATAGATCACACTACCACAGCAGGCAGATTTGGCTGGTGGAGATATAGCAATCCAGACAGAAGTAGATATTCGGAAGTGTTCATTTGTGTGTTCTGACCTGCTAGTAGGACAGAACAAGAAAAATCTGGCATTCTTCGACATTATTTATACAAGCTGCAATAACTTTTGCTCAGAGCTCCCATTTACAGTGTACAGACGTCCCAGTCAAAGACACAGTCCGTGGCTCTCTCCCCAACAACTATAATGACTGTGTCCTTTGGGATTTGTTGTCACCCGATCATCATGGGAACACAGATGACATGTTTCTGTGGTTGCCATGATAATAAAAGAGTTACTCTTGGATGAGAACTAACCCTCAAGGAACCATGGCAACTGCAGGGAAAATGTCAAATGACAGACCCTTAGTGCCTGAGCCACAGAAATTTCAGTGATTGAACTGCTGGGTATCTTTTCATGTTTTTCCCCCATTCGTTATGATTTTATTTAGTTTTAAATGTATTATTACTAAATCAGACATGTCAGTTTTTATACTGCTGAGTAACAGAGGTTAAATAAAGAGGCTGTATAGTCTATCACTATCACATGCTTGTTTATTAACACTGGAATTTGAAGTAGCTTGGCACCAAGTTAATATTTCACCCCAGCTATCCCTAGCCTGTGGAAATTAGCCTTAGGAGACTGGCAGGATTGAGCTAATGGATGGATCAGTTAAGCAGCAGAAAGCGGATGGGGGCCGGGGTGGGGGTATAGCACTACTCTGGGCCTTGAGAGCTTGAGATGGATGGCTGTAAGAGTGCTGGAGAAGCACTACAGCATTAATACACACAATGTATCAGCAGCAGGCCCACCAACCACACATGGGCAAGCGTACTGCCATAGACACCAACCCGTACTTTCCACAAACATATCTACACTCACATGCACGTAAATACAAATTGCAGTGCACAAAGTTAGACACTGCTATTAACACAGCAAATTGATCTGTGTTGGAGTCTGGCCAATGCTGAGCACTACATTTACCAAAAGCAACGCTGTAAATTTTGATGCCTTTAAATTTCTGAGGAACGCTAATTTTATAAGACTTAGGAGAGACAAAGTAGAGCTAACAGTTATTATTATGTTTATGGCCTTTATAGAGGCTTAGTGTCGGATAACGCTGATTTAGCTGATCCACAAAAGTTCACTCTGCAGCACGTTAAACACCCTGTCTTCCTCTTAAAACAGTTACCCCATTAAACCAATCAAAAACATGATGCGTTTGTGATAGCATCTAAATAGTGTTGTCACAAACACATTATAATCTAAGATAGGACTAGCTAGCTAGAAGAGTTTTTCATTTCCTTCTAATGCAAGCCACCACACAGTCCCAAACATAATCTGTTTGATCTTTGCAAGCTCTGTCCTTCTTTAATAATTCTCCATCTCAAGCGCCAGTTTTTACCCAAATTAGGATTCAAATGTTCCAGGGCTAAGGCAGTCGCTCATTGTTGTGCTGCAAGGTTGGCTTTGCAGGAAGTGGCTGCATGAGCAAACAGACACATAGATGGATCATTAGTGCACAGTCACACACAACTTGGTGGATGTGACCAAAGGGAATGTGAAAAAAAAACTGCCCTGGGGAAAAAACACTCTGGACAAAGGCTGTTAAGCCCTGCAGCAGCATCAAAAAAGTACAAAACATACAACACTTTTTAAACACATACAAAAATGCAAACACGCAACATAATTTAAGTGTTAACAGGCTTTAAACTGTCCAATGTCAGATGGCAGCGGAGGTTCAGTAATAGTACTATAATATAAAATAATAATAAAATATCAAATAATATATGTAAAAAAAAGAATATAGCTCTGCTACAGTGGTATCAATGATGATAATGTCATGCAGGTGACTGTATAAATACCGCTACATAAATTATTTTAATCTATCTTTAATTTATAACACATAAGTTTGAAAATAATGCAACAGCAAGCTGTAGAAACAAAGATTGTTTAGTCTGGCAGGCAAAAGGGGTTCACATGGGTTTCTTGGTAGTTTACATTTAGCTGAGAAACTGTAAACATTTATGGGAGCAAACACTAATTTTGTCAACAGTTTTATACTCTCTCTACCTATTATTGTTCCACTGGGCTCGCCATTCTATATTTAGAGATTTTCAAAAGTCTAAAGTAAGGACCAGACAAAATTGCACTGGGCAGCTGAGAGCATGTTTGTCATTAGTTATTCTGAGTATTATAGTTGCTGATAAAGCAATGATACCTTCAAAGCTAAAATAATGTGCTGTCTGTAAAAGCAGGAGGTGTGTTTACATCCAAAGACACTGTCTATGATTTGCATTTGAGACATGTACTTACTGGCAATGCAACCTCACCACAGTTCTGACGAACAAATGACAGTTAGTCATGTGTAAGTGTCAGTTCACGGACGAGTAGTTAGAGGTAGGGTTAGGTCACTTCAAAGTCTAATGTCTAATCACTTAGTCTATGAAAACAAAGTCTATAGTGCTGTTGGCAAGCTCTTGTTACTGAGACAAAGTTTCTTTAGCTGCCCTTTTGTTGTTTGAAAAACTAGGCACATCAGTGCACAGCTACTTTCAAACCCTTGTGGACTTTACATTCCTGAAGAAACCTGAACAACTGTCTGTTAAAAGACTAGCTGTACTTGCTGTCAGCAGGCCACACCCAGAAATGCTGTAACTCTGGTACATTATATGTTTGAGCCTTATATTGCACACCCCACACAAACACACAACATTCAGATGGGAGCATAAGGCTGGTCTCCAGAGATAAAGGGAAGCAACCTTGCTTCTTGTCTTCCTTGCTCTCCCTGGGTGTGGAGGTGGTTGTGTACGGAGGCGCATCTGTGTTCAAACCCATAAATAGATCTTCTGTCTTTCCAAGCTCTCGCTCCAGTGGGATCCTCTCATGTTTTAATTAAATAAACTGCTGCAATCAGACCCAGCTGTGCCCTGCATCCCCAGCCTGCATAAGTCAGCATCCATGCTCAGGGGCAACATAGATGCTGAGGTGCCACTGCATGAGTACATGGAGGCAGAGAAAACGAGAGAGAGACAGGGGAGACAGGGAGGGAGAGAGTGAGAAATGGACTAAGCTGTGAAATTGGGGCATTCTACAAGGAAAGCACTTGAGTATCATAGGAAAGTCCTGCTCAGGTATTCTGGATGGGTTCCCTGATGTGCAAACTAGCAGAAGGAAAGGAGCTTGTCTCACCTCTTCATCCTCCTCCTGCCCTTTTGCACTTTTCAGTTTTTTCTTCTTGCTCTGAATTTTGTGATTACGTGATCCCTTTCAACAGAGAGGTTCACCTTTAAATGTAGATGCCATCATTCAATGACACCCCTGTGTTGCTCTTGTATTTAACACAGTTTCTAAAGCTTAATGTGGTGAAATGCATGGTGTGGTCTAATGCTATGTCACTCATTAACTAGGGAGAAAATAATGGCAATACAGAAAGCTAGAAAAGCTTACTTATACACATATAGTGAGATTATTGATGGATAACGGAGCTACGTAAAACCACATATAAAGAATTGTGATAAACAATCAGAGATGATGTATTCTCTTAGGGGTACTTGAATGCTAATGCTGTGTCGTGGTTTAAAATGGCTTTGTTAACTGGCCCTATTTGATGAGCTGTGGGCTCACTAGTGCATCACTGACCACAGGATCTGAAACCTCAGTTTATATATATGCATTAATATTACTACCAGGAGTAAATCACCCACCTAATGTAATAAAAAAATCAGAACTATTCCTTTTAAGTACCATCCTCCGCTGCCCCAACTCTCACCTGACTTCCCTGTTCAGATTTGGTACTAGGTCTCACCCAAGCACCCCAAGTGTAAAAGACTTGACTGTAGCTTTTAGGAACAGCAGCAGAAGCCGTCTTGTTCCTGGTTACCATCCATAATTAATGGACTGGTGCTGTTGGTTCTTGTTCCATTTCTGAATTAAGCCCCAGTAAGCTATGTGGCCATTGCCGCCCTATACAGCCAACAACCATCCAAGTGCAGCTCTCAGTTACCAGACACCATCAATACTTGAGCTGGAAAAATAGTGAACAAGCGAATTAAGGATTATTTTTATCCCTGTTACTCAATGATTTATTTGTTTCACATTTAGAGGAATCATTGCTCACTGTTATTGGGACTTACGCGGTCTATTCCTGTCAGTAATGTGTCCTCCATATGAAAATTGATTTAATTATTGATTAAGTTGTCCACAGTAGATAATAGGCGTGAATGGATCCATACTCATTTTGATGAGTAAGAAGGACCAGCTTTCTCTTTGATGTGTTAGACGTTTTAGAAAGGCTATACTTGTAAGACATATACACTGTTTCACTCATACAATCAAACCCCACTCCAACAACAATGGCTCACAATGACAGAGAAAAGCCTTTACTGATTAATTTCCGAAACATTTACTATCAATGTTTTTGACTTGCGTCTGACAACTTTCCAGTTGTCTATTAGTGTATTTGGACTCATAGATGAGGTGTGGATTGTTTTAAAAGGAGCATATAGTAAATAAAAACTGTTTCTAGGAAGCTCAACCCAAACAAGCATGCCTGTTCCACCAGCACAACAGGATATCCAACTAATTGTGACTTAAGCAGCAGAGTTGCCAGAAAACTCGAGTTTCCAATTTTTTGCATCTTTAAATAATTCCTCGTGAATTTCTGTCTTTTGTTGCCAAAACTTGAAATATATAGACAACAATTTTATTATTGTACGTTTGCACATTCAGCAGTTTTTCTGAAATCCAGCCAGTGGAAAGTTATTACAGATCTGATTGTGACAATCAGTCAAGGGCAAGGTCCACATTTTACAATAAGTACAATGCATCAAGATAATCGCTGTCCATTCAGCTACAATAAAGTAAATTATATTTGGGTCACTTGGGTGATAGTGACCAAAATAGCTGACATGACTACCCCTACTTATCTATGCAGACAGGATGAGTGAACCATGGCTCAAACTAGAAGGCCTCCAAGAGAGTCAGGTACTCAAGAAGCGAGGTGCTCACTCATTCACTCAAACACACACAATGAGAATAAAATGAGAAGGGGGTGATGATAAGGCACATTGAATGATTGAATGAATTAATGATAGCCGGGATTCGAGACATGCTATATTACACAACTGCATGTGACTTACAAGTAGCAAATGATGTAAAGTGGGACCTGTTTTTCAGTGATCTCAGCTTGGAATCACAAATCACTTAGGCCTTTGAATCCCTGACTTATAACATGACCTTTGACGGTCCAAAAAAAATGGTCATCCGGGATGTGATTTGTGACATTACACATGCGTCAACTCTGGCTATGGACGATGCCAACAATGAACCGCAAATCAAGGCGAAAATGCCACATTTTGCCTGTGGACCCAGTCGTTGCTGTGAGCTCTAACGTTACAATCATCGCTGTCAGGCCTACGAAGATCAACATGATTGTAGTCGCCATGATGCTGATTAGCGGCACTATTATTACCATGATTAGGTATGTGGATATTATAGGATTGAGAGATCAAAGCTCAGCAGAGACGCATGGCTTCTTCGCTTGTCTACTCTCCCAATTCCAGGCAGAGCTGTCACACATGACCTAACAGTCCATACAAACACCCCCACTTCACCATAACGTCTGAATATTTCAAATAATATCATCAATTTGACTTGACTTACCGATTCCGGGGGCGGAGTAGATGAAGTACAAAGCAGAGGTGGACAGTGAAAAAAGGAATAAAAGCCCAAGGAATGACCTTCTTCGGAACCGCAAATGTGTCGGCATTATACAAGCAGCAAAAGCACACACAGGTACGTTTCCGGATCTCTAACGATGACAGTTGTGTGTCCAGATGCCAGAGCCAGTACGTTAGTCCGCGGACAGACCAGAGGAGGGTGGTCAGTCTGCGGCAGAGGCGAGGAACCAGGCGTCTAGGAAGTCAGTCTATTTCCGCGGCAATTCGAGCACAAGGAAGGTTCAATATTCAATAAAGACATTCAAAAGCCATTCCTGAGAGGATAGTTTCGGTTCTGGTATGTCCAATGTCGAAACGGCGAAGAGCGGTTTAATCAAGCCTGGTAATTTCCGTGAGAGACCATCATTTAGCTCACACACCACGCCGCTGATGTTGCTTGACGTTCCTCCGATTTCCTGCTGCCTATCAGTCGTATGAATGGAGCTACCCCCTCCGCAAAATGAGCATTACCCACAGTGGGCGTGAACGGTGTCGTGCCAAAAAGTGTGTCTCCGCGAGAAACCGATTACCGTCCGCGGGAGCGTGCAGAGCGTGATAAAGACGCATCGCCGACTTTATCTAAGACTGTAGTGATAAAGTGCAAAAACTACACACTATATGTATCCCAGCGGTGATAGTGAAGGTGTGTCTTTCGGGTGGAGGTGGTAAAATTGATTAGATGTTTAATCATTCTGTAAATATAACCAATAAGAGTGCAATAATGTTAAACTGAGACGATAAGAGCAGAAAGTAAAAAGATAATAGCTGTAATCAATCAATCAGTGCCAACAGACATGCGCGCTCTCACGACGTGACGTACTGTAACCTAGCGACAAACAACGGCTAACAATCAACCGCTTTGAAACCGTAATAAGCTAGCAAAAACAACAACAACAAAAGAAAGAAAAATACAGTAACCAAGTACGTACATGGACGAAAAAGACTTAAGACCAGATTTAAGATCGGATTTTACCACATTATGGTAGAGGAATTTTATAAAAGAAAAACGTGTAAGATTGTAACTGCATTTTCAGTAGCTAAGCCAGTTACACCCAGCCTTAGCTAATGCCATAGTTAGCATTAGTTAATCATTAGTCTAATGGTCTACAGTTTTACAGTTTTCTGTGATTACAAAATCAGTGTTGGTGCTGCAATATCTTAGGAATGTAGTCTGTCACACAAGGCGTTGGCGTACAGATATAGAGAAAAAAAGTAACACTGGTCATGCTGAAAGCTAAACAGTTAGCTTGTTCAAGCATACAGTACTTGCATGACTAGTCTACTTCCTTTTTATCTGACAATGACTTTTTTTCTTTCTGGAGACAGTTGAGTTTATTGTAAAAAGTGCCTAGCCTAGTCTACTGGTTCACAGGTCATACATAAACCAAAATGGCATAATACCCCACTATTCATATTAAAGTGCAAAGAATGTCAGCTTTGGTTTTGTACATCAGTAAGACATCAGCCTGTATTGCAGACAATGAGAGAAGAAAAAAAGAAAAGTTGTAATTTAGCCACCAAACACAAGTGTTTGTATGGCTACACTACTACAGTATCCAAGCAACGTTAAGCGGTGATGATTCATGGGAAATCGAGTGCACAAGAATTACTATGCACATCTCCATCTTATTTGAACCACACAAAGTGAAATCTTATCCAATTTGGCAAACAATATAAAAATAAAAACACATTAGGGTGCAATAACGGTCTCATGAAACCTCGTTGTTTCATGGTCATTCTTTAATGCCGTCCATCATGCAACGTAAAAACTACAACACCCAGCGAAAGCGTAACCAGGAACTTGAGTTGTGACGTCAACATACACACGGAAGTGTCGACATGGAACTATCCGTCTTTTTCGCTACAAAACGTTGATTTCGTGTTTAATCGCATTGGTTTGAGAATGAGAGGCGTTTCCCATATAGTTTTGTTGCTGTCCTTTTTGCTGTTATTAGTAAATCCGTGCGTGCTAGAGCGAGCTGGGAGAGAAAAGTCGTTGGATCTGCTTGTGAGAAATGACGAGGGAGGCGATGTCAATCATGATATTCTCGTTGAAAACAAGCAAACAGAAATAGAACATGACAAAGAAGATGGACCCAATTCAAACCACCCACAGGAGGCACAATTAGTCAGGTTTGAGACAAAATATTCATTTCACTAAATGTCTCTGAAGGCCAATGCAACGTTAGCTACAGCTAACACTAGCTTAATTCATATCACGATTCCTGTGTAACGTTGCAATCTGATGGACATCTTAAAACACATCGTTAACCTGCGCAAGAACAGCTTGGTCTGGCCATTTATATGACCCTTTTCTCTTGGGATTATTCAGAGTGTTCAACAACAAACTGAATATTCAAAAATGTAGACCCACCAGCATCAAACAGCACATAAAACTGAACTCATGCAAATACATAAAATATAAATAGTCTATATATAATACTTAAGACGAAATCCAGCAATGCAAATCAAATAAATATGTACACACTGTCTCGTAAGAAAAATATACTATTTTAAATCAGCATAACCCAAGCAAAGCAAGTTCTATCTGTATCCTTTTACTATGTCACTTAAAGCATAGTAAATTATGGTTTAGATCATACATTGTCTGTAATCTATTTAAATTATGAGAATATTATGTTTTATATAAGATATTTCTCTCCTCTGATTCCATTCTGTATAAATATACTCAATTGTACCTAACCTATTGAATTGCAGACAAATTTGATCACCCCTGCACGTTCTAGTTGGATCAGGGTTGATTGAACTAGAGGTAAATAAAAGTTGTTTGTTTTTGTTTTTTATGTTTCACACCAACATGCTTTTGCTTCTGACTGTCTCCTTGCAGTAAATCTAATGACACTGAAAACTACAACAATGACACCCTCCACTCTACAACACCTGCTGTAAAGCCGACGACGCCAGCAACCCCAACCCCCAAGCCCATTCTGCCCGTGCAGACAGGGGTCAAGGCACAAGAAGAAGAGCAATCCAGTGGGATGACCATATTCTTTAGCCTGCTGGTTATTGGTTGGTAGTTTACTACATCTCTGAATATCTTTCTGACTCTTTTCTCTTATATTTTCTGTTTTGGCTTTGTCAGCATAAACTCCTCACACACATTGTTTCAAAGAGCAATCTAATCTTTCACTTCCTACACAACAAGACAAAGAACAGGAAATGATGTATGATGTACGTGTGTAAAGGCATGAAGTGCTTTTTTAGACATACACAGGGCCCATTATGCACTTTTATTTCACTGCAGGTTAAGTCACATGCTTACCACAAGAAGAATTTAGATGAAGGAAACTTCAGAAATCGTGCATTAGGTTTCATTAGGCTCATATACTTCATAGAAAAATATTCAGAGAAAAATTAAAATGTAATTTTTTTGTTCTTAAAATTTTTTCCACGTAACAAATGTTTGATTTGAGCCTGCAGGAAACAGTCTTTAGTTTAAGTAAGTAGTTGTATACGGTGTAGTACATAGTAAAATTAATAATTAACATATATTAATTAATATTAATTAATTAATTAAGTGTTTGATTGAGTTTGTATACGTCAATAAAAGAGACACCACCATAGTGCAATGCTGAAACCACACATTAGTCCCGAATAGGACTTTGTGCTTTTTGTAAACCGTATTAACATGATGCACCATTTCTGTCCGTGGATGTAGCTCTGCAATCCTTAAAAAACTCTGCCCTTAACCCTTATGACAAAACAGTCCAGCTTTGATAAACCAACTTCTGCAGGCTTCATTGCTGATGATTATATCAATTGGTGCGCTGTATTTCTATCATATGGATCAGTTGGCATTTACTTTGCTTTATTATGGCTTTTGGTTTGTCATCATAATTATGCTGATATTCATATACACTGATTTAGCACAGTTATATACATACAGTAGTTGTCTATGGCACAGTCAGAAGCTAATGATATGTTTAATTGAGGGGCAATTATCTTTTATTGCAAGTTTCAGAACTATAATTTGTATGTCAAGCACCTGCCTTGTAGTAGTATTTAGACTAATGTGAATTCAACTGAGTGTGAGAAAAACAAAGTTAGAGCTACATGGTACTAATAAACATGTCTATCCAGTCAACAGAAGGTTATGTGAAGGAAAGAAACCAGAGAGTAGATGTTAACACTGTAAGATGTGGAGGCTATTTTTGGGCTGATTTGAGTTGGTGTGACATGTTGTTCCAGATGAATGTATGTATTTGTCCTAAATATTCATTCAGTGCTCTCTTCATTCACCCCAGGTATCTGCATCGTATTGGTGCACCTGCTCATCAAGTTCAAGCTGCATTTTCTTCCAGAGAGTGTGGCTGTTGTGTCCCTGGGTGAGTACCTCTTAGGTAACATGTAGCTGTGCACAGACTAAGTCTAGGAATGTATGTTGTTGCTGTATTTATAGTCTCTAGGAAATTATGTTTTAATAAAGGCAAGGACAGTTTTAGTACAGTAATATTGAAACTAATTTTGGAGTTTGACAAAATAATGTACTTTTACTTTTTAGTATAAATAAAATCTGTAAATAAGGAAGAAGGCCTGCTGTCATGTTTTATATCTTTGACGAGGACCTCTTTGACTTGCATTTTCTTAGACATATTGTGTGTCATTCCTGTCAATATTAATACCTCCATGACTTTTTGTGAGTCCAGCAGGGAATCTGTTTTTTTCCGACTAATTTAAGCTTAAGATGAGCAAAGATTAACTAAATTGTATTATCAATAGCTTTACCCAAGATTCAGGAGATACTTTGTTTAGAAAACAAAAGATTTTTCCCAGAGATACAGTTATGTTTTTTTGTGTGAGGTCATCCGAGCTAATTCTACTTACTCTAAATCTCTCCATTGTCTCACCAGATACATATTTGTGCTGTTACACTCAAACTCGGACACACATCTGTCTTGGCCTTTTCCTTTTGTGTGTCCTGCATGCAGCATCTGAGACAGAGCTTACTGGGAGCAGGGACTCTGCTGAAGAGAGATAACACTCTGCTTACAATTTCGCTTTTCCTTCCTCATTGCTTCCTATCTTTCGTCTACTCATTGTGTGCCCCCCCTATGCACAACAACTTCTATCTACCTTTTTTCTGGGTTTTACACAATTCTTTTATGCTTATGCTTAATTTCTTTTTCCATCTTTTCTCTCTCTTTTTCTTTGCCCTTTACATGTCTTTGTGTATTCCCCACCCTTTTAATTAACATTCTTCTCGGCTCTGTAACGTAAGAGCTGAAGGCCCAAGGGGAATTTCTGAAAGACAAAAACTAAGACAGTACTTCATATCTAATTTATCTATGAACTATGTTGGACATCCATTTGTTTTAACCACTACAAAAGCACTTTGCCTCAGGTCTGCATCCCATCTGTGTTGTGTTGAAATTTTCATATGAAGTACTAAAATATTTAAACAGTGGTTGATTGTTTTTCGCTTCTCCTCGCTCTTTCCAGGGATTCTAATGGGAGGATTCATTAAGATCATCGAGTTCCAGGAACTGGCCAACTGGAAGGTATAGTGTTCACACTCTGCTCTATAGCTCTTTTTTTGTGTCCACACTATACTGTCTCTTCACAATAAAGACACAATATACATTTAATGGCGTTTAGTTTGGTTTGATTTCTTTAGCATGTATACACATATTGTATACGCATATACCATGCATGAACATTTTGCACATGGTCTGTGTAGATACTGCATCTCATTCAGTCTAACCCGTTGTATTAAAGACAAGGTTGTTTCAAATCCACTACATTCTTGATGTTAACTGTAATGTAGGGGTCAGGGAGAAATCATTGTTGGCTTACTGAAAACATGGTTTTTGCTAGTTCTTATCGTGCAGTTTATCCCACAGTAAATTCCCCAGAAAACCTCCACCCACCCGAACTCAAAAAATATCCCTGTGCTGTAGTTTTTCATTTCTCTTTCTGTGTCTGTCTTTTTGCTCAGTCATTAGTTTCATGGCTACTGTTTTTGTCACAATCTCATTTCTCCACTCTGTTACCTATCAATAGTGACACACGCTGTTCTTTGCTCGCTATCTTTCCCTCTATGTCCCTATGAGCCCTCCTTGTTTCTTCTGGTTCTCACAACCTTTAATTAACATTCCTTGTTCTCTGCCAGCGAGCAAGAGAATAATACAACAAGAGAGGTAGAGAGAGATATGCAAAGTAAATGGGAGGGAGGAAAAGAGGGCAGGTTGTGTCAGTGTGTCTTGCATACAGCAAGCCATTGTTTTTCAGTTGGAGGCCCCAGAGTGTTCCTGCACTAGTAGCCAGAGCACCTGTCCCGTGAGTCTGTAGAATTCTATCTCTGTGTTTAACGTTCAGTAGGTAGGTCTGCTCACCTGTCCATATACAGTATAGTACGCTGTGGCTTTATGATCCATTATCACTATGTAGCTTCATAAAAAATATCTGACTATAATGAAGTTACAATGTGATATGCAGCAGGAGCATGGATATGCTAAGTGGTTTATAGCCCACTGGAGACTTGAAAATACCCAGGCTGTGATGCAAATCCATTATGTCTGACCCATTTGTTTTTGAGAGAGCCCCTAGGATGCACTGTGTAACCTGTTATGTGAGTAACCAGTACCCAGCCAGTAATAAAACTGTGATCACTTTTTTCCAACTGCATCTCTTTTGAAATTGTGCATACAGTGCACTTAGAGCTTCGTGTTTTAGCATCACAGTTAATGGAAGGAATCTGCCCTCCCCTATCAAGTGGCAATCACAGTTAGTCTCTCTTAGTCTTTTTTTTCAATAGCCTGCATTTTGCAGGTTCAAACTGCGTGCATGTACTTATCTTTAAGGCTTGCATCATCTCTCCAACTCCATGTTTCTAAAGCTGGCCCACTTGGCTAATTTAGCAAGCCTCCGGGACTCCCCCACAAACGTACTAACCCCTCAGGCGGCAGCATCTTGTCATCACTGGCTTAGCCCTCGCCTTTTATGACCAGTCTGTTTTCTTTTTTCTACTAAGTTCTCTTTTTTTCAGTTCTCTCCTATATGTGCTTTTAATGTACTGTTCACTGCTTTCTTTTCTCTCATGTGCCCATGTCTCCCCTGTGCTGTGACACAGATTGAAGAAGAAATAGCATGCTGGTACAAAGTAACGCAGCAGCAGAAATTCGTCTCTTAGGCAAAGCACAGAAGAGATTCATAGGTGATTTTTTTTGTTGCATTTGCTGTGTATTTAGTGTTTTTCTGATTTAGAAGCATGTGCTGTATTGTCTGGGCTTATCATTTTCCTTAGTGGCTGCAGTGATGTGTTTTAAGCCTCAAAGGGCAACAGATACTTTTAATAGACCTCTCCCACGCCATGGAAAGAGAGCAACACAGGGAGAGCACTATTAATTGTGGTTTCAGGGGCCTTTTTTTCCCATGTGGCAATGTCACTGTTTGCCAAAGCTGAGCTTCCAGGGAGCCTGCACTCTGATCAAAGGCCTCTACATCGTTCCAGCTTATATTTTTCTGATATCTTTCAGCGTCTTTTAACTGTTTTTCCTTCATCTTCGGCATTCATCTTTTCTCATTAAGTTCAAGATATGTCTCAGCACTTCCCCAGAGTATGCTTATCTTATGCACTCTGGATTTATTTATTTCATCTTCCTTTTTCTTACTACATACTGTATATTTCCCTGCCTTCTGTCAATCTCAGGGTTTCTGATTTCTCATTATTGCTTGTAAGTGTACAACTTTACTTATGGTGTTAGGAGGTCAGTTTAGTGCAGGGGTGTCCAAACCTGGTCATGAAGGTCACTGTCCTGCATGTTTTCCAGCTATCTTTGCGCTTACAGCTTCTGATTGACTGAACATATCTGAACCAGGTAATCAGCAGTGGGTAGGGCAGGGGTACCTGGAAATTGTCATGGTCTAGTGCATTCTTGCTTAAAATCTAGTGCTAAACCAATTAATCAATAATCAGCAACAGTATGTTAACTGCTGAATTGTCAGAGAGTTAGGTGTATTTTTTGTCATTTTTTTGCTTGATGAATGAATGAATGCCTTTATCAAGCAGAAACTTTAACATTTGCTGGGTTTTGCTTCTCTTATTTGGAAATTGGCTGCTTTTCATTGTAAATTGAATATATTCTGTTTTCCTGACACAGCAGCCAATATGTCGCCTTGGGCTCTGAGGCATTGTAGTGGGAATTGTATTAACTCAAAGGTTAATCACTTAACAGAATAAGCGACTCACATGTTAATTGATAATGAGTTTAACCCTTAATTGCAGCCTAAAACCAACAGTGAGAAGGAGTAGCTTGTAGAAATCTGCTTATTTAAATCTGTGTATGTGTCTGTGTGTGCACACATCTGTGCTTCTTATGTCTCAGGTGTTAATATTCATTTGTGACCTTTTACCTGGCCTGGAGAGTAGAGGTGTGCTGGATGTTAATGTCCAAAAAAGGGGTCACCTGGAAGCAAATAGCCTACTTTTCCTGCAATTTGAATGTATAATAAGACCATGTAAGCAGAAGCATAGCCTTTTACTCCAGCATACACTATAGGCTTTCCTCTGTGCCTGACCTATTTTAAGTGTTTGTACCTAGAGCTATGTAGGTTTTGGACTGCCAAATTTATCATTAAAGCCATGGCCGAAAATCTGTGTATTCTTTGTCTAGTCTTTGGTTAACCAGTGTGCTGTAGTCATCTCATCTCTCATTCTCATCTCATTTGCCATCACTTCATGCTTTTTTTGGTATATGCCTTCAATATTTGCTAAATTCAGAAGATTACGAAACAAATTGTTATCATTTTAGATGACTTGCAAGCACTATCCATTTTGAACTTTTGAACTGTTCATTTTACCAATCATGCTGTGCATTCAAATTATCTGTCAAATTTTAGATTATTGTACATTAACACCGCTGTTGTTAGAAAAAAGTGAATCAAGATCATTCCTCTGCCGATTTTGAAGAAATAGTTAGTTTTTAGGAAATCGTTTTTGTAATTGTGTCCATGTCCATCTGTTTGTGGGGTTGTTGCACTCAAGAATCAGGCCTTACCAGCTGTCAAAAGTGGATGCCATAATACAATGAGAGACATTGTTGACTGGTTGGAGTAAATAGGCTCTCTTCCATGTTTCTGACAGACACAGCTGCATTGTCAAGAACGGCTTAGAAATAGATTGTCTCTATCAACTTTCACTGATGCATATCACATATTGACTATAACATTATTAACTTAGATTGTGCACAGAACACTCTCTCTCTCCCTCCCTCTCCCCCTCTCCCACATACTGGCTTATAAAGAAGCACATGGTGCATCATGCACAAACACATTGGCAGCCAGAGCGTAATGCATGGGCACATGATTCCTATGCCTGGTCTGGGAGGCTGGCCCATTCAGCTGAGAAGCAACAATGATTTTATTATATTGCTGAAATATGCAGAGAGCTAAGGTCACAGGGAGAGAGAGAGAGAATGAGAGACTTAAAAAAAGGCAAACTTGAGAGAGGCTGACAGCAGTAGTGTTTAAATGTATTCATGAGTTCGGCTAGCAGGCAGGCAGCCCCTTCTGATGAGCATCTGTGTCTGTGTGTGTTTGTCATCCTGGAGTCAACATCTAGTATCTGTTTTGTCACTGAACTGACTTTCAGATGAATGGTTGGGAATATACATTGACAATTACATAATAACCACAAGCACATGTTTAATTGTTCAGTGACACACACATAATGTGCTCATATGTGGCAGTTCTGATTAGCATTAGGATTTGTGTTTGGATTAAGAGAATGTTCATGATGACAAGACCTGGCAGAATGTGTATCAACACAGACCAAGTAATTAATTCAATGTAAAATTATTCCTGTGTATTATTTAGAATCAGCTACATCTCCTTTTTAAATGTTATGATTTGTAATTTATTTAATCTAAAGGAATTTCTGAATGTTTATACAACTCTCAACACCACAGTAGTTCACAGTAGTGACTCTGAACAGTAGCCAATATTAGAGTCACCTGACCACTGCTACTTTTGTACTAGTACAGTGCGGATTGTACTGTTTGTAACTTTGTTCTTCTCTAAAAGGAGGAGGAAATGTTCCGGCCCAACATGTTCTTCCTTTTGCTGCTGCCACCAATCATCTTTGAATCTGGATACTCTTTACATAAGGTACGGCAGAATGTGTGAATGAAGCTGAATTTACACAGCTGTGATGTAGCCATACAAACTAGCATACATGTTAAAATATAACATTTAGATTTTCTTTTTAATGCCAAGTCTGTTGACTAACAGTTTTTAAAACGTGCAGAACAGGAATGGCAACTATAATTACTGCCCCCAAAGGAAAGGGGAAAAAAAGGAAAAAAGGTACATTTCTGTAGTAGTTTTTTATTGTATATGCTTCAATAATGCAGCACAATGCAATTTACAGTAAATGAAGACAAAAAAATGAACGGGAATAAGGGGCTTTAAGGGGTGACTGTGGCTCAGTACAGTAGGGCAATTGCCTACAAACCAGTGTTGGTTTGCCGGTTCTCCCGATTCCTGGCCATATATCAAAGTGTCTCTGGACAAGACACTGAGCCCCAGATACTTGGGGCCTTAAATGCAGCTGCCTGCCCACAAGAATTTTCTCAAGGGGATTAATAAGTATCAATTATAATTAATATGACATGAACATGCACGTCAGCTCTGTGTCAGTTATATTTTTTTTATTGTGTATATGTGTTTAACCTGATGTCATTAAAATGCGCTGTTTTCATATATTATGACTAAAGTTTAAATGAATCAGCAAATATAAAAAAATGGCTCCTAACATTTTATTATTATTATTGTTTTATATTTATGACCTGGGAACACCATATAAAAAGCCAATAGTCTTGTTCAGATACGTTCTGTTCCATTGTACCCAGTGTAGTCATAAATATTTTCCTCTGTGCTTACTTACTGCGCCCTGCTTTTCATTTTAGTGTCAGCTGCATGTTTTGTATCAGTGTGTTACCTAAAATGTCTTGCTACTAGGCCCACTAATACTTATGTTTGTCTCTATGTTTTTAGGGTAATTTCTTCCAGAACATTGGCTCCATTACCCTCTTTGCTGTGATTGGCACAGCAATCTCTGCCTTCATAGTCGGCGGAGGTATCTATTTTCTTGGGCAGGTGAGTTTTCTACCAAGATGTGTCAACAAATCTTGCATTTTCAGCATCTGTTCAGGGAAAGAGGGAACTTGGTAACGCATCTCATTGAAATATCTTCAGTGTTCTTGTCAAAAAAAGTGTAGCTCTTAATATATTCTTCTGTATTTTCTACTCTACAGACATGCTCAGATATCCTTGTTGCAACTGCTTGTCTGTTTTTTTTATGTTTTATTTTTCTCAGGCTGATGTGATCTATGAGATGACCATGACTGATAGGTAAGTGTTAGTCTGCTACTCTATGTAGCATTAATATGTGTCTTAGATTCCTCTATTAGAATAACAATCAATTTGTCCAAACCTAGAGAGACGTTTGTACTTTTGCTATAAAAATATAGTCTGAAAACATTTCTAGGGAAAGTGAAATATTAGTATTCCATAGCAGCAACACCTGACACCTTCAGTCCACCTTAAAGCTTTAAAGAACCAGTTCCAGACAGTAGGATAATCCAGCTGCCAAAAATAAATGACACATGAGCAGCACGCTACTCCACACCCATGTGTTTGTAAGAGAAGCTTGTGGTTATAGTTGTGCACAAATGTCTGTCCTTCTTGGTGCACAGTCAGCATGAGTGTGTGTCGTGAGATGAAACCGGGCGCATGCCTATTCATTTTCTTCACCAATAAAAATATGTTTTCAGTCCAGCCTGTCTGTGTAGCAGAATCTATTTAGCAGGTTTTACTGGCATTTTGTGGGAAGTCAGGGAAGTCTGAAAATGGAGCCATTTAAACTTCATTCTTTACTGGATTGTTGTTGTGCCAGCATGTACTGTACAGGATCTGTGCATCCAGTTCTGCCCACATAAGCATTCCGCTCTATTTATGTACAATTATTAAATGCAGACTTTACTAAGATTGGCACAACATACTGTATGTGGATGAACTTATACACTGAACATACATACCACAATGGCATATTGTTTTATTGTCACTTTGTTGCCTATATGTTTCTCTTAATGGCTGTCTATGCCTGTAAAAGTTTCTTTAGATAGCTGTGAAGCTGTTCATTTCCACTGATTATCCCTCACCTCTGCCCTGTTGTAGCTTTGCCTTTGGCTCACTGATCTCAGCTGTGGACCCTGTAGCTACCATTGCCATCTTTAACGCCCTTAATGTGGATCCAGTTCTTAACATGCTGGTGTTTGGTGAAAGCATCCTCAATGACGCTGTCTCCATTGTCCTCACCAAGTAAGTGAAGTGTCTACTTTTTTTTTTTTATCTATGAGATTTATTTTCAAATGTGGGTACATTTTTTTAGTCTAACAATGGGGACGGGGGATGTAATAAATGTGTCAGACTTTGACAAATGAAGATTGTTACTGGAAGGTTTTCTTTTTAATTATTCTATGTCATTTCAGACAACCAGCTTTTCAGTGATGAGGGTATAGAAGTCCCTTCGACATCTATGTATATATTTCTAAACGTGTCACAAAACTTGCTGTAAGACATAGGGGACAGTCTATTTAGAGTGTCAGTGTCTCAGGAGTGTTTATCAAGACTGCACTGTGTCAACAGACAGGTGGCCCCACACAAACAAAATCTTGACAGACAAGTTTGATGGAAACAGACAGTTGGCAGGACTCCTTTATTTGCACATGTCTCAGCCTTTCTTCAGTATCTGTTGTCTCTGTACTGACTTTATTGCTGCTTTATCTCTCCTACTTAAAACCTGCTACATGTGCAAAGTGATCTCAAGTGTCCGCACACCCCTGTAGAGTAAATGAATGCATGAATAATAGATGGGATGTGCAACCCTGGCAGTTTGGTTGCTGTTAGCTTTTGTAGGCTTTTGTAGAAGTTGCCTTACGTTACAGTTTGGCCCAGTCTTTCGTTGCCACGTTAAAGGCATTAGCAACGCCTTAACCTGGGAGCAGGCTAATGAGCATTAATATTGCTGTAAACTCAAGATATCTGGGTTTAAGATCAGAAGATTAATATAAAATGAAAAGATGAAAATTAAGACTGAAATGTGTTGTTACCTCCAGACTTGTGGAACCAAAACAGCAGTCAGTAAGTGGGGCTGATTTTAACCATCTTATATAGTGACAGGATGTTAATCCATAAATGGTACATTAGCGTTTTATTAATATATAATGATTTTTATAGGCCTGCGATAAACTGGTGACCTGTCCAGGTTGTACCCTGCCTCTCGCCCTATGACGGCTGGGATAGGCTCCAGCACTCCCGTCTTATGAGGACAATCGGTTAAGCTAATGGATGGATGATTTTTATAAGAATTTAATTCTTCAAAAAGTAACTAGTAACTAATGATGTTAAAATAAAGGTAGTGAACAATATTTTCCTCTGATTTGTAGTGGAGTAAAACATAAAAAAGAAATACTCCAATAAAGTAGTATTGTAGTACTTGAGTAAATGTACTTGTTACTTACCACCTCCGCAACATAGAGCATAGCACCTTTTGTATTAGATGACCCACATTTTAAGTGAGCAAAAGTAAAGAACATGTGACTGACAGGTGTTTGTTGTTATCCAAGGATGTCCTTTTGCATTTGTTCTTAACATGAACATGAAGACCAGAGAGCTGTCTATGGGTGAAAGCAATTGTGAATCAGAAAAAAGACAGAAAAATTACTCTGAGGCATTGTACAAAAAATTGACATTGCCAGTACAACACTTTATAATGTCCTGAAAAACAAGGAAACCACTGGTGTACTGAGCAACATGATAGGTCAGGAAAACAACAACAGCAGATGACAAGCATTTTGAGAGCCATGAAGAAAAGTCAATGAACAACAGTCAGTGGCATCACCAACAACCTCCACAGAACAGAAGTGAAGGTATCACAGTCCACCATTTGAAGAATACTTCATGAGCAGAAATGTAGAAGTCATACTACAAACTGCAAACTAATCATAGAAGAGTACATAGATGAGCCATAAAAATTCTGAACAATATGTTTTAAGAACTGATAAAAATTGACCTCTAAAAAAGCAATGGAAAGGCCAAAGTATACAGGAAGCAAAGATCTGGTCATGATCCAAACCATATAAGCTCATCTGTAAAGCAAGGGACAGTCGGGGTCATGGTTTGTGCTTCTGGAGCACGCTCACTAATACATGAGTAAATGCTTGTGTCGTTATAATTTATAGTTCTGGTTCTTAATGTCTGTAAAAGTCATGCTGAAGACGTAATAAAATGTAGATTCAAATTAAAAAACACATTATTTTGGTTGAGATAATATTCAAATTTGGCACAATTTGATGATAAATTCCTTCACATTATTATACCTAAGTCATTAAAAGGCTGGAACTAAATAGCCAACCTCTGTTTATCCAACAGGATTTTGGTGGTGGGATTATACACTGTGCATGTAATCACACATACTAGAGTTTATTGGATTCAGTGATGGAGTGTTTCTGCCCTCTGTTGTTAGAAGGCAGAGTAGCAACTGACACTGTAATAGTGTGGCTTTGTCATTTTGCTTTCTTTTGTCTTTCAGCACAGCTGAGGGTTTCTTTTCCCGCTCAGACAACTCCACGGTAACAGGATGGGAGACATTTTTGCAAGCGTTGGGTTATTTCCTTAAAATGTTTTTTGGATCTGCTGCTCTGGGAACCCTCACTGGACTCATCTCGGCCCTTGTATCCAGATTAATTCTGTATGTGTGTGTGTGTGTGTTTCATACTCCTGACTATATTTTTTAAATTTGTGAATTTAAAATCCCTAACTTTGTGACCAGTTTCTAAAACACTTTGACCTGAGGAAAACCCCTTCACTGGAGTTTGGTATGATGATCATCTTTGCATATCTACCCTACGGCCTGGCAGAGGGCATCAAACTGTCTGGTGGGTGCACATACACAGGCACATATTCGTATGCATGTTTGACTTCACAGGATGTTTTTAATAGCATGTTTCCTTTCAACAGGAATTATGTCTATCCTGTTTGCTGGAATTGTGATGTCTCACTACACCCATCACAACTTGTCTCCCGTCACTCAGATCCTCATGCAGCAGACATTGCGCACAGTGGCCTTCATGTGTGGTCAGTGATTTCCCTTTTTTGTTTTCCCACTTTCCTCTTTGTTTTGATTTTATAACAACTTTTCAATACCAATTTCACTTTCCCTGTCCAGAGACATGTGTGTTTGCCTTCCTTGGTCTCTCCATCTTCAGCTTCCCTCACAAATTTGAAATATCCTTTGTCATCTGGTGCATAGTAAGTGCTATTATTTTTAATGTAATAATTATTAATTAAAATACTCTTTTTTAATGGTGATGTTAAGTTCTGGTTTCTCTGATTGCCTCAAAGACTGTCGGTTTGCAAATAGTTGTTCTCTTTGCAGGTCCTGGTCCTTCTCGGACGTGCGGTGAACATTTTCCCTCTGTCATTCCTGCTGAACTTTTTCAGAGACCACAAGATCACACCCAAGATGATGTTCATCATGTGGTTTAGTGGTGAGATGACATAGCAAAACTTCAAACCATAGCAAACCAATGTGTTGGTCACGGCCCTAACATAAATTTGGGTAAAAAATGAAAGTAGTAATAGGAAACAATTTAAATATGTCATTTTGGGTGCTGCAAAATTGTGATTAATATATAAAATTTTTAGCTTAATGAAGAAAATAGCCAGCAGATATAACAATAATAAAATTAATTTACAACCTTGCATATACTGAAAACAGATTAAAACATTTTAAACATATAAAGTGTACACCACCAGCTCAGTCCAAGTGGCTAAATTTCAGTTCAAATAATATATACTGTAGACGTAAATAAATCAGTATCTATCTATAATAATGCTTATGATGTATTTTTTCTGAGGATAAACATATTTCGTGTAGCTGTTTCACAGTGTCATTACTCCATCTCTTTCCTTGCCTGGTAGGTTTGCGAGGTGCTATCCCCTACGCTTTGAGCCTTCATTTGGGCCTGGAGCCCATTGAGAAACGCCAGCTAATTGGCACCACCACCATCATCATCGTCCTCTTTACGATCCTCTTCCTCGGGGGTGGGACAATGCCACTGATCCGCATCATGGACATTGAGGATAGCCAGTCACGGCGTAAGAACAAGAAAGATATCAATCTCAGCAAGACAGAGAAAATGGTAATAGATGAAGCACTTTGGTTTCACACACTCACAGGCTGACAGTTTGTTGTTACAGTACTTGATGTGTTACTCTTATCTACCATCAGACTCTTACTGTTCTCTTCAGTAGGGAAAGCATTTAAGGGTTGATTGTGGTTTGTGTGAAGGACACTGGATCAGCAGGGATCAAACCACTCTCCTTATAGAGATAGACACCTAGAAACACCAAATGTCAGACAAGCACAAATATACCATAGCAACTGAACTTAATATAACCTTCCAGACAAACCAAAATATAGGCAATTGCTTTTAATATTTCAGCAGCCTCCGTTAGCGCTTACTCTAGATAATGGTTCTCTCTTTTGAAAAAAATCCGTTGTCATTGGTAGTTTGTGGTAGTGTACTTGCATGGTGTGCACGCGTGTGTATACTATTAACATGTTTGATGTCTTACAGAGCTAAGTGTTGCACTCAGTGTACCAGCAACTAGATCTGTCAACCTTCTTTTTTTCCCCAGTGGCTCTCATGGTGTCCTTGATGTAATTTGCTCTCGTTGCTCTTTCTCCCGTATCTCTTATCGACTACGTATGATAGATTTCACCACCTTTACTGCTGTCCTTTCATTTTCACTTTTCCTTGCACCCACCTTTCTCTCCCTCATAACTTTCATCTCTGTCTTATATGTTGGCCTCTCTCCTTTCTTTTCTTACTATTTGTCTGACCATGTCACTTACCTTTTTTTTCTCTAGGGTAATACCATTGAATCAGAACACCTATCAGAACTAACAGAGGAGGAGTATGAGGCTCAGATCTACCATAGACAAGATCTGAAAGGTTTTATGTGGCTTGATGCTAAGTACCTTAACCCCTTCTTCACCCGAAGGCTTACCCAAGAGGTAAGAGAATGGGAGCAACAGAAATCATCTGAATCACTTGGAAGCACTTACTGTTTACAGAGTAAAAATGCTCAGTTTAGAGACAACACTAAAGAACACTGCAGAGTTGACCTTCAATACCACAACACAAAATAAATTAGAAGTTGATGAGATTAAAGTCAGAATTCTGACTTTAATCTCAGAATTTTTTAAACTCAGAATTCTGAGTTTAATCTCAGAATTTTTTAAACTCAGAATTCTGAGTATAAAGTCAGAATTCTGAGAAAAAAGTCAGAACTCAAATAATATTTTCATGGTGGCCCTAATCCTCTTCCGTACTTTCCAGATTCACATTTTATTTGGTGACAAATCAAATTAACGAATTCAGTAAAGAAACTGAACAAGACAATTTATTTCAAATTTAAACATTTATCATCATCATCATTAAATTGGATTTTCCTGCAGGGCCACTGTAATCTAAAATGTGTTTTGTGCTTCTGCCTGTTCATGTCTTTTATTTCTGCGTGGTGATTATTCTTGCACGTGTGCTGATGTGCATGTTTGTGTGTAATGTGTATCTGACAGGACCTGTTACATGGCCGGATCCAAATGAAGACTCTGACCAACAAGTGGTATGAAGAAGTTCGCCAGGGACCCTCAGGCTCTGAAGATGAGGATGAAGCAGAACTTCTGTGAATTGAACAAAGAGTTTCAATTTGTATGAAAACAACAAAGCACTGTTCTCAGTGTCAGTTACATAAACCTCTTGTCTGTTCACCTACCACTGAGTTTATGTGACAAAAAGTTTCACTCAGTGTCGACTGGGTATTTTCAGCCCACAGAGTGGGCTGGAATGTGTCAAATCATGGTCCAAGGCAAACTGGCCTTGAACATTTTAAGACTGGATGAAGCAAAAAAACATGTTTGTCATATGCTGCATTGTTACAAGTTCAGGAAACTGACAGTTTACAAGAAGGTTTGGTGATCCCGAGAACCTTTTTCCAGGCAATTATTTTAGGTTTAGGTCTTAAGGGAGGACAAGGGAGGGAAGCTGTGAGTGAACATTTACTTGTAAAGCAATACCTGTGCACTTCCCTTTTGTATTGCTGTGTGGCACTAGCTTATGTTAAGTCTGCTGTATGTTTTACTTTATGTCATGGGCAAAATACAACATAATGTCTCTACATGCTCTATTTTGTGATAAGTCGCTGCTTTGAATAGATTCCTGCTGAACTACACTTGATTCGCTCTGCGTTTCCACATTTGTATGCAATAATGATTATAAGTTAATTTATTTTTAAAAAACACATAACATGCGTGAGCTACCACCACACCCCCCAGCACAGCAACAAAGAGAAATGCAGGAGAGTTAAAACTGAGATGTGCTGGGTAAAATAATTTTTCCATCATTAAACATCTAGCTTACAAAAGAATAATTTACTTCAAAATTTGGAAATTGCTTTCACTTTCAAGTGTGGATCCCTAAATTAACTTTTCTGTCTATTTTCATTCTGCTGCCACTACACTGTGTCTAAAGTAGTACTTGAAATATGATTTTTCCTATGGATTTCTAATGAAGATACTGTACCTATGGGTGGGGAGCTGTTCTACTTTTCATCATATATTTTTGCTTTTGAAAATTCAGCACCCAACTACACATATTAGGCTGATTTTGCTGTTTATCATTTAATGAAGATACCAATAATGAATGTGTGGGTACCTGGAAATATGAATGTTAATATATATTTTTTCTATTTATCATATGTTAATGTGCTTGTGGGATAAACACTTTTATACTCTATGAACACTGCAGATTATTAAAAATATAAATCTATAATAACTAATTTTGACATCCTGTATGTTTTATCAAATGCTATTTTGATGGAGGAAGAGCTTTACCTCTTAGTACGTTTGTATTCAGTTAAATTGTACTACAGTACTATAGTACAATTTGCACTGTACATAGTACTCTGAACAGTAAATAGGAATTGGAAAGCAGCTAAAACATTTACATCTACTTTTTTATGTATTTTGGGGAAAATATATATAAAGTATACTGTATAATCTTTGTGAACTGACAAAATGTCTTAACAAGCTCCTGATAATAAGATGCTTGCCCAGAAAAAAAAGTCTCGAATGAGAGAAGATGTTTCGGACGTTCGAATTTGTCAGTATGACTTTCAGTGAGTTTCCCTTTCACTGCTTACTTCACACTCAGTATGAGCTAATTACACTGTATAATGTTACAATTAGCCTGTTCATACTGAATAGACACCAGTGTAAAAACACTGTGTGCAGCTAACTTGAATGCATACAGGAGGTAGTACTTTATATTGTGAAACATTTTTGTGCCAACTACAAATTTTTACAATGGCTTGACTGGAATATAATAATTCAATAATGTAAGACTGTATTTGTCTGGCAATTAGTTTTTGGTAAAACTTTGCAACCAGTAGGGGGGTCTAAAGCCACAGGATTAGCCAATGAAAAGTTACTAATACTTTGTAACAGTGCATAACAGTTCTGTAGTACTATTTAAAAAAAAAAAAACAGTCAAATGTGGATTATTAAATATTAGATCTCTCTCGTCTAAATCCTTGTTAGTAAATGACTTGATAAGTGACCATCAG
>JAUMHL010000028.1:16083896-16096816 GCA_032362345.1 Sandelia bainsii | reverse complement strand
TGCTTGCTCAAGTGGGACTGTTGGGTTTTCCACATTATTCTGTGTATACTTATATTCTGTAAGGTCTTAAACCTTACTATGTAAAGTGCCTCGAGACGACTTTTGTTGTGATTTGGCGCTATATAAATAAAACTGAATTGAATTGAATTATTCATTACAAGTAAGTATGTATACCGCTCCACTATATATTATATGTACCCTGAATACAGCTTCACTTAAACCAGTTGGAATGCATGTAAAAGCATACCAGTGGAAAAAGAAGTCAAGTGTAATATGTACAAAACACTAAAAGAATTCAACCTACTATGATTATAGTGGACTGATGCAGCTACAAATGACTTCTACTTTATCCTTTATTCACTGTCTGGTACCTGTATCAAATGATCCACATCCTGAGTTTCTAATTAGATGGATATAGTGGCGCCCATTTAAAACTAATATTTTTTTGATCAATAACTTGTATTTATTAGAGCCTCTTAGCCAAGAAAAATATGGTGCCATGTTTCCTCAATTTCTAAATTGTGATCTATTTACTATTACTACTCACCTGAGCCAAATTTTCTAAATCTGGAGAGAACAATTTTCATCAAGTAAGATTATATTGCTAGTATCTTTTAGATTACGAAGCATACAGCGAGTGAGTCCAGTTGGATCCCCAGACAAATAGCAAATGAAAATATGTTGAATATATAAGAAGATGTAATTTCCATCTTGGTTTGCACAGGTGATGAATTACTATCCCATGCTGGCATGCTAACATGTGTCTGATTATGAATAGAGGACTACAACACATAAATATACTTCAACTACAACTAAAAAAACATACATACAGACGCGTGATGGCACACAAACATTACATAATAAAGTCATCTGTTAAAAGTGTTTTTTAGTGTTCTTGTGGCATCATGGTTTGAGTCATTGGAAGAATGCAGTAATTAACTGAGCTCTAACCCAGCCAAAAGTGTGTTTAAGGAATAGTTTGACAAAACACACTCATTCACTTGGTGTGAGCTAAAACACTTTCACACATCTACAGTACAAACATGAAGCAAGCAAGTACAAGGGCAAACAACTAGTCTGGCTCTGTTCAGCTGCAACAGAATCTGCCCACCAGCAAACCCCTAGAGCACACTAATTAACATAATAACAAAAAATATATAAAAATGATAATCTGCCTGACTTTGACTTTTGTTGTTATATTTAGTTACCATTGAACAGAAGATTAGCTGTTTGCTGCCATTTCCAACCTTTGTTCTAATTGGTGGTTTGGTGCACAAACATCAAATGCTCTGTAACAGTTAAGCCACAATTATACATCACCATACAGCAAAAAGCAAATGTATAATACTGTACTTCTTTGCATAAGTCTGTAGAAAAGTTTATGTTGAACTTATCCTTTAAAAATGCTGCACGTTTGGTCCAAGTGTCCAAACTTTATTTTTAATTCACATAGTTTAACTGCAAATACTAGTGAAGATCCCAAAGACTAAATTTCAGTGACATCATAGGACATCTTGAATGTTTCCATTTGGTCGCATGGAGCAGCTGTATGAATCACAAACACTTGGGTTTAAATATTTCACTGCAAGTATGGAGGAGAACAGAACTACTATTCATCCTCAAGAAACTGTCAAATGGCAGTGCAGTGTTGAGTTCAAACTTTCAATCACAGGGATGAACAATATTATCTGTTTTTCTAAAGTGGGTAAAGTGAGGTACTAGTAGGGATTTATTGGTGTTGTGAGGCTATGACAGAGTGTTTTTGATGAATAATATTCCCAGCTGGAAGCACTGGGTACAAATACCCAATATACTATAATCACAGTTATAGAGTGCTGCAGAGGAGCGCTGAGTGAATGTCCTGATGAAGATCTGCAGGGGGTTAGCAGCTGGGATGACCAACCAATCCCTGTGTTGCTTGATTGGCAGCAGAGGGATTTGGAGCTAGAGACCTAGATTTAAACACAGACACAGCCTTACAGTAGCTTGCAGTATAGACTGTACAACATCAAAGTGCTGGATTTCAATGCACTTTCTGTACTTAAAAGAATATGTAATGTACTGACTGACATCAACCAGGTTGACATTTTAGCCACATCTAGTGCCAGCAGAGTGCTTAGTGTCATTGTGCATACAGTGTAATTGAAAATATCAAATTATGTAAGCATGTTTTTCCACACTACACATTTAACCTATTTCACATGCATAAACAAATTCAGAAAATAAATTCAGCCTTCAGGCCTCAGATATGTCTAGAGTTCTTTATCAAATTAAATACAGTGTATGTTTCTAATTTCCTTTCACTGTGCAGAGATGACTGTTGGGTAAACAATCCCACCTCTTATTCATATCAACAGTTCACAACAATACAGCAGCTAAAAATAAATGTGATCTCTCTTGAGCAATGACTCTAACAACGTATATATATATTATCACGTTATCACGTGTGTGTGTGAGTGTGTGTGTGTGTCCGCGCGATACAGAGATCAGAGAAGAATGGCAAACGCCACCATGTAGAGACAGATATGACATAAGATAAATAACACGAGGCTGTTTAGTTAGTTTAATAAAAGAACAAGGTACAAATTTGTGGTTACACACAGGTGGTTCTGAACTCTGAGAACAACTAGTTTTTCTATAATAAAATAGATAAACATTAATGTCCTGGCAAATAGCTTTGATTTTCTATTTGATTTGATTATATTAATGTTTAAGTTGAAATTTAGTAGAAATATTTAACTGCTACTGTATAAGGGGAATACTGCTGTTTGTTTAAAGTGATTGCAGACTAAATATTATTGCAATTTTGTTCATATAGCAGTACTTTTAAAATAAAAGTTAAATAAAACTACTTTTGAATTCATTATTACATGAGTAATCAGTAACAATGTTATTAATTGCGATTAATCGCATTATTTTTCTGCGGTTAAATCATTAAAAATTTTAATCTCTGCCCAGCAGTAATAAAAAGACTGATGATGCAAAGCAATTAACTGTCCCCTAAATGTAGCCTCATTTATCTACCGGTGCCTTGCTTCATTCATATTGATGATGCTAAGTGCCTATAGAGGCTGGACCAACAATGACAAGCATCATTTAGCTAACAGACAACAGCTGACACACTGCCAAAGCAGCTTTATGTTGAGACTTTTGAATTTATGTTCATACCAGTTTGTTAACTGTAATTAAAATGCACTCAACTAAAAAGACTTAGCTTGACAGATTGAATTGAAATGGCACAGAAGCAATTGTTTAATTGTAAGTGGTACAAATACATGCACTATAATATACATGTATTACACTATTGTAAGACAGGGGCCTCAAATAAACTTCAGGAAGACTGCTGAGTGAGACTGTAATTGCCCTGGGGCTCATGGTGACAAACAGCATGTTTGTTCTGTCAGCAACCACTTTTGCAATACATCTTACGGTCTGTCATGTGTGTAACTGTGAGCATATTTGTACATCTTTGTTTGTGTAGCCTGTGTGAGTGTGTGCCAGCATTACAAACTGATGCACAATGGAGAGAGAGATCATGGAGTAGATGTGAGAGGGGTGGATGACCCCAATAGCATAAAGTCAATGATGGCAATGAAAGCAGTCAATAATGGACAGTAGAGACTGATGGTTAATGTTCTGGTGGTAATTAGTTGATAGGATTAAGAGGCTCTTGGTGGCTAACCACATTGACATTTTAGTGGACATCCATCCAGATCAAACATCAATAACTGCTCTCAGTGATTCAGGAGGCTGAGATTTGATTCAGTGCACGATACACAAACGCCATGTTTGGACTTATGGACTTTTGGGTATGACGTTTGGGTTATAGAGGAGTGGCAGGTCCTCCACCCACTTGAATGTGACAGTAGCCACAGCATTGGCATCCTCTTCATCACTAGATTCCTCCTTCTCACTTATTTTTTGGTCTGGATTATATTCTGTGTCGTCTTCAGTTTCTGACACCTGACTCCTCCTCTAATCCATCCTCACAGTCAGTTTCCCGACCCCTCTCCTCACCTATGTGGTGATCAAATATGTAAACAGGAGCCTCACTTGCGGTATGTCTACCTGCAATGGTGCTGCCACACAATGAACTGTGAGAAAGGCCTCAAAAAAGCATTTTATACCAAAGCTAAGAGAAAAGTACAATATTATTGAAACAACTGTCTGTGAGAACTGCCTACAGAGGTGTTGTTTCATGGGAGAGAGAGTCTCCCTCAAAGGCTCCTGTAGTGGTTACCAGCGAACCCAAGGTGTGTGTGTGTGTGCATGTGTGTGTGCATGTGTTCATGTGTATGTGTGTGCGCGTGTCCATCTGACAAATGAGGATGTACTTGAGCTCAGTTTTTTTACACTAATTATTGTCTCCCCCATTCATTTCTAATGACCGGTCATTTTTGACCAGGAACACCAAGAGTGTACAAAAGTTGAATAAAACACACAAAATTGTATGCAAATTCATACAATTTATTTTGTGTGTTGAAATCCTGTTTGTGGTAATCCTCTCTTGTTGGTACTGCTGTCTGACAAAACTTCTAGATGTTTGATTCTCATCTAATTTATTGATAAACCACTTCCAAATGTCACACCTTTTTCAGCTCAAGGTCATCCAGATTTCTATCATACGTGCCACAGAATTTTAAGTGTTGTAATCCAATGACACGACACAAATGACGTGTGAAAAGAAGGATGAATTATGGTTGTCATCGCAGACTAACAGCTTTTGTTTAAGCTGTTCAAGATTAATGCAAATGATGCATGAAGGAAGCAGTGCTACAGCTTTGGAAAAAATTGAGAGACCACTGCAAAATTATCAGTTTCTCTGATTTTGCTATTTAAAGGTATGTGTTTGAGTAAAAATAACATTTTTGTTTTATTCTCTAAACTACTGACAACATAACTCTCAAATTCCAAATAGAAATATTGTCATTTAGAGCATTTATTTGCAGAAAATGAAAAATGGTCAAACTACCAGAAAAGGTCCAGTGTTTTCAGACCTCAAATAATGCAAAAAAACAAACAAAAAACAAAACAAGTTCATATTCATTTTTACACAACACATTACTAATGTTTTAACTTAGGAAGTGTTCAGAAATCAATATTTGGTGGAATAAGCCTGATTTGCAGCTTTCATGCATCTTGACATGCTCTCCATCAGTTTTTTACATTGCTGTTGGGTGACTTTATGCCACTCCTGGCGCAAGAATTCAAGCAGTTCAGCTTTGATGGCTTGTGACCATCCATCTTCCTCTTGATCACATTCCACACATTCCAGAGGTTATCAATGGGGTTCAGATCTAGAGATTGGGCTGGCCATGACAAGGTCTTGATTTGCAGTGGTCTCTTAATTTTTTCCAGAGCTGTATATAGGACCAGTGGGTTGTTTATATTAAGACAGATCTGTGAGTGCACACAGCTTATGTGTAGTGGTTACAAAGTCATATATGCTTACGTCTTTCCTGAAGTGACATCTGTCATGGTCTCTTGCATTTTAAAATTTCTTGTCAACAGATGCTGTGTTCAAACAGTTTCACACTGAAAGTGTGTACAATGACCCACCATAACAGCTTGAGGATGTTTAGCAAAACAAGGTCTCTTTGATTGAAATTAAAATGATCTGTTACTCTTAAGTCAAATTATCCGCCACACAATGTATTGTCTTTGGAGGTTATCACCCTGTACAGAGCAATCAGTAAAGGTGTTCACTCTCTCTACACTGGATCAATGAAGAGGAAAGAGGAGAGGACAGTGAAACGGGGTGGACTGGAGGTGGGATTGGTGTCATTTAATCTACAGAGACTTGCCCTTGAGCATAAACATGCCTTGCGTTCCTGCTGTACCAACTAGTATCCCACAAAGAACAGGAGGAATCATAATCGAGCATGAATGCAGGCTGCTGGGTGCCCAAAGTACCAAGAGCCATGACATGACTTACAATGAGCTACAAGTCAGGTGTACAGACAGTGAGGCTGTTGCACACCCCCTACATACCACACAATCTCACATGGCCTGCATGTTTTCTGTATGTAATGGATTAAACATAAGGGTCGTTCAAAGTGAATGTAGGTGGTTTTCCCATACGATCCCTCTACACGTGACACATGGTGTGTGGATGGGAGAAATCAATTATCTGTTGAAAATACATGTGGTCAGCCCCTCCACCTGGGCTTCTCATGGAAAGGCCCCCAGCAATGTGGACAGCGGGGTGGGCAGGACACAACTGTCATGGTCATATCCTTGTTTTGTGCCTTTCTTTCCATGTCTTTCCATGTGTCTGACAACAACACAGCACAAGGAAGGCAGAATGGACAGAAAGATACATTTACATACATGTAGCTACAGGCATTTGTATTAATGTGTTGGGCTTTACGTGAAAATGTTATATGCACGAAAACAGTCAAAGGCTGAGAAAACACTGTATATAGTTTTAAAAATGTATGTAGGATACACAGGACAAGACACAAAATTGATATACAAATCAATCCTGTACAACTGCTGTGGAGACACTGTTAAAATCAGTATTAACTCTGAGGGGCTGACGGCTGCAGCACCTGTTAATGCAACAAACAGGACAATCCACAAATGAAATGAACAAAGTGGTCCGACATGAAGGAGGAAGCCTTAAACAGTTTGTTGGATACTGTCACAGTATGGACCAGTTGGCATTTATACTGACACAAACACAACTGATAAAGTCCCAACCGCAGTATGTAAAAACAACAGATAAAACATCAAGCTGATCTAACTCTGAAAACCAGCAGAGATTTTTCTCTCATTTTCAGACTTAAAGATGATAGCAGGTCGTGGACAGGTGTTGGAACAAACAAACAAAAGCGATATGAATACATAGTTTGATGATTATTTCTTCAGTTAAAGCTACAATATGTATGTTTTGAATAGCATTTTAGCTGTGATCGATTAGTAAGTTTTACAGCTTCTTAGTTATTGTAATTTGATATTGACAACTATATGGAGAACTGTACAGAATGTGTACAGCTCTCGGAAGAAGAGCATATGAACAGGAGGAGAGAGGAGAGATTGACTTAAAGTGTTAATTTATAGTAGCACTAGCCTAAGTTGAATATTGTAGCTTTAAGTGGTTGGAATAGTGAATAAATTAGTAGATGATTTATAGGTTTCAACTTTTCCATGGGAAGTGCTGTAGGTAGCTTTTAAGCAAGGTTTTTATGCAACAGTTTTAAATCAGGCCCCCGGAGAAGATCATTCCTGAGAAATATGACTGCAGCAACAGTCTTGTCACCTCAGTGACATACTGCTTTCAGGTTTAATGTTAAGGGTGTGTCTATTTTCATGGTTTGAATAAAGGCTTACATGTTCATGTGATCTTTACTGTAAATACTTGTTGCTTAAAACATAAAGGTGGCAATGTAATATAGTGGAATTACTGTATATTCACAAGAAATGTTAAGATGCACATACCTGGAATTGGGGGGACACAAACACATACGGACAAACTGTTCTAAAATATAGAAGTAAAACATGAAATAGGTAAAGGAAGAGATACATTGGACCAATATGTATGAAGGGAAAATGATAGTTAGAGGACATGAAAAATCAGAGACTAAGCAGAAGGGAGCAAGATGAGACTTTAATGAGGTAAGGTGGAGTTACAGCATGCTGCAGTATGTGTATTGTAATAATTAGCATTAGTGATAAGCAGGTTTCTCTGCCATGGTCCTCTGCAGCACACAGCATGTCTAGTTCTCACCCTAAGCCAGTCAGTCTGTATAAGCACTGGGACAGGGTGATGTGCTGTGTGACCTTCTGCTACCCCTGGGACACCATGTAACATCTGCTCCCCCCAGCTGCTGTACTTACATTAACACACACACACACACACACACACACACACACACACTGCTGTTCACACAACACAAAATTGTACAGACTTTGGCTGTATGTAGATACAAAGTAAATTAATTAAAGCCACATAATGCATATATTTATTTGCTTCTTTTTTTTTTTTGCCTGAGACCGCTCTGGAAAAGCTGTACCAGAACCAGCAACCGTGACTGGAAAGTGTTATTGGGATTAAAGGGCTGGGCTGACATAAGAGTTTTTTGTCATCACACAGTGCACACCCTCCTCAGACCTGGATAACTCTGCTTACACGTGTCCTCTGAATGTTGCAATACCCTGAGGGAGGAAGTGTCACAGAGGAGGAAATCAGACAAAACAAGGATGGCTCTATTCTGTGATTTCTCTCGTCTCCCTCTGGTTTCACCTCCCTAGTCCATCCCCTGTTGTTGTTTTGTGCTGAATAGAAAATGTTAGGCTAACACGCTCAACTAAGATGCTAATAATGGTAAACACCATACCTGCTTAGCATTGTCATGTTGGCATTGTTATGTGTTAGCATGCTAGCATGCTGATGTTAGTCTTCACAAGTCCAGCATGAGGTTCATATCAATATTCTGATCAGACTCAGAAAGCTAAATGTATATGTATGTAATGTATGTGTAAATGTATAATTCCCCAAAATGCTGCCATTTTCAAAAGCTGAGTTCAATTTGACACACCCAGGCCCGATTACTGCCAGATCTGTTGAATCAAGAAATCACTTTAATAGAAGCTGTCTGACAAAGTGAAGCACACTAAAAGATTAAAAAAAACAACACATCATGCCACGATCTAAAGAAATTCAAGAACAGATGAGAAACAAAGTAACTAACATTTATCAGTCTGGAGAGGGTTATAAAATCATTTGTAAGGCTTTGGAACTCCAGCAAACCATGGTGAGAGTCATTGTCCAAAAACACAAAGGCTTACCTCACATTTCCCAAAAACATCTTGATTATCCCCAAAACTTTCGGGCAAATATTCTATGAACTAATAAGACAAAAGTTTAACTTTTTGGAAGGTGTGCGCCCGGTTACACCTGGCATAAAACTTACACAGCATTTCATAAGAAGAACATCATACCAACAGTCAAATAGTGGTGGTAGTGTCATGGTCTGGGGTTGCTTTGCAGCTTCAGGGTTATGTAGCAGGACAATGATCTGAAATGCGCCACCCTTGAATTGCTTAAAAAAAAAAAAAATTAAGGTTTTGTAGTGGCCCAGTCAACGTCCGGACTTAAATCCAATTGAGATGCTGTGGCATGACCTTAAACAGGCCATTCATGTTTGAAAACCATCCAATGTGACTGGATTAAAATAATTCTGCAAAGAAGAGTGGGAAAAAAATCCTCTACAGCAAGGAATTGCCAGATAACACCTGATTGCAGTTGTTGCTGCAAAGGGGGAATATAATATTACAATATTTGTGTAATATTAAAGTTTTTTTGATGATCTGAATCATTTAAGTGTGATAAATATGCAATAAAAATCAGGATGGGGGCAAATACTTTTTCACAGCACTGTATCTATATAGCTAAATATTTTTTCACCTAATCTGTTCCTCACCCAAGGAGAAGAAACTGATGGTAGAGGTATTAAACCAAACTGTAGAATGGGGAAATGAAAAGTCTGTGATTGTCCAGGGGTGTTATAAGGTCGTATACGCACTCACACACACACACACACACACACACACACACACACACACAAACCATTTACATAACATACTCACTAATATCCACCCAGCATAATGAAGTCAGAATTAAGTAGCAATGAAGAGTGTGTATGCCACCAAGCAGCAACACCAAGATTAAATGAGTGATTCAGAATGTGCACTAATTATTTGAAGTCATTATCACTAATATTTATAGGAATCATCATTTTTTTCCTCTCTGAGAAATGAGACCATTAACTCCCCCAGGCATATACAGCATTGTTATATTTATTGTTAGCCTAATGCTGTATTTGTACATTACTTTGTTAGATAGCAATGAAACATGAAGTTATGGAGAATAAATGTAGATCAACTATAGACCGATCAGTGCAGCACAATCTCAGACATTGTTTTCTTAAAATAAAATACACTCTGCTTCCTTGTCAAAATTTAGTGCTTACATTACCCGTTACAGTTCACTTGGAGATTCAGCAAATTTAGCATCAAGCCACTAGCCTCAAACACAGATGAAGAGTGGGCTGCAAAGTCACATGAGTCAATTCATACAAATTTGTGCAGCTTGTTTCTGAAGCCACAATAAGCTTTTTACAACTTTTTTTTAAGTATTCTACACCTCAAACCCAGTAAACAATACTTTGATGTGTACAAGTAAGGTTCCCTGTAAGATCATGTAGAATATGAATTATGGGAAGATTCAATTGTTACTAATTTTGACTCAAAAATACCCAGATCTTTTTAAAGGAGCGTATTTATATACACATTTTATCTCCCTAAACAACCAAGAGGAGTTGTTTCCTTCAGCAAAGATGATAAACACTGGAGTTTACAGTAACAATGTCCAGTTTTGATGACTTGATAATCATGCTTACATCCCCTTTACATAAGTAAAAAAAATGACAAACTACAGAGCTGCACTACGGGTTCTCATTACCATTCAAACCACACCACAGCTCAGATTAAAGGCCACCTTTGCTCCCATATGGAAACAAATTAAAGTAAATGCTTAAAAATACATTTTAATCATTCATCAAACTTATCACACCTTATGGCATTTGTTCATTTATTGCATTTATGTTGCTGTAATGCCTGCATATGCATAAGCAGGCTTATGTATTGGCCAGAGATTTTTGACTGTGAAGAAATTGTTTCAATCTTAAGCGCAGCACTCCATTTGTATTTGACACCCCTGGGGATTTACGTCATCACTAGTGTGGGCAATCTGTATTAACTACATAAAAAATTTTTGTTTTAATGACTGGAATCAAAACACATTTTTATCGTATACACTGGCAGATTCACACATCACCACCCACAATATTAAGAGGATTGCAGGATTCTTTCAGCAATAGCTGAACCAGTTTGCAAGGTGGGTGTGTGTGTAACAGGCACAAAATCTGTCCCCACTGACACATTGTACTGTATAATGCAACTTAAATCAATCTCCATGTGAAGCAGAAAACACTCACACACTCACTGCGAAGTATATACTCGTGCATGCACTAGCGCAAAGACTCAATCTGTGTATCTTAAGCTATTTGACTATTTGGCACTGCAGCTCAACCTGGTGTCACGTGTGGTAAGTGATTGAGCCAGTTGAGGGCTTATTGCACCGTTGTCTCGTGAGCAGCTTTAGCCTCTTACAGGTTGATAAAATTTTGAAAATCCATCTCTAGGTCATACAGTAGCATGCCTGCTGTATTTTACATTCTGGTTGGGTTACTGAGTCTGTGTTTGCTGCTCCAGTTAGCAATAAGTTAGCAATAATCATATTAGATATAGTCTCATGTACCAACTTACATAGTCGTATGGGCACCGTTGTATAATGTAAATTGGTTGGATTATGATGATGAATGTGTCATAATTAAATTGGGTTCTCTATGAAAGCATCCTGTCAGCTATAGAAAGGTTGTGGTGCATTTTAAGTACCTGTTTATGTATCACACTTTCTTCAGCTGCTGTTGCTATACAGCTATTATACACCAAGCAGCATCTGCCTGACAGAATTCATCAGTCGTTTTATGTTGTTTGTATGCATACTTAGAGTGTGAAGAAGCAACAGGGATGAAGGAAGAAAAATAAAATAAAATTTGTCAATCTTCTCCAGCCAACATACTGTATATGGACTGCTAAAAATGCAGCACACCTTTTGTTCCAACTCCATCACAATGAGTTTAGATGTTGCTTTTCCTTCACTTCTGAAATGAATGTGCAGATCATTCATTTATTTTGTAAATACTGTAGTATTAGTATCTTTTAATAGAGAACTGCACTCTGAGACTGCGAGACAGATGATGAGCAGTTTTATAAAGAAGAATGTAATTGATGCAGCACAACTAGAGATTTATTTTCTTCCTTGTCAGTATCTGACACATGTACTAACTGGAGTGTAATTGGACCACTGACAGTTTGGCTTGGATGTGAGCTGTTAGTAGAGGTCATCGGTCTGGTGAACTGACTTCCTTCTCTACTCCACACTCCCACATGTTTTCTACTTTCAAACCCATGGCTTCCACAAATGCTGTAGTGCGCCCCAAGACCTGTAAACTTAACAGTTCCACTTAATAGTGGAAGGCACTGTTTATTTAATTAGATTTTCCAGTGAATACTTTGCACTGCATGAAAATTTAAAATATTTTATATATATATATACATATATATGTGTGTGTGTGTGTGTGATAGGAAATCAATTATAGTAAAAAAACTGTTTTTTTATTGTTTAAATGTAAACAATAACATTGTCTGTCATCATGGTCGAATATTATCAATCTACTACAGTAGATTGATAATGAGAAGGTTGAAGAATACTGTCAGATTAATACTTATCTTATTCATGCCACAAGCCTTTCTCTTGTCTGTGTCTCAGTCTGTGGCCTAATAATGAAAGTCACCACAGCAGTTAAGGTACAAGAGGATGCATGTGTCACAGTGATTAAATTTCAGCACTGCATATTACTGTTTATGCAAATGACTGTATTTACTCTATGTTTCAAAGATTCAAGGTCACTTAGAAATGTTCTTGTTTTTGAAAGAAAAGCTGATTTTATAACATCAAACTTATCAGAAATAAAATGCAGATTCTGATCATATTGTAAATGACTTTCGTAACTGGAAAAAAATATATATAAGTAGTTTAGAAGCTGCTGGTCTGCATCACACAATGTCAGTTAATATCTGCCACTGTCTCATGGATTACCCTGATGACGGCATTAAATACAAGATTAGAAACTACAAGAGGCACAGCAGAAGACTCTGTGGCATTTCATAACATTTTCCAGTTTTTGTTTCTCTGACAAACAGACGTGGGTAGAATAGCCAAAAACTGTACTCAAGTAAGAGTAGCGTTACTTCAAAATAATATTACTCAAGTAGAAGTAAAAAGTAGTCAT
>JAUMHL010000028.1:16068485-16083796 GCA_032362345.1 Sandelia bainsii | reverse complement strand
GTTGTGCTTCGTCCTCTCTCTCTCTCTCTCTCTCTCTCTGTATCTTTCTGCAGGTATCCTCGACCTTGGAGCTGTAGTTACTGGACCTACCAACCTGCCCAGTGCCTCGTCTGCTGATCCTTGTTGTTGTTTTGATCTCTGTTGCCTGCTGTTCTTTCACATTTTTTTCAAAAACTTACTTAAGTAAATATAACGGAGTAAATGTAACTCATTACTACCCACCTCTTCTGACAAATCACATGAAGTGATGGTGAATAACTGGAAATCTATAATGTTGTTTTTTTCTTTTTCACATTGACAACTTTTTGAATACTACTCAGATATACTGACACAAGGCTTTGCACAGTCCCATGGCAAGACTGAGTTACAAGCAGCGGATTGCCAAGGAGATAACAGTCATATTTGTAGTATGAAGGAGGGTCAGTTAGGTTAAAAGTCATTTAAAACTGTAAAAATGTATTGTGTAAAGATTTTTTTCTACTTAATTTAAACATATTTGTGAACAATATCAGTACCTATTGCTGACGGCTTAAATGTGAGCAAATAGCTTCCATTCAGCCATTTGCAGTTATTCTTGAGGTCCTTGTAGTTTACTTCATGATTTAGACTTCTAGGGATTTACCTGCAGTAGAATTTGGAGTCGAACTCAGGTCCTTCTTGCTGTGAGGCGCCAGTGCTCACCACTACACCACCTTGCCACCCCCTGCATTGATCTCACTCATTGAACTTACTAATTCAAAGCAGCATACTTTGCAAAGTATGTATTCCTATAGGAAAACCATTATCAAGTTATTTTTTCATGAAATCTGAATATGTCTAAAAAAATAATGTGTGATCATTTTAAATGCTAATTCTATTGGACAAACCACATACCAATATAGAGGATTTCTAAGTACATCAAAAATGATAGTTGCAGCCATAGTGAGTAGGCAGTAGTCTAAAGCAGAGCAGGACATGCTCCGTGCACCAGGCATCTTTACAAACTGAGCGCGTCAGACGGAGGAGCAGCCGGCAGAGAATCCGTTTTTTCGAAATAAAAGACTGTGATTGACAGAAACGGAAATTACTTTTTTTTGTCTTTCTGTGCGGCCCGGTACCAAATGACCCACGGACCGGTACTGGTCCGCGGCCCGGTGGTTGGGGACCTCTGGTCTAAAGCATACAGCAAGAGACGATCCAGGCAAGGTCAAGTCGGCCCTGTGACCTTTCCACTGAGAGTTTGATGAACACATTTATCAAACCTCTAACCATGACCAACTGTCAACTGGCTCATTGCCGTATTGCTCATTTCTTCACCTATTCTATTTCTGTCACACAGACACACAGGCACACACATACACATTGCACTCACAACTGTGAATCCACAGTAAGAATATGGAAAGGCCATAATAATGATTGGCCAGTGAACCCACAAGAGAAGAATAAGAACGAAAATAACCTGAACTAAAAGTTTTTTCAAAACGCAAACTAGTATTCTTTAATAGTCCTTTTGTCTGTAATGTAGGTGTGGTCGAATTTACTGAACTATATGTGAAAAATATTAATTATCAATATTAAATATTGCATGATGAGTCACTCATTGTGCTCAGTTGTGGAGTTTGTAGTGTCTCAATGTATTAAGATAACTGAGAGAACTGACATTGTTTTCATTGGAGTATTAGTGTGCTGTGCTGGTGGTGGGCAAACGACTAGGTAAGCATATTCTCCTGTGTGGACCCTGTTTCCTGGGGCGAGGATAAAAGCAGAGCAGTGACTGACCAGTTAGTGTCAGTCTTTGTCATCAGTGGTTCAGCTCAACTCAATGGACAACGTCAGTGTTTTAACAGCTGCCTTTACTCAGAGGGTTACCTTTAGCTTTAACTGATCACCAACCTGTCTGACTGGCCAGGAGAAGCTAAAAGAAAAAGGAGTCTGACTGGCCAGGAGAAGCTAAAAGAAAAAGGAGTCTGCCTTGTTTGCAATAAACAGCTCAGTGGGTAGAGCAGTTGTCTTCAAACCTGAGGGTGAGCAGTTCAATTCCCAGTTCTGGCAAAGCTACATGTCAAGGTGTTCTTTGACAAGACACTGAAACCCCGTAGTAGTGCCGATATGTACTGGCATGCAACTGAAATTGGTGATGACAATGAAAGAAAAACAAAGTTCTACATACAGACCTGTTTTAATTTTCTTGAAAAATGTTGGTGACTTTTACCTCTTTTACCTGAAAATGTAACCACCCGAGATGTCTACAGGAGGAATCAGTCTTTGCTAAATGCTAACTATTCATAGACAAAAGCAGAAATTCTTGGCACAGCTTCACCTGCTGCCAAGGTGCATGGATGAGAGGAAACAAACTGAAAAGATCAAATCTCCAGCAATACTTGCAGATTATTGAACGACTTTTTTATTAGGCATGAGCCAAAACATGTTGGTATACTGGTGAAGTTGTTTCACGATCTGCAAGTGTTGCTGGAGATTTGATCTTTCCAGCAGCTCATAGGCCATTAATTAACACATCATAGGGCCCAAACCAGACACAGTGTTTTGTAATAAGTCACAATGGAACAATTGGATAATCTTTATAAATGTGGTGTAGTTTGTGTGTATTATGTTTTGTTTTGTTTTTTTAAACACTGATCAGTAAAGTAACTAAAAGTTCTTTGAGAACATATTTCAATAACACCCTCTGAAGTCTGGTGGAGTAAAAGTGCAAACAAACAAAAGAACAGTTGGTAGGTACTTAGTTACCAACGCCCACTGACAGCTGGTCTAGATGTGTAGCCATCAGCAGTAACTGGCTTCACTTTAGATGACTCTTGATGGCTGGGAAGGACATTGTGTGCATACACTTCTATGCATTGGTCTCTGCTGTCTGGAGTGGGAGCAAGTCAGTGGTAAGATGCAAATGAGGGCAAGGGAACCTTGTGTCATAAAGGCAAAACAGCAGCACTGTGGTGAGGAGTGTCATACCATTTGGAAGTAATGGAGTGACCCGCGCAGGGCTACTCCATGTAGTGGAGATTATAGACATGGATGCCAATGAAAGAGTGGAAAGAACAATTCTGAGATTACAACCTAACTTTAAATATGTGAAAAGTAATCAAGCAGATATCTGTGTTAGGAATCTATTATCCGTTACTGGTAATTTCAAGCACCACTACTTGAACATCCATCCATTATTCTAACCACTTATCCTCTCAAGGGTCAGAGGGTGCTGAAGCCTATCCCAGCTGTCATTAGGTGAGAGGTGGGGTAAACCCTGGATAGGTCGCCAGTCTATCTTTCCAGGTGGGTTCTCTCTGCAGAGACACGTACAGGGAGACCATGCAAACTCCACACAGAAAGGCATCCGGCCAACCCGTGAACTCGAACCTGGTCCAACATAACATGTTGGTCGAACATATAGTGCTTGGATATATAGGATAAATTAAAACATTTTTGGTTAGCAAATTGCTACCTCTTCAAGTGTTGGTGGTTTCCTAATGGTTAGGAAATCATGCATAAAAACTTAAAGATTTAAAGCAAAACTTTTGTTTACTCAGCCTCAGTCCTTACTCACTTTATATGTTATACAAATAGAATATAGCAGAAACAGAATATGTTGCCATCAGAAGATGATTGACATTACCTAAACTTCAGCGAATTGTGTGGATGTAATAATAATAATTTAAAATGTGCCAAAGTTACATATATAGAATGCAACCAAACTACCTGTCAACTTTGAAAGCTGTTGCAGCAAATATACAGCAAATGTACCTGTGAACAAACTGTGAATAAACTCAATATGGCCCCGAAGCTTGCAAGGATGATTTATGTGTAAAGTGACAGCATACACTTAATGGAATTGTCTATCAGAGCACATAGTTCACAGCACAGTGTCCTGCCAAGCAGGATCTTGTTGATATAGACACATATACATGTAAAGGAAAAGAATGGAAGAAAGAAAATAGCTTTGTATGGTGCAGGCGGATTTGTTCATACCAGAGGCAGAAGCTTTTTTCCTTGCTGTAATGCTTGTTTACTGCAGCCAAGGTCACTATTATTAGTTTGTCAAGTTGGGTCATTAATCAGTTGGTTTCTGTTGGCTGAGCAGATAAGCTGCTTCTTTGGGATTTAACACAAACAGACACTTAAACTCATCACCATGATTAGAGTGTGTTGCACATGAAAGAAATCAAGCCTTCATTTCAAGATGATGTGAGAGCTTGACTCTGTAGTGCACAAAATAGTTCTTACATCTACTATATGTGTTCCAGTTGATGTTTGTAAGCTGGTGCAGGTCAGTCAATTTTATCATAACAGTAAATGCTGTAATTTCCTTTATGTCAGTTCTGATACTTTTATTTTAACCCTGTCAGGAATGTGTTTGCTAGTTGCCATCCTCTGCCTGCCTACTTTCTGCTTTTGACACTCATCGCTTTGGATTTTTTTCCCTGCCCATTGCAGAGTGTAAGCTATGGTTTAGCCATGCTATGGTTCTGTCGATTTTAATGTTTTTTCCAGACACGCATTATTCCTTTTCATCCAGCGCAATTATTCAGACAAAATTCCAATTTTGTTTTGTTGTTTTTTGTTGCCTGTTTTTCTTATCTCTTCCCCTTTCCAATCACCCAAACTGGTTGAGCCAAATGGCCCGCCCTGGGCTTGCTGGAGGTTTCTTACCTAGTGCTTGCTCAACTGGGATTTGTTGGGTTTTCTATTTAATTTTATAAGCCATATTTTTATATTATGTAAGGTCTTAAACCTTACTTGACTTGATGACTTTTGTTGTGATTTGGAGCTATATAAATAAACTGAAATGAATTTAGATGTCTGAAATGCTCATATAGTATACAGTATATGTGCATCGCCATTTTAAAAAGTCCATGTCCATGTCCATGATTGACGCCAATTGAAACAGGCTTTGAGCTATCAGAATGTGCAGATATGCATTTATTCTGCATCTTCTTTTCATTTCTTTCACTGTGAGAACCATCTGAAGTCATTTGAGTTAGAATATCCACAGAACACTGCCACAGAAAATACACCGATCATTGTCAGGACACCTGTAAACTTACAAATGTAGGTATATTGGAGCATGTGAATGTCTAAGTCCAGATAGGCAAAATAAGCATGATTGCAGAACTGTGACACTGTTTTTTCTCATAAGCAAAAAGCACTGAAGAAAACATTCAGGCAAGTTTTTAGTCAGAGCTGACTGTCACTGGTTAATTCTGCTGGCAGTTCGTACCATTTTTCTGTTTGTTGCCATTAAACCACTGCAGACACAGAAAACACAAGATAATATTTTCACATTAGCAAATTGTAAACATGATTACAAACTGGTGAGTTTCATTCATTCAAGTTTCATTTTGAAACTTTTTAACAGGACAAAATAAATCTTGCTGGCAAATTACAGCAAAGCTAAATTTTTAGGGGGAAATTCCTAATCTGTAGCAGCATTTTGTAACTGTGAGTGGGCAGTGTGTTTCCAACAGATGACCTGTCTCTATCACAGTGTGCCATTTTAGGACTTGCATTCTTCTAGTTAAACCTTTACTTTAAACATACAATAATAGTTTTAAATCAGTATTTGTGTAAAATAAGGTTTGCCAAATTTAGTAGACTACAACTATTACTTTGAAGTGTCAGATACTTAATAAACATTTGAGTAGCAGATGTAGATACCCAAGAAGTAGAGTTGATCACCTGAGGATAATCTTTCACATCATCGGTGAAATGAGTCTGTCCTCTTCATGCATATACATGTAAAAGAAGATTATCATGATGTGTTCCGCTTCTTCTTTGTCAGTTTTTTTGTCTTTGAGTTGACTTGTGCACACTTTTGTATGAGATGCTGGAGCCACATGCTGTGATTATGTCTGTCTGTGTGTTGATGAGGTGTGTTTCTTTCACTGCTGTCCATGTTTGCTGCTGATTCGGGTAAGCATCAAGATATCCTGCCCAAGACAAAACAACAAACAACAAATAAAGAGGAAAACAAAAGCACTGCTGACAGACAAACATATTCTCCTTACACTGGATTGGACACAGAGTTGGTTTATTTTCAGTTTTGATAAGATGATAATATAAAGTTTATTGGTAAATATTATTAGTAAACTGTATAAAAATGGGAAACTACCCTTTTACAGTAGCACCAAAGCAGCTTTTCATGATGTCGATATTATAGCTATCAAAAAGTCTTCCAGATCAAACAGGATTATGTGAATGCTGATTGGGTGGTACTTTGTTCCACCCCCCTCGTTCCATCTTTGTGTTTTTAATTCACACACACACACACACACGCACACACACACATACACACAGATCTGCAATGAATGAAGGTGCAGTTCTACGGTTAGATGCATATATGAGTGAATGCAGTGTTACTACCATTTATAAATACACTCCCATATATAAATTCAATTTTTAAGGTCACACATTCATTCATTTTCTTTGTGTGTGGTAAAGGAATGAAGACTGACACGCAGTCCTTTGTTTTTGTTTTTTTCTTCTTCTGGTCCCAGTAGATCCTCCATTACTACTGGGAGTGAAATTGCATTCCAACCAGGACCAGGGAGCATAGATCACTGTAAATTTGGTGGTGGCAACAAACTCTGCTTACTAGCAACAACCAACCATGACATTTTGCTTTCACTTGCATTTTAAACTTAAACCCATGCCCCAGTCTCAACCCCACCATGCCAGCCCTGTCTCCTAAAAATTCTGTTCGTATACAACTAAACTGCAATCCCGATTACGTTATTGTAGAGAACGTAATTGCGACACGATTATGTTTTCTGTTAATGTAATGATCATAAGTTCACAGTTAACGTATTTGTGTCCACCAAAATATCCGATCTGCATCCGGTTTTCTGTCGGCTAAAATATCCGACGTTACATTTCATTACATTAATAAATGTAGCGCGTCATTCATTCATTCACAAAAATACGTTTCAGTAAAACGTGACAATTACGTTCTACAAAAACGTAATCGGGTCACAAATACGTTCTCTAGGAAAACGTATTAGGGATTGCAGTTTAGTTGTATACAAACATAATTTTTGGGAGACAGGGTTGACCTTGCATAACACCAAGATATCCATTATCTTTTCCTGTTTTCTTCTGTTATCCTAGTGTTTCCCTCTGCAGTTCCTCTGTCTTTCTCCTGTATAGTTCAACATCTAAATTAATATTAGGAGTCCACTGATGATTGTGCAGCATAGTAGAATACTGACAAGTGAGCATGTGAGCCTGTGCCCAGAGGTTAAGGTGAAAATGTGAGAATAAAGGGAGTAGTCTGTTAAACAGTCAATTGAAATCTGAGACATTTTGAATGTTGGAGCTACAATGAGAGAGTGAAAGATAAAAATGTGGAACATTAAAAAGCTGAGACTCACAAAAGAGTGTGTGTGTGTGTGTGTGTGTGTGTGTGAGTGTGAGGTAGAGAGAGAGGGATGCAGTGTGAAGAATGCGTGTGTGTACAAAAAACGAGATTTAAGTAGAGAGGCAGAGCAGAGCAACAGAGAAGAGAGAGAGTGGGAGCTATAGATTGATAGAGAAAGAAGAAGAGGAGGAGAGAACAGAGACTAGCAGCACAAGACAGCAGCACGCCTGTCTCTATCTGCTGCCTCTCGGATCTCCCACAGCTGTCAGGCTGCTGCTGACTGCAAGTTGATCGTCTCGCTCAGTGACTGTTTGAGGGAGCGTCTAAGTATATAGTACACACAAGCGCAAGTCTTTGTTCTGCTGTTCTGGTACTACCACACATGGGCAAAGGGCTGACTAGCTTCGCTGTGGACCAGTTATCCTCAGCCAACTCTGGCACACATGCACATTAAGGTAAGCAGGAAAAAAAATGTATTGTTGAGTGTGTAATGTGTTTTAGTGGGACTTAATACTGCATACTTAGCTCTGTTGTTGGAAGACAAACTTTAATTGCATTAAAAGTGTTATTATTTAAGCATGCTTGACTAAGTTAGAAAAATAACTATTAAACAGAATTTACAACAGTCTAGATTATGTTCTCCTGGGCTCTAGTTTCACTGTTTATTATACTTGGTCTGACCTGCTTCCTGATGTTCCTCCTTAAATCCATTTATGACCCCTATTCTGTCTCTTCCTGGCTTGATGTACAGCACTATAGTATAGCAGGAAAAGACGGTTGGCTGATTGTTTTCATCAGGCTTGGACAGATTTTGGTGGCTAGTTTTTATAGTCTATAAGACTCAACATCTATCAAGCATATGTGTGCTGAAGGTGAAGTACAGGCCGCTTTCTGTACGTTGTGTAGTGTAGTTAATTGATTGAACCTTACTTGGATGCGTTAACTATAACATTACAGTCCTCTCACATTGATATACACTAAACAGACAACACTGACTACATTTGACTGACATTGTACAGTAAGTGAACATTACGTTTAGTACTGCATGTACAGTAGATGGACAGTGAAAGTGGTTTTCAAACTACATAAACTTTAAAATACAAATAATTTAATAATATAATTCTGAATTGCAGACATTAAAGTGGTTCCCTGCCCTATGTATGACTTGACTAAAAAAGAGAGGGTAAGTTAAAAGACTATGTTTGTATTTTACAATTATCTCCCTCAGTGGAACTCTTAAATAAAAATAATTTAATTAAATATTAAAATCACCTGCTTCCCATATAAACATATGCATATGTTCTCTGTTTGGATCTTCTACTACTTCTACACAGATATTTCAAATGAGCACAAAACTACTTTATTGACATTAATGTGTTGTTCAAAATGGTATTTAACTCATTAAACTAAAAGGTGTTCAATGGCTTCTGACCCTTTGAGTGAGTTATGATTGCATTTGAATGCATTTTTGTGATGCAAAGCCATGTGACTATTTAGAGAGGAAGTATATCTCTCTTTTCCTATACATCCTACACTGCTGATATACTACACTTGCTCTGCATGCCATAATGATAATTAAAACGCTCACATTCAATCCAAATTCAAAGAGAGAGCAAGCTTTGTCAAGCCCTGTTGCCAGCAATGCTGGAGGAAACCTGAAATGCCCACTTTTCTCTGCCAGATTTCTTATTTCACATGATGTTCTGAACCACAAAAGCTCCCTGTATTAAAATGCCAGTGGGAGCATAGACAGCAGCAAAACGATAAATCAGAGCAATTTACAAATTAAGATAAGGTACTGTACTGTAAATAGTTTGTGTGTGTGGGTGTGATTTATTTATTTATTTTAATTTTTTATATTTTTCTGGATTATGCCTTTATTGGATTATTTGCAGTCAGAAAATATATGAAAATAAATGTCAGTGATGACAACAAAAGTCATGTACTTCCATCTTTTTAAATATACAGATTTTTTGTGTTTATATGTGTCAGATCTTTAAACTGAATATCTTTGGCCTTTGAACTGTTTGATGTGACAAAACAAGCAGAGGGAAACAGAGCTGAGACGATTAGTTGATTAGTAGATCAATTAAACTTATTCTGAACTATTTTGATCATTTAATAGTAATAGTAATTTGAATAGTTTTACAAGCAGCATTGTCAAATATCTGCTGACTCCACCTTCTCAAACGTGAGAGTTTTGCTGTGTTGAGCCAGTCCAGGTAAAAGAGTCCACAAATAATCAGGTTTATAGAAGGAGAATGCCATTAAGCTTTGTGTTAGGAAGGTGATGTTTCATGGCCACTGTGTGCATTCTTGCTCTGTTGTGGTTACTTCATTGTGCTGTGCTGTTCCACATAATACCCCTTTTCCTTTTTAGCTCTCTGCATTTGTTTCTTATTATGTGTAATTGGAAAAAAAAGTTAAGTGACATGTACTGCAGGGACAACTTTATTTAATCTGCATGTGTGGAGCATGCAAAAAATAGCCTGCATCTCCTCTTCTTTGTACCTAAACATGAGTGGAAGAGAATAAATGACTAACAATTATAGTTCACTGTCAATATTGTCACACATGCACTTGTTGCCTCCATTCACGACTTCTGTAACACCATGTAGAGAGGACTGACCATCTGTTGACTTACAAAACTCACCATTTCCTAGAGTGTGGATCCAGCGGATGGATGTAGCCTATTGCTATTTCCAGGTCGTCAAATACTGTCAAACCTGCTGGAGCCTCATAGTATACAAAGGCTCAATTAATATACTGATGCACATGGTTTTCTGACTCTTGACTCTAATATTAAATAACTTGCAGTAATATTAGACGCATACAGCAACTGCTCTGGCTGACTGTTTTCTCCAATGTAAACCTACCCATAGCAATACTGTGTGCATTGAGCTTTGACATTTCCAGTGCAGTTCCAGAGTTGCGACCTGAAGCCCAAATAAAATACTGAGTGGGAAAACTCCACCGCCATTATAAAATTTGCATTCAGGGTCTTCATCTAATGAATGGAAGCTGGACTTGTACTTTGATCTGTTTTTATCATTTCAACTTAATGCAAGATTTTTATTCGTCATTTAAGGGACAAGCTCTGGATACCATAATGTGTGACACCACCAGCATTACCATAGCAATGAATGCTGCTTTTTCAGATAAAGTAATATTCGCATATGTGTCTATTGATCTTAGACAGGCCTATATACAGCAATTAGTGCTTTATTTTTTTTTTACACTGACACATGTAGTTGTCTCAGTTTTATTTTTGTACAGCATGGAGGTACCCCCAGGATTTTCAGCAGGCCTTAAGAAAGTTTAACTTCTATTTTGTCATGTATTTGCTTGATATAACATTAAAGTGACAAATATATTTTTATGATTTTGCATGGTTTTCCCCAATTTGCTTGCCAAAGAGCGTAGGTTAGCATGCTAATATTAGGTAACTGTAACTGTTAGCACATTACATCTAATATGTTACAAAATGGCTCAGTTAGAGAGGGCTGACAAAGTCTGCACTGTTTTCAAAACAGTACAGTACGGAAACAAGAACAGTCACAGAAGTATAAACAATCTCTTTAATCTGGTGTTAGTGTTCGCAAAACACTGTAGCCAGCGCATGTGCCACATACTGTAGTTTCTACTTGCTTTTGTCTAGTTTTAGTTTTTGTAAATATGTTGGTTACCTTATCGTCCGTGTGTTTTGGAAAGAGGTGGAAAAGGAAGTTGTTGGGTTGGGATTCCGTCCGACCTAAGAACAATGGGCCTAATTCACGAAGGGTTCCTAAGACGAAATTTCTTCTTAAACCCAACTTCTGCAGTTTTCATGAAGATTCTGACATTAACCAATGTTTTCTTATTTGGGAATTGTTGTTAGGTAAGAACAAAGTCTATGCACACTAAAGACCACTTCTGTTTGGTCCCGTATGGCTTTCACAGGAGACAAGGGAAACCAGTTTATTCAGATCATGACAATCAAATTACCATAATCACCTAATGTCTCTTATACCAAAATTAACGCTTTTGACTCCAAGCATGGAATTCATATCTCTTCCTCATCTATTCTTCAGGCCTGTTGAAGCCAAAGATATTGAGCAATTTTCACATTCACGTTACAGTGACACAATTTACATGCTCTGATTACATCACATTATAATTATTACATATGCAACGACAGGTTATGCAGTAAATGCAGTATGACAATACCATATATTTTTTATATGTAAATGAGTGTTTAAGTAATGTCAGGTTGATCAAATCCTGGTTCAAGAACTTGACCCAAATCCAGGTTCAAATCTTTGCCAGCACAGTTTACATCCAAACAAAACCCCCTAAATAACCCCCCACCCCAACTCTCAAACCAAATATACACTCATATTTAGTGTGGTTATCTAATAATGAAGAATTTTTAGATGTACAAGAATAGCAAGAAAAAAATGAAAGAACCAAAACTGTTTAATCAAACCTGCAAAGTTTTTGTTGTGAAAGACAAACAGCCAGTTTAAAAATAAGTGTGAACAGTGAGCCCTGATTGAGCAGCTGCGTTCTCCATGTCTCTGTGGGATTTTTATGTTTGTGTGTGTGTACTATGCTGTGTGTGTCCCTGTAAATAACTGTGTGTAATGGGCTGGTTGTGTGCAGAACATTAATGTAGTGTGATGTTGTGTAGTGACCATTTTAGTCAATACACAATTCAAAGCTTTCATGTTTTAATATCCATGCCTTCCTCATTTGAAATAGTATGTCCAGATTAAATATGAGATATATGAGTGTGAATTTAACCTTTTAACTGTAATATAGTTCTCAGTTGTGTAATAGATGTAAAGCAAATTTAGTATAAAAAAGGAAGCTGATGAATTGTTCAATTATGTTATACATAAAAATGGTATTTGTTTTTTTGATCTGGCAGGGGCATCTGCGATTTACACCACCCTGAAACAGATGCTTTTGCTTTTGTGCAGTATGTGCATGCATATAAATACCCATGTATCATTATCTGTGAGCAAGGTCATTCCTCTAGGGTTAGATATATCTTGAATAGCAAGACACCAAAAATCCTTATCTCTGCTGCATGCATCATGTATGAGGCTCTAACTCCCCACTTGGACTGTAACAACAACATGATTATGTTCTTAACATACAGCGATAGCGCACAAACTAATAAACCCACATGCTATATGCTTTACACCCAAATTCTTTTGGTACAACCAGCAATTTAACACGTTGTGTTTTACTTTTACCAAATGTTTGCCTCCCTTCTTTTTAAAATAATGGCTCCATTGTCTTAGCTATAGAATGACAGTACTATTGTACATGTCATATTATGTGTTAATTAAATAATTAATTAAAATGTGCCTACACTCTCCACAAATGTCACAGGTCAGTTACACGACTATTTTTGCAGTCAGCAATGAGAACTTTAATTAGCAGATATAACACTTGACAAAAATTGGGGAGCCGATGATCACAAATTATCACATCTTTCAGTGTCTTAGCTGTGCATCCATTTCTGAACTTGTGAACTTGTATTTCTATGTTTATTGTTCTCTACTTTCTAATTTTTGCATCATACATTAACAGTTATGTTGCAGACAAGCTAAGCAGAGATGAAGGAGCAGCAGTTTTTTATTGCTCTTGGTTAAATGTTTTAATTAGAGATTATCCCAAAGAAGACAGACAAACCAAAGAAAGGACTCAAACAAGGTGACAGTAATTACTACAAAAAGAATAAAAAATAACGTGATGTCACTACATGTTGTAATATAATTACTATTCTACTGTTTGTTGAAAATTATATAACGTCATCATAGTGCAGTAGTAAATGTTTTCTAACCCAGTACAGTCCACTGCCTGTGGTTGAGAAACACTGTCATAATGTACAGAATGGCATGCTGTGTGTCACTGCTTCTTCAACTTATAACTGACATGTGCAATATTTGGGAATATTAATAATACTGGTTTGACTTGAGTAATGAGGATGTGTAATAAGCTGTATCCACACAAAATCAAACAGAAAATTAGCACCTGACTGTGCAGTTGCCCAACTTACTAAGCTCCAGTTGGTAGAAGTGAATATTTGCATACTGTAAGCTTTTTTACTTATTCCTGCTTAGACTATATCACTGCAAACTTCAGAGTAGCTCCAGTAACTATAATTCTTATCAAGAATTGAAAGATGATAAAATTGCTCCTAAGTTTCACGCAGGACCAGAGCTCAAGTCTGTCTTCTTCAGCATCACAGCATCGGTCCTGTCACAAATCACATTTCTGTCTTGAATATTGCAGCTTTCAGACACTGTCTCACTCACACATGTAGAATGTCAATCTTTTTTCATTAACTTGTACAGTGTCTGTGGCTGTCACACAGCAGCAGGGTTGATTCATATGTCTCTGGTATCTGTGAGAGTGGGGCCGTGCGTAATTTACACATGTGGCAGAAGCTTCAACTTCATTAATAATATGGTTGGCATCCTAATCAACATCATTTTCTGCACAGCAAACAGGTAATCAGCAGTGAAATTATGTTCAGGATTAGTCCAGCACCATCATCAGTCTTTGCTACATTTCTTTGTCTAAATATTGTTTTCACCTGGAGAATGACATAATTTCAGCCATTTAAAGTTGATTATTATTTAATTTTCAGTTTTTTCTTCATAGTGTATACACAAAAATATTTGCAAACAATCAAAACAGTATTTGTTGTACTCCACTAAAAGTATTACATGTATTTTACCACGAAATTTCACTGTTGAGTGAAATAATTAAAAACAAATCAAATTGTCTGCCACTGGCAGTTTATTTGGCTCTAGGCCTAGTAGCTACTGTATGTTATATTATTGTCTTTTGGGACTTCTTCTCCCTCACATTAATTTAGTGCCACTTCAATCAAATTACCAGTAAATAAATAAAATAAAATGGATACTTTAGTTCTAGATCATTTGACATCTCTGAAATTTCATTTATAAATAAAAAATCATATTGCTTGAAGTGACCTATTTATTATGTAGCCTATGTATAGTACTTTGTTAATATTTGGCTTATACAGAATATTGTGTTACTATTCCTCCGCCGTGTCTGTCTGACACAGATCACAAGCTAAAGTCCCCTTTAGCTCACAATTATGCCATTGTGTCAGGTCTGAGGATGATACTTTCTGATGAGCGACATTAAAGAGGTTCTGTAAAAGGATAGAAAAGAGTATGAGTATGAGAGGAATTGGCGGTAAGAGGAGAAGGAGATGGTTATGATGAATGGAAGTGTAGAGGAAGATGTGTTGGTTCACAAAAGACTAAAAGACTTGTGTTTGATGGAAGAATAGTCTAATAGTAGTTCAAAGGGCAAACTGTAGAGCTAAGACATGAAAGTGCTGGTGCCGACAGAAGTAATGCATCATCAGTCTAGTTTTATGAATTCTTGACAGGTCAGTTATATGAACAGCAATGATGAATTATACTACTCAGGAAATGTAATACATTCCATGAGCTACTGGAAGAGTAAGTTTGTACAAACCAGGAGAGAGAGGTCATTCTCCGACCAGCAAAATCAATTTTTCTGTTCCCCTAAACTACCGATTTTAAAATAGACTGTACAGTAATTGTGGCACAAGGCCATGCTAAAATAAACACAGTATTGTTGGGAGCAGAGTAGTTGTTTATGTAGTCTCTTTAACTGATTGTTTGGGGAAGAGCTCTTAGTCTTTTGGAAAAGAAAAATATCAGATAGCTTGGGTCTCTTTCATTTCTTTTCTTTATCAAAATTTCCTGATAAGGAACGCATAAATATACAGGTATAGAATATAGAAAATTGTCAAAGTAACCGTCACCAGGCCGGCTGGGTGACGGTCCGTAGGGGGCATCGCCAGAAGAAGTCGCCCAAGGTTCACCACCAATCGGTTCACGTTTCTAATAAGTTTTCTCCGCTCAGCGACACACCCGCTGAGAAACCCACTTTGATAATTGGCAGCTCC
>JAUMHL010000028.1:16056202-16068385 GCA_032362345.1 Sandelia bainsii | reverse complement strand
TAAAGTGCCTTGAGATGACTTATGTTATGATTTGGCGCTATACAAATAAAGATGAATTGAATTGAATTGAATTGAATTAATGACATTATGATTATTTTTGCCATCCTAATGTCATCATAGATAGCAATGTTGATCTGACTTCTTTCAGACTGAAATAGCCCAGTAATTTTTTCATAGATTGTCTTGAAATTTGTACAGGCATTCACGGTAGCTGAGGATAAATGTCTTGATTCTCTAGAACCACCAATGACAATGCTCTGACTTATACAAATATACAACGCAATGAATGTAATTTAATAGGATAACTAAAGGTATAATTAAAGATTATATGCTCATGCAAAACAACAACATGGTTATTTCTGATTTTTTTTTTTAAAAGACAGTAAATAAAATATGGATATTAAATGTGCAAGGGCAGGTGTCAGAGGCATACAGCTCTGGAAAAAATTAAGAGACCACTGCATGAAAGCTGAGATTGCAAATCAGGGTTATTCCACCAAATATTGATTTCTGAACACTTCCTAAGTTAAAACATTAGTAATGTGTTGTGTAAAAATGAATACGAACTTGTTTTGTTTTGTTTTTTTGCATTATTTGAGGTCTGAAAACACTGGACCTTTTCTGGTATTTTGACCGTTTTTCATTTTCTGCAAATAAATGCTCTAAATTTTACTCAAACATATACCTTTAAATCAGAGAAACGGATAATTTTGCTGTGGTCTCTTAATTTTTTCCAGAGCTGTATGTCAATTAGATGCAGATGATGAAACATGCACTGAAGGGGTACAGAGAGGCTTGACAACACAAAAGCCAAATAGACACGTGGGACAGAGTGCCCTTCAGCAAATTGCTCGGTGAGTCAAGTACCATACCCTCACTGAGTGACAGGAAACACATTGAAACAGAGTTGGTACGAATGCAGACAGTTTAATTTATATAATAATTACAGTAACATAATATAATATAATATAATAACTACAGTAACAAGACAGTGAAATAAAAATTAATTAAAGGGTATAGCTTTATTATGTGGAGTAGGGAGTTGGTATAATGATGGATATCTATTGAATAGAAAAGGTAGGTATTTTCTCTGAGTTAGTAGAGATAGAGTTCATTTAAAGTTGGAGGAGAAGAAGGAAAATCAGTTTCACAAACAAGAGAGGAGGAGAGGGACAACTTATGAATAAACAATGTTTACATCAGATATACTGTTGTCAGTTAGCCTGTCAATAACATCCAGGGGGTCGGTCTCTTTAAGATACTTTAAACTGGTCTGTAGTCTTAATTCCGCTAATGTTACAAGTCATTTTTACAAAAACAAAGACTTAACAAAAGACTTGTTAGAAATCAGTGACCTACTGAGTAGTAGCAATAATAACTGACACAAAAGAGGAAAAAAACGTAAAACACGTAATTTAAATTGATATATACACAATAAGTAAAGAATGTTAGGAAATATTGTCTTCATAAAACTGGCCTCAGTTTTGTTAAGTTTTTTTGCACGGACGATTACTGTTAGCAGAAATCAGACAGCCTGTAGACCTAAAAATTCTACATTAAAGCTGAGGGGATGAACACTCCCTTTGAAGGAGTCATAATGGCTTCTTTCATGTGATAGCCTTGAAGGGCCTGGGTCATGCTGCAATAAGAAATCTGAATAACAGTCACAATCATAAAAGAGATTATGGCCCACTGACCTTTGTGCCCTGTAATCTGCTTACCAATCTGTTCCAGTGCACAAGAAGCCAATTTACTGTATTACCAATGCTCTTACACTTCATTTAAGTTCATTTTTATGACCTGCATGAATTGCATTTTGAATAATTTCTAGTCAATGGATTTGCAATCCGTAACTACTGGAGTGTGAGAGAAGAGTCTTTCTGTGGGTGTTGCTTTCATGATGGTAAAATCCCTTCCCACTGTCCTCTAAAGGGGAAATTTGTATAGCTTTATAGTTACCCTTCGGTAGGAAATAACTTAATTTAACACCCTGACACAAATGCAGATCAGCTCCAAACCAGGTGAATACATCTACTGAGTGTTGCTTTTGTCCAACTTTTCACTGTGATCCAGTAACTTCAGACTGGTGTGTAGGCTGTATGAATCAGTTGTTGGCTGAATGGAAAGACTGTGTCCAAATGTGATTATTCGTCAAAGACTGGATCAACACTGCACAGTCTGGCTGCGTGAAAGCTGAGCTAAGTAGCTGAATGAGACAAGGCTGTAACGGGTTCATCATACATAAGCCTAAAGATGTGATGCTTCCTTAAACTTAAATCTACAATATGCTACTCAAGCTAGTGTTGGCACCACAATCGAAACCAATCCACCCTGCTGCACTCAGCCCTCTGCCTTCCTGCTCTGCTACACTACATAATGGTCTGCCTAGCTCAGGCAGTCATTGTTATGGAATTACAAAAAATCAGACTACTCTAAAAGTTACTCATCAAGTTGAAATAATATAAATGGTTAGAAGGGTGAGTCTCACTCAAAAACTTTTAGAAGCAAATATCTCTGTATTGCAGACAAGTTCTGTGTCACAGGAGGCTTCAACAGCACCTCAACACGTTAAGACACATTTTAATCTAATCTGTCCAACAAATAATTACACTCCTCTCTCTTCTAATCTCTTCACTCACCATCAACAACTGCTTCAGTTCCTGTTGTTTGTTTCTGACAATTGATCTGGGATCCATCTGTCTATCAGCCCTATACTCAGCTAGTGCCCCCACAGAAAAGCACATTTTCTTTGTCATAGATCTTTCAGGCTGATGTCTTGAACTTAGCCTGACTTGCAGAGTAATTAACACCTTGTTGAGAAAGAGCCTTGTCTCCTTATCTGGACCAACATGCAGTTACACACAGCTACTGCATGCTAGAAAACAGGAGTCCAGCTGTGGCAGAAAATTAGGAGTGAAACATCTATAAAACATTTTGTTAGAGTTGTTTGACCTCCACTCTGACTGGATGTAAATTAAATAAGTGAGAAAGGTTTATGAGTGAGTGAACATGGCATCTTACCAGCACTTTGTGGAGTCTCTCCCTGGAGGCTTTTAGTATGTATGTTTTACTGCTCACAATCCATCACTGTGGCCCATCCAACAAGCATCACAAATGCCCCTTGAAAAAAGTATCTCAGTGTTATCATTTGTCTTTCGTCTCTCTCACTGCAAAGATCTGATTAACTTACACAGAGCAAGTATTCTCCAGAGAAATGTGCTTTGCTGTTCAACACTAGGATGGTGTGACTGTCCCATTTCATTTTACTTCGCACTCACCATCATGCTGGATTTGCATCAGCATGATCAGTATGATGGAGAAAATGCCACCTACTTGACAAACATAGGGTTGATACTGAATGGACCTGCAAACCCTCTGATTTTGTATAGTGACTACATTTTTCAATTAACGTTTGCTGCCACTGTGTTTCTTTTTTTTTTTCCTATAATACTGACATCTATTTCCAAAATTAGTGTATCCCTACCTACCTGATAAAGGTGAAAGAAAATGATCCCATAGGTATATGTAAGCTCAGGGTATGAGCTGATAGCATTCTCAAATCCAGTGCAACACTATGTCTTTCACATTGGGTCATCTTTTTATGTAAAGTAAGTGTAACACACTTGAATGGATTAAAGCCGGGGACGTGGACGTGTCCATAGCCAGCTGTACCTGAGCGCCAGGTGCTCCTTATGAGTCCCACATAAGATCAGGCTAAACACTGCTGTGAGACAGTAATAACAATATTTTTCTGTTTGTACTGATTTGGTGATCCACTGAATCTTCCTCTTTTCAGACACACTCTGCTCATAGTAAAAAATTGAATGTTATAATAACTGAGGCTTTTATGGAAAGTTCATGCTTCCACACTACATGAGACAATACAGATTGGCAGACCCATTACTGCAGACCTGAAATTAGCTGTTATGAAAATTCACAGGGTTCAGCTATTTAATGTACAGTTCAGCATCAACACAATCCATCACGATGGCTGTGACGTTCATTAAAACTGTCAGTCAACACAAACATAATTCAATTAATTTCTTCTGAAAGCAAAAAGAATTTGCTTTTCTTTTTTTTATCCAAATGATTGATCACTAGAGCTCAATAGTTAACTGAACAAATGGTTTGTGTGAAGTAAATTAACAAAAAAGACATACTCTAGTATCAGTGACTCCTTATTTTCTCAAAATCACAGAAAATATGACAAAAGAAGAGGAAGCTGCAGTCTCGTCCAAGTGAGCTCTGCTATGACAAGTCAGATTTTCTTTTCTTTTTTTTCTCTAGAGAACGTAATTGTTATGTTGTACTGAAACATTTTTTTGTGAATGAATGAAGCACTACATTTATTAACGCAAAGTGATTTGCAAGGAGGTTGTTGGGGTGGATAGAGGGCGTTAACTGTGCAGGACAGACATGCCGGAGACCCGAGTTCAAGACCAAAGTCTCCTGTGAGGTTGGGTTTAGGCAAGAAAAGTACTGAGGTTAGGGTTAGAAAAAAGATTGTGTTTTGGTTTCATTTTGAATGCAGACTGTGCAACTGTGAACATAATGATCATTACATTAACAGAAAACGTAATCTGGTCGCAAATACGTTCTGTTTCAAAACGTTATCTGGATTGCAGTTTAGTTGTATACGAACGTCATTTTTAGGAGACAGGGTTGCAAAAATCACAGGAAATAAAAGCTCTGCTGTGCATCTATTAAGTAAAATATGCCCTGTTAAGATCAAGCAATGGTTTCAGAACTGCTCCACCTGCAACCTTCTCCTTACAGGGTTATAGAGAAGAGCCCTTCAGAAAAATAATAATAAAAGACCTCTATGTATAAAATAGAAAGTTAATAATGAGCTATTCATTGTGTCATCAGCTGACATACTAGTTGAGAGGGGGAGAGGGTTCAGGTCTGGCTGATCCCCCCGTGTGACTGATAACATTTAACAGCACGGTGCTAACCAGCACTAGTCAGAACTGTGTCAAAGACTCATTGCCCTGATAAATTGTCTGCACACGCATCACACAGTATGAATGCCAGAACCTGAACTTTTAAATGACTTAAAATAACCGTAACATTTTGAAAGAGAATTTACAGGCTGTAGCATTGTTGTATGAGAAACTAATAGTCCAACTTAGCATGTTTCTTGAATATCTGATGACCTATAATGGTCATTTATTATTTAGTGCATTACATATTGTTCCTATAACTTCAATCAAGGCTGTAGTAACTAGAACTAGCCAGATGTAAGCAAATGTTAAAATGTTATCAGTTTTTATACTGTGTTTGTGTACAGTGTGTAGTTGTAGTTTTATTAATGGTGTATGTAAGTGAAACAGTTTGTTCACTGTACTCAGACACAAGTCTTACACAAGACCCTGTAACTTGTATGAAAGCATTTAAGTGATCAGTTTGTTTTCGCCCTAGCAGTGGTCAGTTCATGAGTTCATAGTTAAAAGAGGAACAAAAGATTCACTGTATATATTGTTTTTCTTCCCTCTTGATGACATCCTCGTGCAGAGCGGCAGACCAAATGCCATGAGTTTGGAAGAATGCGTTGATCTGAATTGTTCAATCTCTATCATGTAACCACACAAGACCCCTTTGACCTGCCTGAGGTAGCAATGAAAATGTTTGTGTTTATTAAAAGAGTGTGTTGACTTTTTCGTTTTTGTTCACTGTTTGTTCATTTCTTTGAAAACCATAGATGTCAAGTTCAGTAACAGCCTCACTAAGAAAAAGCCCAAGGCTGGACATCTTTCAAAGTCATATAATGTAACAACAGTGCAGTACATTACTCTAAATTTAACAGGCAAGTAGATAATCTCATTTTTCATGTACAATGGAGCACAGTGTAGCAGGTTATAATGAATGGTTCACTACGAGTTGTGTCCTTCTGTTTAAACTGGTTGGGTAAATTTGGTTTGTATAATTTGAGTGACATGCTGAGAAGTGGAAAAGTGCAGAGCTTTCTTCTTGCATTTGATTCACTTACAAATCTTGCTGGAAAGCCTTTGAGTGCATGTGTCTGTGATCCTGAACAGAGAAATGAGGGTCTACAGTTCTGTCTCTGATTCAGGGAGTACCATGTGTTTAAAAGGCAGACTGACAAATCACATATATTAGTTTTTATTGCATTTTAGAAAAAGAACATTTATGGAAATTGTGTTTATACATATATATTTTTTAGAACCAGTGTGAGTTATACTTTCTTTATACTTTATACTTTCTCATTTGCAGATTCATATATTTGGTAATAAATTACAGAAAAAAGGTGGTCTTTGTCAGTACTTGCCTTAGCTACAGTTGTGCTGTATGTACATCCATAGGTCGATAGATAAGAAATTTGGTAGCGCTGGAGTGTTTGCTCTTTCACAGACATATGAACACTCATGGAACTGATCAACCCCCCGATTTATCATGAAACTTTGAAGTAATGATAACCAGGAAGAATGCGATATCTGCTGTGTGTTGGCACCAGGTGACACCATCACTCATGGTTAGAATCACACCTTGGACCCTTCTGTCATCCACATTTTCATGTTGCTATTCTCTCCTTCATGCACTCTGCTCCACTGCTCTGAAGAAAACATCACCTGAGACTCACTTTTCTCTATGCTCTACATGCCACTACTTGTTTTCCTGTCATGCATCAGCTTTATGGCAGAAATCTGAGAGCCTGAATTCCAAAAACACCTACAATACAACACAACAATACACAGCACTAAAGCAAAGACACATGCAGCACACACACACACAAAACACACAAGATAAATCTTAATACTATCAATACTGATATAAAGATATGGTAAAGGGATCTACTGAATCAATTTCTGATATTTCATTAAAATGTTGGACTTCAACCTTGTTAGTGCATGCTGTCTAGTCTACCTTTATCCATCTTCATGAGTCTTCCTCGCCACCAACACACACAGACACACACACAAACTTTACATTATCATAAATTGGAGCAATCTAAGCCATTTCTGTGTTAAATCAAGAACACCATATAAGATACTGGCCAGCAGCTTCATCGTTTGTGACATCCAGCAGGAACTGCAAAGTGAGGGCAGGTGTAGCACTCTCTCGCAGAGTGACCTTGAGTAGCCGTCTGTCATAGACACCATCAGGGCCGATATATGTTGGGGGAAAGATGTACCGATGTTATGTACTGACCCACAAAAGCTGCTTTCCTCTTGGCTGGCTTATCCTTGATATGGCAGACTATTCAGTCACATTACTGAGCAACTTCTCCACTGCCATTATCTTGAAATACATGGTGTTTAACAGAAGCTTTCTGAAAAAGCACATTATACACTTACCTTATTCGGGTTTTACAGATGTGAATAAACCCAGAAATCAAACCCAGAAAAACATTTTTCTTCTGTTGTGTAGTATTGAGGGGACACTATCATCCTGAGGCTAAAGTGCCATTACTCATTTATTTTTTGTAATATTATATTTAAAGTAAAAAAAAACTTTAACAGCTCCTAGTTTATCATGTACAGATAAATGTGATACAATATAGTATAAAACAACTGTCTCAGAGCCAGTATACAGATTTTACAGTAGAGAGAAACCATTTACGTAGGTTCTGATTTTGTTTCCACTGTCCTCTGCCTACCTTGGAGACAAGTTTCAGCTGAATTTTGGCATCCCTCTGGAGGCAGTATTAAATCAAGTCCCACTGTTTCTGTGTTGTCACAATTTAACTACAGCAAACACAACAATGTGGCACCACATTTATCACTTTCCAATTTCCATTAAACTTCTGTGGATACATCTGAAAGAGCTCTTTTATCAAAAAGAATAATGAAGATTGGACATGATGTCTGTCCCACATCATTAGTTGTGCAGGCATTTAGTTCTAAAAGTATTGAGCTAAATAAAATGTTGACCTCATGATGACAGTAGAGGAAATTTCCAGCAATCACAGAAGTTATTACAGTGTATTCTGGAGAGGACATGTTTACGACAAGTTCAAGACAATGCATCCAATAGCTGTAGAAGTTTTTCACCATAAATGTAAACTTCATGGTGGAATGTAAGGAAAAGTCAAGGGAGCACCAGAGTCGCTTTGGATGTCAGAATAATTTCATGACAAGCAATCCAGTAGTTGTTGAAATATGTCATGCTGTACTGACCAGTGAGTGATAGTGAAAAAACATCAACATTACTCTCCTATTACTTTCCCAACAGCATGGAGTCCTTGATCATGGCTAACAAAGAGTTGAATGTTTTTTATTTACATCTTTTTTTGTGTCCCCTTTTGCATGCATGAAAATATTGAAGCATATGCATATTTTTCAGGGCTGAGCTGTTTCAACCATTGTCAAGATTGATTACAAGAGTTAATAAATTAATTGATTTGCCTCAGCAAACACTTTTACTTTGTATGTCAGCAGTGAATAGGCTGTAAAAACATTAGCGTAAAAGTTGTTAGAAACATAATCTTGTTATGAATGTAAAGTGACTGTAGTGCTCAGCGGGCGTAATTAGAAACTGAATAGCTGCAGGCAGGAGAAAAACTAATTAATTGCTGTACTGTATACTGTGAGTTATGCAATGAAATTAAAGTTTTTTGCTAGATTGTGACTAGTGTCACATAGTTTCAAGAAATATATATATTGTTTTTAGTGTGCATAGATTTTGTTCTTACCTAAGAACAAATCCCAAATAAGTAAATACTGGTGAATGTCAGAATATTCAAGGAATCTTCATGAAAACTGTGTAAGTGGGTTTTAAGAAGAAATGTCTTAAGAATACTTCATGAATGAGGCCCATTGAGTCTAGTACAGTTTCAGACTGTGTGGGTAGTTTTATGGAGAAATTTTGGTTTGCTCCCACTGTTGTGGGGATATTTTGACGTTGAGAGGAAATTCACTTTAAAGGGTCGTTTCGGGGTCAAGTACTGTAGTAAGTTTACTCATGCAGTATTCTAATGGCAATGACTAAATTGTCCCACTTTTTAGCTTATGAAAGTACATTTTAAGTATACTAAAAATAAACTTTTATTTCTATTGTTAGTTCACTAGTATTCTTTCCATTTTATAAAAGTATACTTCTAAATACAAATACTGAAAGTATTATTTTTCTTGTAGTATGCTTTTAATGTTGAGTTGATCAAAGTGTCCTGAAAATGCTTAAAGTGTGCATTTAATTTTTCATTAAACATCACTGGACTGTTGCATGACTGCGACAACTACCACAGTTTCAGATACAGAGATGTAACATAGTTAAATTGCAAGAAGTATTATTTGATACTCTAATAAGTGATTGAGAGGGATGGCCTGTTGTCTACACTTCCTACTTATGGTTATAAGTTTTTAAGACAACAATGAATTACCTACCCTCTTCAAAGGGAAAAACACCATACCACACAATAATTTGTGACAAATTCTTAATTTAAAACATCAATTATTTGTTTCATAGTTGTTGTTTTTTACAAATTTAAAAGGCATGCTGGGTATTTCTGTGTATTTGTCAGTATACTTCAAGTATACTTACATTCATTTTGTTCTAGTATATCTCTAATCAGCACATAAAAAGTAAACTGAAAGTGTACTTGCTTCTTTTAGTTTAAAATAATTTAAAGACGTATACCAAAGATACTTCGTAGTGAAGAGTCATGCGCACATGTCTGATTAGTAATGAGACATGCTTCTGATTAGTTACAAGTAGTTGTTTTATGAATCCCAAATTCGTAATAGTAGATGATGAATCATTGATTACACGCAGCCTAAAAAGTGGATGACTGGTGACTTAGCTTCTTGCATTATCACGAGTATACCTCTCCAGTCTGACAGTGTGTGTTTGTCTCTCTGTCTGTCTGCCATACGAGGTCCTGCACCTATCTCTTAACTTGGCCCACTCTCGTCGAACTGTGTCAGGCTGCTGTGTCACTGTTGTTTATATACTGTCTGTACTGAGACAGAGAGCTCACTGTGACTGCTCAAATTACTGTTCTTCGCTGGCTTTGCAGATACATCTATGTGTTCCTATAATGTGGCCATTTGCTTACATAATTTCATTTTGACAAGTGAAAGATTATTACAAATAAAACTATGAAACCATATTTTTGCTGTAGGAATAGAAATTATATGAGAGATGAAACACAGGATTTTAGAGCCAACCAAAATAGGACAATCAAAGCTTCTTTACCAGCTCACTGCACCCTGCTAATCCTTCATCCACTTCAGCTGTAGCTTATGAAAACTTTGATGAGAGGTTGAGCAGTGGGAGAAGTTGTGTGATGTAAAGACATTTTAAGTACATTTCCATGAATGGTAGCAGGGATAGAAGTGGCTGTGAAATGAGAATGGGAAGGAAAAATTATTTGAAGCTGATATTAGTGGTACAGAAAGATGGAGCCAACTGTGATATTTACTTTACTTATCTTTAACTTACACATCATATACATCAAATTTTACTATACGTCAGTTTCTCTTTAAATGTTATTCCACTACTGCTACTTCTGTATATTCTGTGCATGTGGCAGCTAATCCATCTATCAATGCAGGAAGAAGGTTCCTTTCTCTGCTGTGCTTACTGAGGTTTTGCATGCTTATCTGAATCAAGGGTCTATGTAAAGAGTGTCATATGGTGTTCAGAGTGTAAAGGTCTCTGGAACAAGTATTTGGCTATATTTCGGGGCTATATAAATAAAACGTTCTTGACTAAACTTCAGTGATATGTAGGCTTTATAGCAACCTTAAGATGAAAATACTTATACACATTTCACTCCTCCACACAATGTACATACACCCGCACCATATGCTTTTTTGTGATAATGTTTCTGTACGATCTAATGTAAGTGATTTAACCTTGAAAAATTTACCTAATGTTACTATGTCATGAAGCACGCAAAAGGAGGCATTTTGATATATTCAGCAACTATAAATCCAGATGTTTGCTTCTGAAATGAAAGCTGTCATAAACACCCCACTCTGCTCCATTCACCCACCTTTCAATTTCAGTAAAACACCAACAGTAAAAAAAAAAAGAGCAGTCAGTTGTTTTACATATGCATACATACACAGTCTTAAAACAGGGTTAATCAATCAAACAAATAGTGAAATATATAGTAAAGAAAGAGTAAAATACATTTTTAAAAATAAGTAGAACTGAAAGCAATATGCACAAAAGCTAAACAGTCCAGATTTCAGATGTGATTTGAAGATTAGCAACAAACATGACAACTGATGCACTTTAATTAGGGGACAGGTACAGAACAGCACACAAAAAACTGAGCCTTGCTTTGAAAAGACAGCAATTATTGCCCAGTGCACTAGATAGTATCCAGATATTGCACTGCGTTGACAGAATTTTCTCTTCATCTGCAACAGATGTATTCTCATCTGTATTCTCTGTTTGCTCTTCTGTCAGCATCTAATGAGATTCAGGTTTTCTATTTATCACCTGCTAGTTGTTTGTGACACATGCTGCTGTGGTAGTTGGAGAAATGCCAATGAAAATGAAATGTTTTACCTCCTGTGTCCACCCTGCAATTTCCATACATAAATTACTGTATTTAAATGTAAACACAACAAGTTGTTGGTCTGTAAAATATACATGACACTTCCACACAGCTCCCACTAAGAGAGATTGGAGAGAGAATAAAGGCACATGGGAGGGATAAGGCAGAGACATCAGCAATGAAAAAGATGATATATGGAGGGAGAGATCTTTTAGCCCCAAACTTTTCATAAAGTAAACAACCAAGAACATTTTCAGATTCCTGTTAGAAGTAAAGCCCAACTGCAACTTGGTACTAATCCTCATGTGAGCTATGGACATATCAGAGCCTTGTGTTTGCAGCATGCAGCAGCTCGACTCAATGTGAACAGATGGGAGACTCTGGGATGAGTGTGATATTAAAGACAAATTATGAGCAACAACTTAGATAAATTTGTTAGACACTAAGAGGCAGACAGGTGGCACTGCACACATGTAATTAGCATGAGTAAATGTTTGCATTAAGAGGTGAAATTTGGGCTAAATGGATGCAAGGCCAGAGGTAGAGATGGGAAGGAGCGTGTAGATGAGGGATGAATAAAGTGAATAGTGATTCATAAATGTTCAAGGGAACACTTAAGCGTCCTAAAGTGACTTGAGCAGCCCTGTCTCCTAAAAATTACGTTCGTATAGGACGAAACTGCAATCCCGATTACGTTTTGATACAGGACGTAT
>JAUMHL010000028.1:16029473-16051595 GCA_032362345.1 Sandelia bainsii | reverse complement strand
CAAGTCCAGGCGCTGTTTACAACCAGATGGAGTGACAGCGGGGACGGCCAATCACACGTTAGCAAGAAACGGCAGAGTATCCATTCAATATAGCGTAACATTGTTTTTGGACGGTAAAAACTGCAGGGGACCAAAACTGTCTTTTGAAAAATTACGTCCATGAGCGCAGCATATTTTTGCTTCAAGATGACATTACTTAACAGGAAAATGCCAGAAGAGAGGCCTTCTCTCTAGTCATGAGAATTAACTTAACTTAACTTAATTAACTTATACAATACAGCAGCATGCACTTTGGATGCAGAGTTTTTGTAGCAGCTATCTTCACATTGTTGGGCACACAGCACAATGCCACACTAAATACTAAAGCTGTCACTTTTTCTGACTTAAAGTTGAATTTATCCTATGTTTATGTTCAACTTCACCCTCAGTTTGCATTGCTTTAACAAGAAAATCATATAGTCCAAGTATATACAAACGGGAAATTCTAAGTTATAGGAACAGTAGAAAGACATAGCCCAACTTAAATAAATGTGTTTGGAATACACACAATATTATAAGTTGTCTATACTGAGTCAAGAGTGCATTTAAAATAAACTATCAAGAACTCTGTGTGTAGTACTTACTAAACTAAATGATGTGTATAGTGTTTTGTATTGTAACTCGCCTTTACTGTTTTTAAGGTAATCACTTTGCATGCTTTTTAATTGAGAATAAATTACAAACCTTGTGTATTCTCCACTATAGTGGTTGTTCTTCAACAAGTGAAGAACATCATTAACCCTGACAAAAAGCCACACACCCTGCAGGTATTGGACCAAAAACAGACCAAAGGCAAAAAACAAACAAAGGATCTTCACACTGCTCTATAAACCCCTGGAAAGTTACAAAGTTTTATAAATAGTTCATTTTTTTTGCCATTAGCAAAAAAGACCATTAGCTCCCATCCTCATAATAATCACATAATGTGAATGTTACAAAGTATGCATAAGCAAGTCCACTTGTAATATTTTATGTAGTTATATTCATAGTAGTCATATTTACTATATGACTTTTTGTGTGTGTTTGTGTTATTCATGTTATACAGTTTATTGTCTGCATTCTCTATAGTGTTGACATTTTCATTACAACTTACTCTTTACACAAGTGTATCGTTCAGCCATTTTTGGAGCGTATCTTTATAATCATCTGCTGCTGGTGTGGCCTCTTAAGCTCCCCTCAGGGCTTAATAAAGGGCTGTTAAACCCCATTCGTTCTCTCCTCAGTCTCCAACCCTCAGTCCCTGTGAACATCTGTGGGAACATTCAGAAAGGGAATATTATAACAACACAGGACAAAACACTTTCTGGCCCACTGTCAGAGAGTGCTCCTGTAATGTTAATGCTCACATCGAGGTAAAAAGAGGCCTTGCACAGCACAAACTGTGTTGTGGACAACAAACTGTGGACAAAACACATAGGAGGAAGTTATGAAAAAATAATTAAGGAGTTTGTGATAATTAACACATGGTAAAATAAACAGTACTCTCTTCTCTGAAACGCTGGGGGCATGTACAGTGAAGCCACTCAACACTCTCTTCTAAAGTCATTATTTCATTTATTGTTCTAACTGTAATCTCCACTGACTAAAAACATCTGCACTGTTCTGTCCTGCTGTTATTCCAGACATGTCTGAGCTCTCTGACACCTGTCGACTCCACACAGGAACTCACCTCTGCTGTCGAGCTGTGAAGTTTTGCACGCAAATACCTAGGGCTCAAGTACAATGGTGTTCTTTAAAGGCCACTATAAAACAAAATATTGGATAAACATCAACATTACATTGTTCTTCAAAGACATACTGTAGAAAATAGCTGCGTTCCAGGGCTGGAATTTTAGTTATTAGCAATGTAGAAATCTCATTTGGATTTTAAATGGTGTTTTTGGTAATTTTGGCTTCATGTTAGTTCAGTGTATCCAGTGCATCATTGAGCTTCCTTTCTAATCCTAACCACAGAAATTATGAAAAACTGTTTAATGGTCTAGCTCAACAATTCAGTACTATATAATTTACAGACTTTTGACACTGTTATCAGCAGTTATATTTTAACATGTTTATGTTGTGTTTAGAAACACATCAGTGATTTTACTGCTTTTTACATTGTATTAAAATGTGTTTTTTGTCTACTGTAATACACGCACATAGTAGATAGCAAATTTTGTGCACAAACCTCTGCAAGATTACATCTACATGCAGCTTGTGATACAACAAGAGCCAGAAAGTCAACACAGAATAACACGGAAGTAATGTATAAGTAGAGTTTAACTCACTGAGTAAATATAAAGAATATGAATAAATTGTCATCTTATCTACACGCATAAATTTCTTGCCTCAGCACCTTGCCCTGGCCACAGTTAATATTGTATGGGAAGCAGGTAATGGTGTGTATGCAAATAACCTGTCTGGTTTTCGTTATAAGAGTGATTTTGAAATGAAGTATTCATCATGGAAACAGTCTCATCTTTTCTCTGCTCTTTGATGAAACTGTGTGTGGGTTCTAAATTAAAAAGAGAAGCAGGTGGAGAAATGTCTTTCATGGTTTGTTATATCAGCACTTATAGAAAATTGACTAACCAAAAGAGCTAACCAATGACAGACAGCTAAAAGAACTTCAAAGCCACACTGAAGCAAATACATATCTTCTGCTATTTTGTGATGCAGGCTGGTATGTTTTCTATAGTTTTAATTCATAACCAGAGGTACGTATGCAAAATTACAACCTAACCATGAAGCTTTGTGAGAGTGAATGAATTTGGTTTGGCTCCATATTCAAAACTGTTTTAATGAAGTTGGAAATATGAAGCTACATATCGTTTATTATTGCAATTTTGTTTTAGGGCATTGTACCAGAAGCTGTGGCTTAATCTACAAGTCACTTTTCCCACTTGTCTGTTTTTTGTTCTAGATGGGAAATGCCTCTGAAATGCTTTTGTTTGTGTCGAGAATTTCGAAAGGCAATGACTTTCTCATTGGAACTCTATACATCATTTTTGGTAAGTGATTTTTTTCACAAGGTTTACAGTGTTTAACTGAATGAATTTGTGCATATTTCAGCACTGTCATGTCCTGTCACTCTGTCTCCCAGGTGTGCTGTCAGTGCTGGGGAATGGGACACTGCTATTTGTGGTCTATAGAAAGAAGTCCTCCCTGAAGCCAGCAGAGTTCTTTGTTGTTAACCTGGCCATCAGTGACCTGGGCATGTCCATAACCCTGTTCCCACTGGCCATCCCCTCAGCCTTCGCTCACATGTGAGTGAATGTTAAGTTTTCCATTGCCATTTCTCCTTTTGCTTATCGCCTCTCATTATGTCACCTTCTTATTCATTATACTCCTGAGAAACAAAAAATAAAGGGAAAGAGTAACAAATGGTGAAACAGGACTCTAACTTGAGGACACAGAGGTTATGTCCTCATTCTTTCTGAGCATTTAAGGGTTTTAACAACCTGAGCAGGAGCTCATGTTATAGACACTGCACACACAAATGCAGATTTTTAAGGCTGATAACTTAAATTGATAAATTAAATTCTGAATCAAATTCATTTTGACTTTAATGCAATCACTGTTTCCTTTTTTAGAAACAGTATCTCACATCTCCACAGAACTTGATTGACTGATAAATGACAACACCCCCATGTCAGCTGTTGTTAGCTCCACTGCTGATGGCATAACCATGCTCTTCAGGTTTTTTCTCACAGCAGCATTTCAGTTTTCTCTGAAAAACTGACTGTTCATGTTGTACACTTTACTTTCTCTGCTTTGCAAATGGTGTACAATGTATTTATTTCCATTGTCTATTAGTAACAACTTGGTCATTTCAGGATGTTTCAAAGGAAGTCTACATAGTAATGTTTTGGCACATTTCTTGTTTTAAAAATATTCTTGACAATGCATGTACTCCCTAGATTAATATATGGTGGCACTAAATATTTTTGTACTCGTCAACTGAAAAATAGTCCTAGTTGTGTTAAATTGTTAATTATGTATTTTGGTCAATAGAGATTATTATGTCTTTGGTATAAGATATATTCAGTAGTTTGATTGGAATGCACAGTGTGGTTGTGTTGATGACAACCAATGTTATTTATAATTTTGTTATAAGTAAATGGGGATTGAATTGTCATATCAGTGGTTCTAATGTGATTGGCTGTGTGATTGGAGAGTGGGCAGGAGCGACAGCTTGCACAAAGATGATCCAGTAAGAAGGAAAAGTTGAGGTTTTTTTTACAGTGTTGCTGGTTCTACCTGCTACAGCATCTTGAACTGCAGTACAGTGAGAAACTGTGTAACTCACTGTGACTCTAAATATGACGATGAAAAAGTTGTGAAGTGTTGTTTGGATTAGCACTACAGGCTAACTAGTGAGCTAGGCTGAAAAGGGATTCTGTAGACTCACAAGTAGTGCTCCAGGTGATCATGAGAAAGCAAGACAGCTCTGCTGGCAACAGGGGAGAAAGATAAAGTTCACCTCACTGGATGGACTAACTCCTGTTGATCACAGGGTTAAGCCACGAGCCCACCTGCAGACTATTACACTGTTCCCTACAGCATCACCTGATCTCAACCCAACAGAGCATGCTTTTCACTTTCAAAGATTAACACAGGAAAAATAAAGATTAATACAGGAAAAAAATACACAGAAACAAGAACAGGTTGTGCTTAATCTACAGAAAACCCAATATTATTATTCACTTTTAGTTGCAAGAAAGTCCCACAATCAAGCAACAGCTTAAGGCAGCTGCATTAAAGACCTGGCAAAGCATCTTCAGTGAAGAAATTCACCATTTGTTCATCTCCATGGGTTCCAGACTTCAGGCAGTCATTGAATACAAAGTATTTCCAAGTATTAAAGGGAATCCTTACTTTTGCAATTATGTTAGTTTGTTCCAATATTTATGAACTACCAAAAATGGGGAGGTGTGTTTGAAAATGGCTGTAATTCCTGAATGGGTAATAGCACACTTTTGTCAAACCAGTTGAATTAAAGCTGAAAGTCTTGACTTCACTCACATTTTGAGTGTTTTATTTGATATTCAATGTGGTGGTGTACAGAGGACAAATGCCAAAAGAACTTTGTTCCAATATTTATGAACCTGACTGTACAGCCCCAGCTGAACTTTGAACTGCATTTTGTTTGATAGCTTGTTTCTTACAGCATAGTTGCTTTCAACATGAACACTTTTTAGGGCTGCTGTACATCACATGGGTACATCTGCATTGTTTTAAGACAGACTTGCAAAATCACAAGTCTATATAGCTTTAAGATTTACATGCAACAATGAGTAATTTATGGACTTTTTGACCTCTGTTTTGATTCTCAAGCTTCATATAAATTATCCCACCTCGTAGTTTTATCAAGGCCATGCTGCCAATCTCTCGGGGCTACAAAAGTGCTTCTGATGATACAGGTAATATTTCCCTAAAAAGGCACAACTCACTATTGACGAATGAAAGAGGACAGCTGAGGAAAATGCACTTTGCAGTAAAGATTCATCAGAAAAAAGAAAAAAAAAACAGATTAAGTTAAGTAGAGTTTTGTAAGTTTTTGTTAACAAATAACCAGTTACATCATAATTTGCTACTTACAAGATTGATATAAATGTTTATGAAGTAGGAAAATAGCATTGACTTTATTTTTGTAAAGGTCCTTTTTTGATTACATAGTTAAATGAATAAGGAAATGAGACTGAATTAAATTCTGAAATATTAATTTCTAATTGTGAGTCCCTAATTTTATTTCAAGCCCTGTAGAGCAGCATAATGTCCACAACACACAGCACATCAAAAGTGCTGACACAGAATAGCATTAAAAATGGGCAATGAAATGTTGCAACTCAGGTCATTTTGTTTCTTGTATGTCTCCTGTTTCATCATGCCTTCCCTTTGTTCTTCTCCTCCCCTGAGCATGTGCCATTATTGGTGCAAAATCTACCCCAAAAGGCCAAAAAATGTCTTTCCTCTTTTCATCAACTGAGTGTGATATCCTGAAAATAAGGATGTCATATTCACTTCTTTATCTCTCTCTGTTCAGGTGGCTGTTTAATGAGACAACCTGTACTGTCTATGCCTTCTGTGGTGTTTTGTTTGGTCTGTGCAGTCTGACCAACCTTATGGTGTTGTCCTCCGTCTGCTGGCTCAAGGTCTGCTGCCCAAACTATGGTAAGACAAGCAGTTTTTATACTTTAATTCAGTAAAACTACCATCATCACTTTAAAAGAGCATGTTTGATAGATTTTGTTAACTAGAAGCCAGCTTTGCTCGGCTTTGTTCATCACCCCTCTTTGATTCTTGCCTTCGCCTGGAGCCAAAAAGCATCAATCTGAGGAGAAAAGCAAATCAAGTGCTTGTCAAAAAGTAAAAGGCGCCATGCAGCAGTACTGCTAATGTTCATGGCCATGTTTTAGCTGCTTTAAAACAGCAGGATGTGTAAATAAGGAGATGTTTACAAGGCCTTTTAATGTACTCCCTTCCTGTTTTAATGTATTCCACTGCAGGATCTTATTTTGAAAAACGTACAAACCATCCAATTATTGGAATTGCACGATTCCCTGGCTGCATGGTTTGACTGCATCCAAACTGTCAGTGTTTACAAATGAATTTCACTTTGTGCTGTTCATTTTACAGAGTATACAGAGTAGAGTGAATGAGCAGTGAGAAGATAAAACAGAGTCAGTTTCTCCAGCCAGAGCCACAAATAAACCCTGTTAAAATGTATAGACTAAAAACTTTAACTTCAACAGCTTTTGAAGGTGATTTAAGTCACTTGACTGAGGTACAAGAGTTTTATTCATTAATACTATAACAGTGACTCATACTACTGACAGTTTGGTACCATTTGCTTTGAGTTGCCCCATTTAGCAGTTATAAGCAGTATGAAATCAGTGGTTTAAAACACAATATAATGTGGGTGTACAAATGTTACATAATGTTCATAATGTTACAAATGTTAAATAATTATTATTGTACATTTTCATAGGAATACATTTTCTATTATTACAACTGTGTTTTAGTTTATTGAGAGCCCAGGGGAGTAGTTATAGTTTTTGATGTTAATATACTTCTTATAAATGCTACTGTAAACAGGGGGTTCAACTATTGCTGATAATTACTTGTAAGAGTGTTTCATTTAGACCACAGCATTTGAGTCACCTGGAGACCATAAAGCTTGTGCAAGCGACTTTACTAACTTGTAACCTGTCCTTTCAGTTACATCACTGTAGTTGACATTTTTTTCACTAAAGATCTACGTGAATTAAATGCACCCCTCTTGTAAGACTCCTATATATTTAACTTTGGTTTGAGTTATAGGCCATGATGGTCTTTACAACACAGAAAACTTTTCCTTACATACTGGTTCAAAAAGCATTCACACCCACTAACTTAAGGTGTCATACAATCAATTTGTTTTCACATATTTCATTATAATCCAGTAGAGTTTAGGGTAAGCAGTTCTCAGTTAACAAATCAATCATCAGAGCTAAGCAGGAAAAAAACGAGAAAAAAAAAAAGCTCTCATTCACACCACTTTCTCATTTGCACAGCTCAGTAATTGAACTGATCAGGAATCAGATAAATGCTCACAACAGCTTAATGTGCCTTTTTGTGACTGCATGATTTGAAATCACTGGACTCTTTTCCTGACGTTTTAATTATATAAATAATAAAGATAATAGATAATAACCATGAAGAATGGCAGCTAATTTCATTACAACTTCAGCTGCTGTTTTCACAGAGGAGCTGACCAACAGTGATACAATATGAATCTACTGTACAGTACATGAGAATCCGACTATTGCATTATTGACAGTCAGGATTTCTCTCTATTTTACACAAAACTTACTGGAAATGAGCTCTCTCTCTCTAAAAGTCTTTAACTCCCACAAATTCCCAAACCGACAGTACTCGTGTTTGTACAATGCATACTGTAACATTTCTGCCTGACTTACCTATAATTCATTAACCATAATTAAAACAAAAACATAAACATGCATACATTTTCGTATACATATGAATTAGACAGAAACTGCATACAGTTCATTGAATGATTGTGCAGTCCATCCAGTGAGTACAGATTATTCACTCCAGAAATCTGCTCAGTCCAGAATTCAGAGCTCCAGTTACATATCCCCATTCACACCACAGCAGTACGACGAAGAGAACTAATCTAACACATATTGTATCAATAGGATTAAATTATTAAATTAGGATTATAGAGAAGATGTCCTTGCATATTGTAATTATTAATTGTTAATAAGGAAACAGATGAAGACCAATTTGGTCAGTCACTGAAATCCCAAATTGCCACATTTTTTCAACAAAAAATAGCTTCTTTCCTGCTGGATAAAGAAGAAAACTGTGAAAGAAGATTTGAAGAACTTTGTAAGAAGAAGAACTGAGATTATTATTTAAAGCGTCAAGTACACACATTTCTTCATAGAACTGATGAGACAGCGAACTATGACTACAAAGATTTTAATTCCAAGTTAATAAACTGCATTGCCTTCTTAAACAGATCTCCCAGGGTTTGTCTGTGTGGTTCAGTCTGAATATTAAAATAAGTCTTCAAATCTACTTATTCTGTGTACTTACTAATGAGCAGTTTAGCCTTTGTTTTAGTGAATCTGACTGACTTACAGTCAACTAAACAAATCAATGTGGAATATGTGTCCCCATGTTAAGCATAATTCATAACTTAAAAAAAGAGGTGGGTGGATCTGTTTCAGAGCTACAACCCTGTCTACTAAAACATATGTTTGTATGCAGCTACACTGCAAGCACAAATATAGTTAGGTCCAGTATCTGGACAATGACAATTTTTCATGATTTTGCCTTTACACACCACCACAATGGATGTGAGATGAAACAACCAAGATATGATGGTTTCACAAAAAAATGTCATTTACCATTTAATTACAGCAATTTTAAGAGAAGTACCTCCATTTTCAGGGGTTCAATAGTATTTGGACACTTGACTGACAAGAAGTTAATTGAGCAGGTGTGGTCCATTCTCTCATTACTTTAAGACAAATAAAAAGTCTGGAGTTGATATCATGTATTGAGTTGGCATTTCGCAGCTGTTTGACTGGAGCTACCAATATAAAGTCCATGTGAAGGAAGTCATCATTAGGCTGAAAAAACTAAAAATCAATCTCTGAGAGAGAGCTAAAATCTTAGGTATGGCCAAATCAACAATTGGGTACATTCTTGAAAAGAAAGAAAGCAGTGGTGAGCTCAACAACATTGAAAGGCCTGTAAGACAACTAAAGTAGACGATTGCAGATGGTTAAGTAAAAACCATGAGCAGAAGTCAATTATACTCTGAAGAAGGTAAACGTATCATTGTCAAAATCTACAATCAGTAGACTTCATGAATGTAAATACAGAGGATTTACAAGGTGCATAAACCTGTGACATTCAATAACAGGAAAGTTCTGGAGTCTGAATCATTGGACTGATAAACTTGTACCACAATGATGGGAAGAGAAAAGTATGGTGAAAGGAAAGGAGAGTGCTTTTCAGTTGGTGAAGACAAAACTGAAGGCAGAAAGCAGCAATTGAAGGTGGCCGCAGTGAAGGCCTGGCAAAGCATCTCCGGGAAGGAAACTTGGGAGTCCATGGGCACCAGCCTTCAGGCAGACCTTGACTGCAAAGGATTTTTATCCAAGTAATCAAAATCATAGTTGTATCTAAAATTGAGGTACTTTGCTTATAATGGCTGTAATTCCTAAATTCCAAATACTCTAAATTTCAAGCACTGAGCTTCACACAGTTTTCTGCTTTGAGTCTGTTCACAGAGTTTAACAAAGGTTATTTTCTTTTTTTTTATAGTGTCTTTGTGAATCATCACAACTTCATTTAACATCCATTATTTACACTGAACTCCCTGTGTAAAGGCAATATGAATCCGCTGTGGAAAGGGTGGAGATGATTAGTGGATATAAATACAATCAATGTAAACTGCAGAAAAGAAATACTCCGTGAATAGGACCAAAATTGATATTTGATTCTATGGACCTAGAATCATATTACATTCAATTACAGTAGGTTTCTGACTCAGTTTTGTGCCAGGAATGTTAAATAGAGCTGATACAGGACCACTAGTCAGTATCGGGAGTTAAGCTGTAAGGTTTCAGAATCATTTGAGGAATCCTGTTTGAGGGCTTTACTTAGAAATTGAGATCAGTTCTCTGTGTAAAAAGTGCTCAGATCAAAACTTTCATGTGCCACTCAGATAGCTGGAGAGTTTGATCGGTGAAGGGCTGCTTCACATCAGATAAAAGCCATCTATAATGGCTAACCAGCCTCTTTCCATAGCACCAAGCAGTTGAGCGAGTGCCACAGGGTTTAATCACAACCCCCCCACCCTCAGTCTCAAAATTTTTGTGGCACATCATCATTACTAAGTGGAGTGATGTCCGTTGAGAAGTAACCAGCTCTGCTATTAGGAAGTGGCTATGTCAATATCTACATTTTTATATGTTTATAAGAACCGCACAATTTTTTGACTGCTTTTGTTTACATTTACAGAGGGTAAAATTATGTACGTTCTGCATAAAATCTTTCAACCTGTTCAATGATCATATATGTTGTTTGTCCCTGTTCTTTCATATCCATTTCAATCCATATGAGCGCCTCTTAAAATAGTAGCCCAATTTCAAAAATATGCACCTATGACAGCAGGTGTCTCTTATATTTAAATAATAATGCAAATAACAATCATAAAAACCTGGTTACAATTAAGGAAGATATGGTTCTCCTGTAGAAAATTATAGTAATAGTAGTTGTAAAAGTAAATTTAGAGAGGAGCAGCATTCTCACACATAGGTTTATGCCATGTCTACACAGAAAGTGCACCATGACATGACTGAAAAATATGGCTGCAACACTTTTGGTATAGACACAGGGTTAGGTACAAAGATAATTTGTTTGGGTTTGGGCACAAACCTACATGCTTATGTTTAGCCTAAAGTTTTTGATATACTTGTTTTTTACTAATGCATACACATAGACTCCTACAACACACTCATTTTTATACTTACAGAAAGTAAATGCTCTAGGGGGCAGATTAATAGATGAATCATCTCTGTCCAGAAACAGAACATTGTCCTTGTGAACGTCCAATCACTGTAGCATCTGCATAAACAGAACAGTGATGCTAAAAGAGGTTACAGCACTGCTGATGTTAAGATCACTGCAGAGGTTTTCATTATAGGCAGGCAAAACAGGCCATATGCACTGTCTCCACTTCACTTCTCACAAATGTATCTGTCACACTTGTTTGTTTTGTTGACTTTGTTGACAATCTGCCACATTTGTTACAACAGTTTCACTGCTTTATTTAACCAAAATGGAACTGACTATTGCACCCATCCCTTTGGTCATTTGACCACTTATCTGGGATACAGGATAAAATTAATTTATGAGAGTTTTCTGTAGAATGCAGTTTATCCTCCTTGTCAAATCTAATTATCCATCATATGGAAAGTTTCTATCAAAATGTTCATGATTTATCTCACATTTTCTCCTCCACCTGTCTCCTCACTATTCTCTTCACTCACTATCCATTATCACCGTCAGATAACCAGACTCAATATGCTTGAGTAGAATATTGTTGCTGTGCTGTTACTTTGTTATCCTTCCTCTATGTCCTCATCTGTCAGTTATCACTCCCTCAACTCTGCCTCCGTCTGTGCACTCTTACACTTTTCCTCAGGTAACAAGTTCTCGTCCTGCCACGCCTCCCTGCTGGTTGCTGGGGCCTGGTGCTATGCTGGAGTGTTTGCTATAGGCCCCCTGTCAGGCTGGGGAAAGTATGGGGAAGAGCCTTATGGTACAGCATGCTGCATCAACTGGCATGCGCCAAGCCAAAACTCTGCAGCTATGAGCTATATCATCTGCCTCTTCTTCTTTTGCTACATCATGCCCTGCACTGTCATATTCCTGTCCTACACATTCATCCTGCTGACCGTCCGGGGGTCTCGACAGGCTGTGCAGCAGCATATGTCCCCACAGAACAAGATCACCAATGCACATGCACTTATCATTAAGGTAAATGCATACATAGGCTCACTTACATTAGTTATACTAAGTACTATTTACTATGTAAATCTGTGTTCATGTGACATATTTTTTTGTGCTGTCATGTCTATTCACAGCTTTCCGTGGCAGTTTGTATTGGTTTCCTGACAGCATGGAGTCCATATGCTATTGTGTCCATGTGGGCAGCATTTGGTAACCCAGCAACTGTACCACCCCTGGCTTTTGCTATGGCAGCTATTTTTGCAAAGTCCTCCACTCTTTACAACCCTATTGTCTATCTGGTCTTCAAGCCCAACTTCCGCAACTCCTTGTGTCGGGATGTGGCCCAGTGCAGAAGGACATTCTGTGGATGTCTGTGTCAGCACAGCTCAGCACAGAAAGGAACTTGCAGGCAATCTCATCACAAAGACAAGTGCAACTCCACAAGGTTGTCTAATGGGCTACCAGACAATCATGGGACATGCAGACACTGTCCCTGCCCTGAAACAGTCATTGATACCACAAAAAACTTTACAGACTGCAGCCCCCAGCAAACTGCCAGGATACTTAAAGGATCAACGCACAGTGAAGTGGTTGTCAGTCAGCTGTCCAACGAGCTGCAGAGCGACTTCCTCTAGAGAAACAAGTGAAGCAGTGAGAAGGTGAGAAAAATAGGAGGAATGAGGAAAAAGACAGCAAAAGTGAAGAGTGAAAGACACTAATGGCAAGTTAGGGAAAAGGGAAAATGTAATTAAGAGCAAGGACATCAAAACTGATTGAAGGAAAAAAAAATAGAGCTCTGAAGGTCAAATTTTAAAATCTAAGACCTTGTTTCATGTCTCAAATGTGTGATGCTGCCAAAAAAACACTTCAAAGTTAGGAGCCAATACAGAAGGATAATCAAGCCAAACAGCCAACATGCAACCACAGATGTGTACATCAATATTTCATCAGGTTGAAAAAACAAGCATCAGTAACTATCTGATCACCAGGACTGATCAACATTAACCAAAAGAGACTGATAACCCTTTGAGTTAAGCTGGATTTAGATAGAGGACCTAATACTGAACCTTTAGTCCCAGAACTACCTTTTATATATTTATGATGACTACTATATTTGATGGTGTATGTATTCATGCATGCTTCAGAAGCGTCATATTATTGCCATTGTTGTCTAATTGGAAATTAGCTCTGTCTCCCCGTTGCTCAGGTCACAAAGATTTCCAAGTCCCAGTTAGATTAACCACAGACTTTAAGCCTCTAAATGTGTCTACTAGGTCTACTATGTGGTGAAGGAAAAAGAAAAGGGAAAAATTTGGCTTAGTATACATGAAAATATACTATAATGTTATGTAAGTCCCTCTGCAGAGAGAATTTGCAGCTCTCCTCTGGCCATTTAGCTGTGGTCTTCAGAGAAGGCATGGCTGAATTACAGAAGCAGAAGATCTGGGAAGTTGGACTTTATATGATCAAACCTTTCATGAGTTATATGAGTTATAGTTATACCCCAATGTGGAAATTTGTCAAATTGTATATTGTACATTTGTGATGAATACACAGATCAGATTAATTGTCAGATAATAAGAGGTCATGTTAATTTCTAAGTGTTCATAAAACAGAGAGCTGGCACTTAATAACATGTTGACAGCAAAGAAGAGGGACTTGTGCTCACATAATGATTTCATGTGTAATCAGGTGGGTATTACTACTGCAATTACTACAGTAAAGTCAGACAGGAAAAGAAATAAGTAATCTGATGGTCAGACTTTAGCCAGATTGTCTAAGCCACTTTATTGTAAAACCATGAACCCATAATGCTGGTAATAATGCTTAATTGCAGATGAAAACTACACAAAGTTGTGGCAAATATGTAGGTCACAATTCCCAGGAAGTTTGTGAACTGAGAGGGATGTTTACAAGAAGATATTTGGGGAAATTAAATTTCCCTTTATTTTTTTTTCTTCCAAATAGGTTTGCCTGCCCTGGGGCTTTGGTTTAAACCCATACAAAAATCACAATTGCATCCTTCATCAGGCTACTTTTAAGTGATGTTGCTAAGCCCAGATTTCAACAATTCACTTTATCGGCCTTTAGCAAAGTTTGTGTGTATGAAAGAGAGAGAGAGAGAAAGATAAGAGAAACTTATGTGGGTTGTGTATATTTTTCTAATGTTCCTGTGTGAGCATGTGATTTCATGGGCAGAAGTGCAAATTTGCAGTTCCTGAGAGAAACAGTGCATCAGCAGTTTCTTTCTCTGATGCATAAACAACAGCCACAGAACACTGAAATAGGCTTATTAAACATGTTTTTGAGCCATTAAAAAAAAATAAAAGAACATAACTTTATCTGTCTATGCATAAAGGAGCAATAAAGGCAAAGTCGCTTGCTTTTATTGTCTATGAAAAGAGAGAGCCTGTTGTTCAGGAAGGGGATTTGTAACATGAGATGAAAAGCTTTGTCTCAGCACCTGCCAAAATTATTCGAGTAATAAATGCCCGACGAGCATAGTTGAACTTAACCACAGTGTTTGTCCAACAAGCTGTTTTATCATTTTCCCTGGCAGGATTTTTGTAGGTTAGCAAATTGAAGTACAAAAGACCTGCCATGGACAAGATTCATTAAATCTGCTACATGCATGTTGTTTGACACATCCATGCCATGTCACAATTTCTTTCTTTACCATAGTGAGTGGAACATTTGCAGTTATTTGCAGTTTCCACTTAATATCTGACTATAAAAGCAGCTTCCATTTCATTTTCTCAGTTTTACCTTCACTTTGATCCCAAACCACCACCTGAACTAGCAAGACCCCACTTTGGGCTTTACATGTGATACTTAGCCCTAGGCAAATACTCTTGTAACTCAGGGCTGACAAAACCGTTAGCTGTGTTTTTACATCCACATTAGCAACACATTAACAAATAGGCTCCTCAATAGTTTCAGTGAGGCCACTGCATTAATGCAGAAGGCTCCAGGCAAAAATGGTTAGCATGGTTCAGCTTTTGCTGTAATGTAACACACTGTCCACCTCAATATATAACATGCACAAAACCTTCTGCATCATTGCAGATAAATCATGAAGACTCAGACACTGTGTATCCGGTATGATACTGGCAAAGCAACACACCGCCATAGATGCATAGTGGTATATTTTTTATTTTATTTTTTACTGCAGTGATGTTTTTGGTCTGAAAACCTGGTAACAGGCTTTTTCACTGAAACAAATAATCAGTGATTACTGTCAGGGTACCAAATGTATCTTTCTTTCATCTATTTAAGCAACAACTATTGTACAGAACTACATGGATGTACAGGGTAGCAACACGTTAATTGTTGGTATTATCTTGTATGGTGCAACTGGAAAAAAAATGCATGATTGTACTTACTGTTCAAGAACAACATTGGTTATACATTGGCTTTAGATTAGAGATTCAGAGTAGATTAGAGTATCAGAGTATTTGCTCCTCATGCTAGAACCAAAGTCTACACTCACCTATACACTCCCTTTCAATGCCCAGATGTTGTTTTGGGCACATTTTTTTACCAATATGCAGAAAGAACATACACATAACACTTGCCTTCCAGTCCTATACTGGGAAACCTTTGTTTGTTCTTGGGCACAGATGGACATGCAAACCAGGTGTAACTGGGAAAACCTCATTCTGATGACTTTTCCATTCTGTTGTAATTAAGGAGAGCATGTACATGCATATATAGTATGTACACAGTGTTTCCCCTACACATTTTTCAGCAGCAGTGCTATTGTGTGTGCATCAATGAGTGTACAACACTGAAACCATATTTACACACTGGTGGAGGAAACAACCTTAGATTTGTTTCAGACAGGGTTACTCAGGTTCATCTTGTTGTGTGTGTTCATTCACTGGAAGCTTTTGACACCTGAAGTTCTCTGGAGGCCCAGATAGCATGTATATGTATTCAAATATGTCTCCTCTCTCTTGACCAACTACTGCACCCCTTTTTTCTCTCTCTTGTCCTCATTGTTGGCCTTTTCAGCCTCATCTGCACTACCTGCCTTGCTTTCTATTATTGGAACACAATAATAAGATATTAGCTAGACAACCAGTAAGAACCAATAAATGAATCACTCAGTTTTCTGACATGCATTCCCCTCATTAACTTAAAAAGTGACTGGTTTGCTTTAGTGGCCTCTCCATGGTCACCATCATCCTCTTTTACAGGATACATTTGCTTGGCAACATTGTACCTGTTTAGTCTAATATGCCCAGTATATTAATAAAACCATTTAGTTCAGTCGTGTGTTGTTTGTGCAGGCCAAATAAAATTGGTATGATTTTTAAAAAAATTATTTTTATATACTTTTTTGTCTCCAATGGGGAAAGTGTTCTGCACAGCTGCTACATTCACATCACTACTCAGAGGCTCAGTGTCTTCTCCAAGGACGTATACTGATTTTTGAGAAATGAAACATTTTAATTTTAAACAAAGACCTGTCATTTTTTATTGCCTTTGCCAAGGAAGTCATATAATTAAAATACTTTCAATTAAGAGAGGTTAGTAGGTCTATCATGTCATTATTTGCCAGAAACACTCAAGGCCTATCTTGGACTGCTAATTATAGGTGTCACTATGAATACGTACATGTATTTGTTTGTAAGTGTGTGGTAGGGTCCCCACCAATACCACCGAGTTTTTACATTTCATTGTGAATATTAATAAACCATTTGATATTTTAGCAGCTATGATGCACTGCTATTGAAAGAAGATAGGTGAAACACTGCATACTGTACATACAGGTATTTCATCTAGCCTAGACATTGGTTTGCATGTGTGTAGATATTGTGTATGTTCAGATGCCAAATTCAATTATATTATCATGAATATCAGCCTAAATATTTAAATGGGGGATGAAGTAGTCCATTGCAGTGTCTTGTAAGGGGGATGATGGGTTGTACTGGTGACTTTGAAAGTATTTACTTTTGTTTTATTATTAAGGTTTTTGTGAAAAGCAGCTTCCAGGTTCTAGGTTTGTGGATTTGTCAGTGCAACTGGAATCTATTTCCCTTCAGCTCTTTTGTACCGGTGAGACAAGAACAGATTTTATAGATGATTCTAACAGCAAGATCTCTAATATAGACAGTCTTAATATAAATACATTTAATGTATACACAGTCTTAATATAATGGCCATTAGAGCTGATTACGTGGACCTAATTTCCCACCATGATGTTGCTGGATTCTGAAAGAATCAATATCCACAATAGTGCAAATGGTGAATTTAACCTATTATTATATTATTGTCTTTGCATTTTCTGTGAAGGCAACTGCTTCTACCTCCCATTCAGTCATGAAATGTATTTGAGGTTCTTGTGGCTGAATTTGAACTGGAGATAGTCAGCATTTAATAATGAGAAATTCAAGTAGCTGAAGTGTTTGATGCAATTACAGCTGCTTGCACGAGCTGTTTACTGCAAGAAAGCTTAATTACAATGCTCACATGTTGAAAGTGTGCATAGAATAGCTTGAGTTGGAAGCAATTATGATTTGTCCTTTCATCAACTGTGGTACATTTGCCACTGTTACAGTGTAATGCATCACCACATTTTTGTTAATCATTTAAATCTTAACTGTCTTTACTTTCAAAATCTTACCTGTCAAGATACAACCTGGAAATATGACAAAGACTTTGTTAGTACTATTTGAGACAGGAGATGCTGTATTAGCAGTAATTCCTTATGCAGTACATATAAGGTTTTATCAGTTTCTTGGCATATGCGAGCTAGGCGGTCGCCTAGGGTGCCACTTGCTGGAGGGGGTGCAGTTTCAAGCCCTCAAAAAAAAGTTGCTTGCAAATATCGTCAGTCGCGGGTTTTTGAGATTGTTTTCTAAAGTGTAGTTACTTATTTGGGTTTTGCTCAATGTATGAACCCTAACGATTCTCTCCACAATAAAGTGAAACGCAATAGTTTGTCCTTTCACAGCCGGGATCCGTCCATAGCCCCGTTTCCTCGTTTACTGCGCCAGCCTGAGCCGGCACTGCTCTCTATGTTGGTGCTAATCTGCTGTAAATAAAACTAAATGCAATCAGGAGGATGCATCTTGAATCTGACTCCTCTGAACGTACATGTAGAGCAAAGTTTCCCTCTTTTGCTTCTGTCTTTAGCAAAGTGAACGCTTTGTCCTCAGGAGTTCTGCAACTTTAGAGTGCAAATGCTGCCATAAACAAGGCTGAATGTGGTGTATTGTACATATATGTACTGTATGTATGAGTGTATATAGAAAAAAACCTGTCTATCTATATAGGTTAAGAAATGTTATTATATTTGTTGAACGTATTATCAATGTTGTTACTGAAGTTTCAGATGCACTATGAAAAATGTTTACGTCTTTTCTTTAAAAGATTCTGAAGATTGTATGAAAAGTATTAAATGCATTGATCTAGGGGCATATCAAATGTTCTGGGGTAAAATGTAGTGATAATAAATGCCTTTATGTTGCCTTTCCTTAGTTGTTTTTAAAGTATGCCCTCATTCAGCTACAATCTTGAAGGCAGCTAACTCAGAACAAAAGAATAGCACTGGCTCTCTGAAGCTGTAATGGTGAGAAATACAAATAGTAAGACAAATGAATACATATAATCAGAGTGCTAAAGTGAAAAGACCATCAAAGTTTTGATGGATTATTGTTTATGGGTTAACAGGACCCATGTAGTACCTACAGCACAGGTTTTAATTTGTTGTTCAGCTTTGTATTAAATTAGCTGATCCGACTATCACAATAGGTAGATTTATTTTAATGTACATGTTTGGACCATATTGTAATTAATAACTGTTAATTCCATTTAAAACTGCAAAATACAAGTGCAGTTACATTCAGGTAATCTCACTTGTTGTGTTCTTAAGGGTCTTTCATTTGGAGACCAGTGAGGAGGTTTGCAGTTATAATACATTTATGTTTAGTAAAGGTAAAGAATATTGCACTTCAATCAAAGTCAGCACCCATGCACTAAAAAGGTATCATGCAGAACATTTATTGTGGATTTGGGTGCTTGAATCTTTTTTTGTGCATAGATGTGTGTTACTAAAAAAATTGAATCTTTCTTTTAAAAAGTTATATTATGCTTTTTTGTATTTTCTGTTTTAACTTAAGTGTTGTGTTGATGGGTGTCCCTATTAAACAATGCCTGAGTTCTTAAACATATGTAGAAGAAATCACATGACAATGAAACCTCTTGTCTGTCTGCTCTGTGGTCGTGAATCTTTCCCGAGTTTTCCAGAGGCTCCCAGTGACTTTCTCTGAACCCTCCCAAAACGCTCTTGACAGTCCTGCGAACCATACTCAATCCATAAACTGAGCTCTGTTTAGTGTCAGCACACCCACAGTACACATTCACAACCACATACTAAGGTTACCTGGGAGGTTTCGCACTACACTGTTCAGCCCACTTGTGGTTTCTGCAACAGCTCTGACATGAAGTAACATTTTTCAGGAGGCACACAAGAGTTATGGCATAGGCTACAGTGCAGGTTCAGACCTAATGCAATTAGCACCATAAGTTTGCCACAACACCTTACCATATTGTGCAATACTATAAATGTTCATCAAGCACCAGAGACATCTGTAGGCAGGGCCAGCTCTTGGCTTAGGCGAACTAGGCAGTCGCCTAGGGCGCCACTTGCTGGAAGGGGCGCAGCTGCAAGCCCTCAAAAAAAGTCACTTGCAAGTATCGTCAGTCGTGGGCTTTTGAGCTCGTTTTCTAAAGTGTAGTTACTTATTTGGGCTTTGCTTACCGCATGAACCCCTCATGATTCTCTCCACAATAAAGTGAAACGCGATAGTTAGTCCTTTTGCAGCCGGGATCCATCCACAACCCTGTTTCATCGGTTACTGCGCCCACCTAAGCCGGCATGTGCCCCTCCCTCCACCCGCCCGCACAGAGACACACACATGCACAACTCCACCTGACAGCCGGTTGATTACGGGGAGCCAAACCGTAATCTCGACTAGGACACCAAAATGGGTAGATTTGTATGGCAATTCATCCAATAGTTGTCCATACATTTCCGTTAAAACAAAAACATGTCAACATCATAGTAACTCTAGAGGAAAAGTCAGGAGCTCCAAGGTGCTACACTGAAGTACTGCACCAACTGACTAATCGATATTGCATTTCCATAAATGCTTTTAAAACGTGGAAAACATACACATAGTAAAGCGTTTGCATTCAAATTAGCAAGACTGAATGAAGTGGCAACTACCACAAATGACTGCTGAACCCTGAACAGAAATACAAAATGTTTGCATGGATCCTCACTTTTCGTCTTGTGCCTGTCCACGTTTATTTATATTGTGTACTGTATCTATACTGACACACAATCAAAGTGTCTTGCTGGAATCTGTTAGCAGGATGGTATGGATTTTTAGCTGTAATTGGTTTTGTCAGTGTTCTGCACTGTTAAAACAAGACAATTGATTGATATACATGAGTGTTTCCTGTTGCTGGGGAAATCAGTCTAAGTAATTATACTTCACTCACAGTATTATTTTACCACCTTACGTTCAGTGTGAGCATATTTAGTGGAAACAAGCAGAAACTACTGAAATAGAAATGGAAAATAGAACTTTCCCTTTATTTTCCTTATGTTGGTGATAAATCAATAATTTCTCATGAGAAGCTAAACCATTGGAATTTCTCAAAGCTTATCTGGAATATGACCATAAATGATATACTCAGTTTTAATCTTAAACTTTACACATAATTTCAGTAACATCACTGACCTTGGTATAACTTACGAGAGAAAACTTTTTCCCATCCTACTCACCGAACACGTATTTTAAAAAAGTATCTGATGCAATTTCTGTTAGTGTTTCATCTTTTTTCACTCACCTTGTCCTTGCACACCTGGCCTATTGCATTAACCCCACATATTGAGGTGTAGTCCAGAGCAGTTGTAATATATGCAAACAGATGGACAAGATCTGGCTGCCTCACCTTAACAAGATGTCCCTGCTGAACACCATCTGCCAAAATATCCACACTCACGGGAGCATATGGGAGCAGGATGAGGAGATATATATGTAGCTAAGCTGCTTACAGCAGCCAATTATAAGTTCATGTCAATCATATATTAGTGTGGCTGACATGTGCTTTACTGATGATTGAACTGAAAGAAAAAGGGTAAAAATTTAAAGTGTTATAGGAGAGATCTCATTTCTCACCAGTGCAGAGCTTTTGCAGGAAAACAACAAAAAACGTGCCTGTACAAATTTATATACACAAGTTTTCATATTTTATTTTATTTTTACAACAATGGGTCATAGTCAAGTTAATAGTGCACTTAGGCATTTGCTTAACAGTCTTAATTTCTACAGCCATTGGAGGGCTTTGTCACTTAGGTGTAAACACTGTTTCTCAAAATCATATTGATTGATAAATACCAATTATCTTGCATATACAGTGAGATAAAATCCTGATAAAATGTGCTTAAGTGATTAATTACAAAGGTTGTTGTTACATTTGCATGAATAAAGTAACAAAATGTATAATGTTTTACAAAACAGTAGCAAAATGGGAAAACAAATAGACAGGAGTTTAGTACGTTTGTCAACTTTTGGATTTAAAATTGGATTTGGATTTAAACAGCTAATAAAAGCTTTAAAATGTTAATGTCTGTCATTTAAAATGCATTGAGTATGTGTGCTTAAAATTAGCCTCTGAAGTGATTAATAGATTTTTCTGGTGCCGGAGATAAAGTACAGTACACTTTGACGTGAAACCAGACTTCAAATCAAACCATACTGTACTTTCATTTGCTCTAACAAAGATATGACTACTAATGGAAAATAATTACAGTGATGGATGAATTATGATGAGCTATTGCAGTTTTATTGTAAAAACAATGGTATAAGCTTAATGTTAAAATGGCCAGTAATAATATAAAATACACTACTCACAAAAAGTTGGGGATATTCGGCTTTTGGGTGAAATTTCAGGATGAACCTAAAATGCACTTTAACCTTTACAGGTGAACTTAATGTGACCTTCCCTAAACCTTTGAATGCACATGTCCAACTGTTCAATGTTTCAGTA
>JAUMHL010000028.1:15948430-16020795 GCA_032362345.1 Sandelia bainsii | reverse complement strand
TAAACCTTACACTGTAAAGTGCCTTGAGATGACTTATGTTGTGATTTTGCGCTATATAAATAAAGTTGAATTGAATTAAATGTAGTCCATTAAAATTTGCCCTCACATTCCTCTTCTAACAATGAGGCACATCTTGACAATGAACTGGTTACGTCAGCAGTTATGGTTAAACGTCACTGTGGAGATGAGTTGAATGAATGGAGGAAATATAAACAGAGGCATATTTTGGAAAAACACACTACATAAAAAGCATATTTCTATATGCATTTTGTACTGTGAAAATACACACAGTCTACATCTTGAATTATACGAGCAGTACTTATTTGTCGGTCTCTCGTCAGTGAGACCATTAACAGTGCTGTTAATGCGCTGCCGGTGGTGGATTTACTCAAAGGTTAAGCAGTGTGTCATTAGTCATTATCTTTCTCTCCTGCTGAACAGTAATGTTCTTTACTCAGTTTGTCTTATCCTCCCGCAAGGCTGGTGTAGGCTGTTAGTCAGCACAGCCCTGACATGTCCCAGAGGAGTGGATGATACAGGGTGCAGGAACTGGCACTCAGCATTTCAGTCACTGCACAGGGCCCATTGGTGTCCATCTTTGCTCTACCTTTGTTGTAGATAACCCCAGGCACAAGACTTTGTTGGAGAAATCCACTGGTCCAGAAACTGATGCAATTGTTAAAGCCTAATATAGAAGCTTATTTAGATGAGTTTGATTTGCTCCAGACTCCTCCAGTTATCATTTGTTAATGCACTATGAGCCAAAAGAAACCTCTGTAAGATTATTTCAAGCAGGTATGCATTCCAAATGCCTCTGTTGTAGTTTATGTAGAATGTATGTAGTTTATTTCTTCTCAGATTTTGTTCTATATCACTCAAACACTGTATTTGATTGCCTTTTTCTCATTTCATTTCAGTTGATGCTTATCAGCTGCATCGACTGCACACCCATAGGGCTGCCTGTAACAGTAGCCTAATTAGTATTAACATACTTAGTAATGTAGATGTAGGAATTAAGTGGAGAAAAGTCTTACTCTCTGTCTGAGTCATTCAAATACAGTTAAAAGTACAGTTTTCAACAGGACTGGTGTGTTTCATGTAGCTTTAGTCACTCTAAGTATATGTATTTATCACCATCTACTGGTCAAACACTGAAGGGACAAACCATGAAGAATTTAGCAGTCTGCAAACTTAAAAGTTGGTACAGAGGTCCTCAGTGAGTCACGAGGGCAGATTAAAAAAACCTTAAAACTAAAAATATGCAATACATTATTATCTTACGGTTTGTAATAACTCACACACTGAACTGACACAAAGTGAATGAACAATATTCTTTACTACTACAGTAACAGTTATTGTCAGGAGCAGAAAGGTTGTGAACCTTCAGTCTGATGGAGAACAGTACTAACCTCTAGCAGTGGGAAACATACCTGTGTACATCTCTCACCTTTGTATCTCTAACAAATCAATTCTCAGTACAATCAGTACAAACAATGTGTACAGAACCACACAAAGTTTCAATCACTCACAAATTCAAGAAATAAAACTTTTTTTTTTCAGAATTTTATTCTTTAAATTATTTTATAAAACTCATTTACATTTCAATATATATATATATTTTCACCGATTAACAATTTTGGCTATTTTCCCTTTCCACCCTCATGTATGCCCATATATATTGATCGTAAGGTCCATACCCCTTCACATAGACATTGTGCAATGACCCTCAGTGCCAAGGTGGAGGGAGGGGAGGGGAGGTGAGACATTGGGTGAGGGAACATGTAGGGTCGAGAAAGAAGAGGTATGGGATTGGGCCTTGTACAGAGCATGCCAAGAAAGGATTAGTGAGATAGGGTGTGGTAAAAGGGCTGTCTAACTACAACACCACTGTTAATATCAGTAAGATAACCACACAAGAGGTAAAAGTAGTACTGACTTCCACAATGACTTGAGTGTGTCTGGTGTAGGTTAAACCAATCATGTTCAAATGGCTCAATGTATTCCATGACACAAAATAAAAAATAGCTCTTTTGTTTTTCTAACATCAGTCATTTGAACCCACTGATGAATGGAAAAGAAGCTTCACTTTAGATGTTTAGCTAAGACAAGTTAGTTGCTCACTAAAAGATTAAAACAGTTCCCACAAACTTAACAGCAGCCCTGAAGACTGTTTAGCCCTTTTTAGTGACAAATTATCAGTCCACTGATCAAAGTTAAATCCATGTCACATGGAGTGTGGGTAGGTATCTACGTTGATTATTCTTTCTGGGCTTCTTAAAAGGCCAACATCTACAGACACAAGGCTAAACTTTAGCAAAACCACAGATTTATGTTACATTAACTGTACATCCAGGCAAGCCACGGGATTGTTTTCTATTCCAATAAGATATTTGTTCTTCATTTGGCAATACAATCACTCTTGCAACATGGCTCAATACTTCTTATCTTTGTTGCTGGTATGACGTGGAATGAATAGGACTGACAAAGTGAAATAAATCTGATAAATACTCAAACTACTTAAGAGAGGTTTTTTAGATGAAAAAAAACAACAACTGCACACCTCCCTTAAGGTCAGTCAAAACTTTCATCATCATATGTTGGTAAATGATGAAGACAAACTCTTTTCAATGGAAGGAATAAACAGAAGTATGAGATGAGATGTCTGTGGAGATTGTCAGTCCTCCAGGTCATAGTTATCCCAAAGGTGAAACTCAGTGGCAACTCGACTTGTTTATGGTTCTTAAAGATGTTTTGCCTCGTATGCAAAAGGCTTCTTCAGTTCTAACTAACTCTTACTAGTTAGAGCTGAAGATTTGTTCTGGATAACAAGCAAAACGTCTCCATGACCCTCAAGCACGTTCAGTTGCAAAGAATCTCCTTTGTATCCCAAATTAGCACCTTTGGGATATAAAATCATACATCATTCCCTGTGACCAAACATGTGTTTAGAAAATATATATATATAGGCAAAACAAAATATGTCAAATTTGACTTCCAAGCAAAACATGAATTTAATTACAGACAGTACCCCTGTATGCATTCAATATGTAGATTGGTCTACAATGTGTGAATTGCGCTGTAATTCTATTAAAATGCATGGTTCAAAATCCTTTGCAGTGATTAATCCATAGTATTGTTTATTACTGAATTACCCACGTTTCCTTAGCTGTCATATACATTTAATTTGGCGCCTGGCAAAAAACATGTTAAAGTTTCCTCTACAGGCTGATAAAACAATATAAATTAAATGTTAAAATGTTAAAAACTTAAAATATTCTAGGATAAGACAGGTGAATGAGTTTAAGGCATTTAGAGGTTATTCCTGACAGAACATAAAGGCTACAGTAGCCTAAATGGTTTGTCAAAATAACCATGTTTTTTTTTCTTTTTTTAATGAAATGTGATTTAAAATTAGCCCTTACACAGGGTATAAACCCTAATCACTAAAGGTTGTAAGGTACCCTTTCAATTTATTTACCTTTGATGGCCCTGGCTCTATAAATAACTATTCACCCCCCTTGGAAGTTTTCACCTTTTATTTTTTTACAACATCATATGAAAGTGGAAACAGATCTCTACACAGTAATATAAATAAATCAGTAATATAACACTGAAATTCATTGCAAGTATTCACCCCCTTCAAAGTAACTCACCTAAATAATCACTGATGCAGCAAACTGGTTTAAGAAGTCACACATTTAGTTCAAATGAGATCACCTGCGAGCAAATGTGTTTCAACGTTTTTATATAAATACAACTGTACCTGGAAGATCCAATTACTCATGAATCACTACGATGGCCAAAACTACACCGTGAAGACAAAATAGTTTTGTCTTCATGGTGCATGCACACAAACCATCAGGTCACCAGTGTGCTCCTTCAATAACCTCTTGGCAAGGTTGCTCAGAGTTTTCTTTTGTCTTCATGAAGTAATTTTTGGATTCCCCAGTAAGAGACCCTTCCGGATAGAATTGCATTTATACTACAATCCTTGAAACACATTCACTGCACTCAAGTAGATGGGCATTTACGAAATTGTGTGAGTTCTTAAACCAACTGCAGCTAGTTGGTTTGAGAATGTATGTGAGTTACTATAAAACGGATGAATAGTAATGCAATCGCTTATTTTCAGTTTCATAGTTTGAATTCATTTACATAACTTTGTAGAGATCTGTTTTCATTTCACAGTGGTATTTTTTTTTTTCATTTTTGCCAAGAAAGACAAAATTTAATTGACCACAATTCAATGTTGTAAAAAAGAAAAGGTGAAAAGGAAAGAGGGGGTACTTTTTATAGGTACTGTATACCAATAAATTCCCACAGAAAACTGCAATAATTTGCTTGGACAACACTCATGTAACCACAAGAACCAAAAAGCAAAACAGCCTAAAGTCAAGGGTCTCAGAGGATGCTTTCAGGGTCTTAGATTATGCAAAAAATACAACACTAACAAACCTGGAATTTCACCACAAAACATACAAATGACTGCATACTTGAAATCACTGTGCTGTACAAGTGGATGGACGCAACAACGTGAATCCCTGCATGTACTCCATGTATATACTGCAATAGCCATTTGATAAATAAATAAATAAATAAGGTTACATGTTATTAGCACAGTGTCCGATAGGTGTTGATCCAAATCTGTATTCAATTTTGAGCCTATAGTGTTATCTTAAACTGCAATATACTGTAAGCTGTTGCTGTCATTTTATCTGCAGAATGAACAAATGGTTCACAGTACTATGTAAGGCAATACACCATCAATGCAAAATATACAGTAGGCTCAGAAATTACAATAAAACTCCATCAGCATCTTTCTGACAATATCAACCAAATTTAGCAATTTCACAAAAATAGCATTTGTTGTAGAGATGTTGTACGTAATGCTTAGTTATAATTTACAGGTGTTCACGTTCTTGTGTCCACCCCCTCTATATACAGAAATTATACAGATTACGAAACCCATAATTATGTCACAAAATAACTAATATTTAAAAGTGACTGAATCAGTTGATTGTAAGAGGAGATGTTTTATATCCAGCCAAAAGAATAATGTAATAAAAAACTGTATTTCCAGGTATGTAGGGCTAGTTTGAAACCACAATGTCAAACTGTGTGTATATACTGAAGCCATTTGAGGTAGACAGAAACCATGTCAGAGTATACACTTTCATACTGTCTAAAACCAATTAACAGGCCCACATCCACATACTGTCAAATAACTGCAATCACTTGATTTGTGGCCCGGCATGACACTTCCCGTGACCCCACCTGAGACTGACAGGCACCCACTGATCTGGTAAGGGGGCACTACAACACCATGGACCAAGGAGGCTTAAGGAGTGTAATGAAAGAGGATGGGGGGGTTTGGAACTGACACAACTTAACAGGCTATTTAGTCAATACCACAAATCTTCAACGTCTCAAGTCAACAGCAGCTTTTAAACCTCAGTCATATAATCAGAAACAATTGAGGGTTCATTTACAAGGCATAATCTTTTAAATAGGATATATGGCATCTGACCATTGTCTCAGTATGTCCGTTAAGAGATATCACCAACCCCACAACCATAGACTAAGTTTATACCCCAAAAATCCCAATGCCAGACTTCATGCCCATTTAACAGTCTTACACTGTTCTAGAGAATAGAGATTAAAAATATATACTATTGACTTATTGACTTCCAGTGTTTTTTGTTTTTCCTACTATTTTCAAGTTTAAAAAGATCTCCTTTGTCACAATGAAAGCTCAGAGGTCTTTTCCACACACGCTCTCGCAAACACACACACTTATATACTCATATATACTCTTTTTTGTGTGTGTATATATATATATATATACACGTATATGTGTGTGTGTGTGCATATATATATATATATATATACATACATATTTATTTATATATTTGAGGAATTTTTAGCTGACAAGTTAGGGAAAGTATATATGTTCATTTGGACAGATTTCATTCAAGATGAGTAGGAATTAAATTCTCTTTTCTCCTGTTTACCTTTTGAGGAGGACATAATTTAAGGAATTTGGGAAGCGCTACAACATCACATGACTACTCAAGAGCAGATAGCAAGGTAAAAGGAAGAAGAGACAGGCCTGAACTTGAACAAGGCAGAGAGATGGGCAGCCGATATGGCTCTCTGTGGCACGTGTATTTCAGGGCCCTACTGACATGACCGCAAGAGAAAATCTACAAAGTTCAAGAGGGGGTCAGAGAGCTAAAAGACTGTTAGATAAAGGGAATGATGGTGACTGAGTTATTTAAGTGAGATCAGGGCTAAAGCAATAGTGCAAGACTACATTGTGGGTTAATGGGCTGGTCACACATACAGATTCAGAAAGCTGGGCCCAAAGCAGCTGTTATTCATTGTGAATGAGACCTGACTTTGCAGCCAAATGATCAGAGTGGAAATGTTGATTCCAATGTAAACCAAAGCGAGGAATTGTTTACTACCCCACTCATCTATATGTAGATATTTTAAACGTAAAGATGGAAAAGCTGCTTCCAAATTCTCTATGACATGCTTGTAACAAGTTACTAGGACACACAAAAGAAGAAGAAAGCTGTGCGGAAACGAACTGTAGACATAGTTGGTGTGTCTGGCAGTGTTGGATATGTCAGAAAACAACTGTCCAGTCAGACCAGAGTATGAAAGTATGTGCCCAAAACAACAAACTGCAAAAACTACAAATTGATGAGAGAACAGATACTACCAACAACTTTGTATCCATATGTGTGACTGCACCACAAGGGAGCAGACTTGAGGGGAGTAACCAATATATTCTGCCTGCCTGATTCATCGGTACACCAGATGAGATATGGTGCCCGATTTGAAGTTGAGCTGATGATTGGGCACAAAGCTGTGCTGGGGATTCTTCCGTGTGCACATATCCTTTACATATAAGCCCATGCATGAGTCACACGACACCTTAGAGCAATGCACACAGGTGTGTGTTGCACCTGGCTTGTTGCAAAACCCACATCGTGATCCGCTCACGCTTAGTCGCTCACTGCTGCCTCCTTTTGGCGTTGTCAAGGCAATAGACTTGCTTGGAAACAACTTAGTGGACATGAGGGGTTTTTCCACCATCTGTGGGTGAGGGTGGGGGTGAGAGTGTGAATGAGTCAGTGTCAGGGGGTGCGGGTGGAGATGGGAGTGGGAGTGAGTATTAGAGTAGACGGAGAGCTTTTCTTTGACAGGGATGTATCCATCAAGGGGCCGTGGAGATTTGGGGTGGTAGTCCTGGAGGCCGCAGCAAGGGGAGGGGTCTACATCATGACAGGCAGCACAAAGGATCATGTCACACCTCTGGCAAGAGGCCATCGTGGAGCAGCCCAGCCCACAGCCCTGACATTTCACACTACCATGAGCTTTGAGCAGCCACCCATCCCTTGCCTCCCGAGGCTCTCTGGATGGAGGTCGAGAGGGGGTCTGCCTTCCTCCTGTCCCAGCACCACCTCTCTCAGTGTACAAGTCAATCTCATCCAAAGAGGACAGGTGGTAGGATGTGTAAGCATCAGCTGGTGGAGGTGACTGAATTGGGAAAAAATCCGCAACAGGGCTATAGGAAGGTGGAGCTGCCACAGAGAAGAGAGATGCTGAGGTGCTGGGCCTGATGATCTCATCCTTCATATCCTCCTCTGCATCCACAAAAAGAGGCTCCTTCCTCAGGCTCAATGATGCCTTTAAGACAGGCTTGCTAACTGCTGCGTGCCAGTGGCCAGCCCCATCTGTAACATCCACAGACTTAGATGGCCGGCTACCTCGCCTCAGGTGATGGGCATGGGGCCTCTCTATATCCAGCGGCCGCACAGACAACCGAGCCATTTCTGCCCCAAGGCTGTCGCGTCTGCGGAGCGCCTCAGCACAGCCAGCTGCATCATCTCTACATCCTCTGCGGAGTTCCAGGGCCTCCAGCTCTGAGGCTGAACCTCGGGCGAGAGCCACAACCTCTCCAAGAAGACGACATTCTGCCTGGGCCAGGAAGAGCTCAAATGCCAACTGGCGGAGATGATTTACATCTCCTGGGTGCTCCTGTAAATGGAACTGCGAGTCATGGTCACAGGAGTAGCCAATGGTGCGCATTAGAGATCGGAGTTCAGCATCAGAAATCGCAGACTGCAGATGGTACACGTATGGCCCAGTGAAGGTCTAAAAGAGAAACGAGTTATCAGAATTAGCATCCATCAGTTAAAACAGCTCGACATGATAAAGCTAGTATCAACCTCACATACTATTACACATCTCATACAGAATAATTCAAAGTATGTTTGTTTTGCTACTGTGTTTAAAGAATTACAGATGTTTAAAGCATTAGAAAACTTGTCTAAACATAAAAACACAATAAAAAACAGTCCTGTGTCAGGATTACCTATTAGTTTACATTCAAGTTGAGGTACCTGATCTACTAAGCAGACAAAGAGCTGACACTGTATTTAGACTAAAAGGTCATATGCAGCCTACACATCATTACCATAAATCTGTAAAGATTCTTTACTGGCAATGCACATATAGGTGAAAATGTGAGGAAAAATGGTTCCCAACTAGAGGTTGTAAAAACACTGTTATATATTGTCTGTAAAAACTAACTTTGAAAACAGTTAATAGGACTTTGCATTTTTTTAACCAAATGCTGGATAATGTCAACTTTGAATAAGAATAAAGTGACGACATGGTGGTCACTTTATTCTTATTCAAAGTTGACATTATCCAACATTTGGTATAAACTAGACTCACCTTTATACATCTGAACTCCTTCTTCCAAGGGAAGAGCAAGAGGTTGGTGCAGATGGTTTCCAGGGTGTGGAAGGCTCTCTCCAGGCTCCTGAGGTTGCCCCCTCTCTGACAGCGGAGTGAGTTCTCTACCACCTCATAGAAACGCACCATGCGGAAACGTTGTCCTGGATCTGGCTGGTAGGCTCCTAGTAGAGCTGTGGCTGTGGAGAGTAGGGCCTCACTGTCCTTGTGTCTGCTCTTGTCTCCCACTGGTGCATTTCCAGTCGCTGCATATTCCCCTCCCTCCTCCAGACGCTTCTCTAGTGCTGTCACATACCTCCGGAACAGGTCCTCTTTTAACTTGGCATCCATTATCAGGAGCAGACTATCAGTCAGCTGTTATACTTTTCTGAGAGAGTCTCACCCCTTTGAGCATACTCTGCACCAGGATGCTACATTCAAGCACCATTTTTGGTCACCATAATTCACTGTACACACTAGCACACACCTAACATTAATACCGTCTTCAAGAGGAATGAGACTTTGTGGCCAATCAGCAGCACATTCTCTCAACAAGAGATGCAGTTGTCCGTTGTTTTCAATTGGCGTAGCGAGGCTGCAGCCTGTAGGGATGCCTTCTTACGGGCATCTCTGGCACTGGCTCAAAGCCTGACTTGTTTCCAGACAAATAGTCCTATGTCGTGCAAGATGAAGTCAGAAGGAGCCCCTGCTTCATGCTCTGTGGATGCAGAGTTGTATCATTTCCATTCCTTGGTTTCAGCATGTGTAGAGTTCAAGGTCACTCATCTTGAAGATATATTCTCAATCATGTGAATCTTCTCAGCTGTCTCCAAGCTGTAATGACACAGAATATCATAATTAAATGGCAAGTTCTCATTGTACTCACACAAAAACAAAAAGAAACTTGGGAAAGGAAACAAGGATTGAGTCAGTTTTCATTCTGTCCAAGAGAAAATGTATTTGTACTAGCCACCACTAAGAGTTATATTTAAAAACTCTAAATATTAAGATTAGAGGGAGGATGTATAAGTACGACTATTTTAGGCAACAGTGTATGTGTTCCGAGTAGGATCATGTGATGTGATGCATTGGGTGGGCTACTTCATTTCGGACGCATATCTACTAGGTTGGTCAAACTGTCATGATGCACCAGGAAAAAAAAGACTCGGGGAATTGGTAACCAGGATCGGGACTTACTGACAGACATATCCCTGTTGTCTTGCGCTCCTGTTTGCGCCAGTGAATATTTGAACTAACAGTACTAACCTACATGCGTGTAAACCCTGGTAGCACGTAGTTACCTTTATTCAGGTCAGACTCAGAAAGCAAAATTAGATGTGTGGATACGTAAAAGCCTAAACGAGGCTTGAACTACAGTAGAATGGTTTTGCTTTCCGTTCCTAGGAAAGCTGACCGGTTACTGCACTTAACTAACATATCAACCGTAGCGACTATCGTTTAAAGAGCTAACTAGCATGCCTTAGCTAACATATCCATGCCTTACTATTGCGCATCAACTGTAACAGAAGCAGTCAGCCACGGCGAAAGCTGATAATATACGAAACGCTCTGAGAACAACTTGTACGTTAATTCTGCACGAATCCTGAACCCGACAAACCCGATGCTGTCACTGGCATGGCCCCCAAATGTGTACAAGCAGGGCAGTGAACGCCCATTTCAGCGCAGCTGGCTAGCTAATTGCTTTAGCTAGCAGTGCGGCACATCGCCAAACAGAAATCTGTCGATTTTATGGTCAGTTATCTAAACATATATTGTCGTTGTGGGGTGGCTCTTATACGGCCACATCGACTTCTGCTTCAGCTGAGAGATCACACTGTTTTCTAGGTAGAAACACCACCACCCGCACATCTTACCTTTAACAAGTGCTAGCCGTGGCTAGCTACGCCTCCTCAGCTGTTGGAAATTCCCATCATCCCAACGCGCATGCGCCAGGTTCTGACAGGTCATCAGTATCAGGGCCCCACGTGGTGGGGAGGAATGTATGCAAAGCCCACTAAACACATCACCAGCGTTTAGTATGTGTATTTTGCACGACTATAGTATTTTCGGGCTTAAACGAAATTAAAACTATATACACAACTGTGTTAGACATTAAGAGTGAAATAATCTTTAATCTTTGAAATAAATATGTTCAAAAACAACGCCATAAAATGCTTTAATTTGTCATGTAAATTTCTGTTTACTTCAGCTGCCATGCATCAACACCAATGGTGCTAATGCATACATTTGTAATGAATTGGAAGCCTTCATGATAATTTAAACTCTGTGTGTTTAAAGTGCCCCAGGGTTTCGCACAGTTTTGCACATTAACAAACAATAATGTCCAGCAAAAAACACTTACAGGAAAACATTTTTGTAATATAGACTTCATTTCATCAAACTTTTTGTTCTTGAAGTTAAATGTACTTGATTTCAAAATTGTAAGTTGCAGCTGTAAATCATTTGTCTATTTAAGAACAGCCATATTGCCACTTTGCCACTTAGTTGTTCACAATTCTGGAAATTAACTACATTTCACTTAGATAACTACTAGTTTATTTTTCTGAGGGAAATATTGCATTCATGTTCAAAGTTACTTTATGTCTGTGAAGATTCTCAGTCATCCAGGTCATGGTTATCCCAAAGGTGCTGTTCAGTGGGTTAGGGGTTAGGACTAGGGCTTTAAGTTATTGAAGACGTTTCACCCCTCATCCAAAAGGCTTCATCAGTTCTCACTGACTGCCTGTGGTAACAGGCTCATAAACTAAGTGGAGTTCATGCTACTTTACAATTTATATTTTACACAAACACATTACACATTAAAATACAACAAACTGGTAAAGATATGGTTGCCAAGATACATACGTATACACATATGGTTGCATCAATTATGCATCAGTATAACAATAATAGTAATAATAATAGCACCTATTGTATAGTACTCAGGCAAGAAACATTTTCTGTGCAACCACTTTAAGCAGTCCTACAGTTTGCTGATGATACTTATATCATATATATTTTTTATATGTGTCTATAAATATAGAGCTTTTCATTAATTTCAACCATGTGCTACCAAGCATCTGTCCGGGCTAGTTAAAATGTCTATGATGGCCAAGGAAAAACCTACATTAGCTGGTGAAGCTAGAATTTATGTACAGTGAGGAAGTGGTCTACCCTTGTAAAATAAAATGACACGTTTTTTACAGTTTTGTATCAGAGGGTGGTGCAGTAGTCCTGGTGTAAATGTACACTTTACCAGCTAGTGAGTTACACAGAGAGACTGGGAGGTGATGCAAGACAAGTTGTCAGGAATAAAGTAATAGGTTACAATTAGAAATGAAAACTAAAGACTACATTTCAGTTTCATTAGGCCCACAGTAAAAGCAAACAGTGCACACTGCAGACCTTAAACAGGCCGTTCATGCTGGGAAACCCTCCGGTGTGGCTGAATTAAAATAATTCTACAAAGACGAGTGGGCCAGATTCCTCCACAGTGTGAAAGACTTTCTAGTTAATAAATGAAATCACAATTTAAATACTATATTTTGTATTTACTCTGGTTATCTTTGTGTAATATTAATCATCACCTGAATCATCATCAGTGTGACATATGCAAAAACAAAGACAAAAAAATCAGGAAGAGGGCAAATACCTTTTCACAGCACTGTATATCTGCCTACTAGCATACTTGAATCCTAGAATCTATATGTTTAGCATTAGTTAAATTACCATACATTTACATATAGCCTAAAGAAACTTAAATTCATATTTTCAATATAACTGTTAATGTCATAGTACTTTTGCGCATTAAATTCCAGCTTTTAACTCTACGATCGGACTACAGTGGAATGAAAATGGCTTCTAACGCTAGTCCTGTACAATGCAGTGTAGATTGCAGAGAAACAAACGTGTTATTTCAGTTAGTACATCACTTTAAAAACCCAAACTGTGTGTTTGTTGCTGCTGTTTTGTTGTCATGTGTTGTCGTGTCAGCGGTGACTCCGCCCTCGCGCTTAAAAAAGAAGCACGCTCCGGTGATGACGTCGCGCGGGGACGGTTGGTGGTGGGGACTGACTGACTCAGTGAAGAAAAGAAATGGCGATGCTCGGAGGGTTTAGCGCAGCACAGCACAAGAAAAACGCCTCTGACGGGAGCAGCGACGTGTCAGAATTTGTCTGTCCAGTTTGTCTCGAAATTTTTGACTGTCCCGTAAAAACACAATGCGGACATACGTGAGTATTTTGCTTGCTTTGGTCTAACATCAGCGATGCAATTGTACGAGGTGAAAACAATGGGGGAAATGGTTGTTTTTAAACACGTCTGGACACCAGACTCACAACACATCGACCACGCGTGTAGCTGCGTATGTTGTGATCCTGTAAATCTATTTTTCTTCCTTTAATATTTGGTAAAACCACAGCCAGCTTGTTAAATCAGTTTCACTTTTGTTTACATCAAAGAGGAGGCCTCACTTGGGAGTTGTAGTTTAGATGACTGTTTCTTGAACTCATCAAACTATTTCAAAGGACTACAAGTCCCTACGCCCTGTTGAGGTGGGACTTTCCATCTGTTTTGCTGGAAGCTCTCCTGTCAGCAAATGACAGGACAGCATCCAGTTTCTCATGTTTTTAGCCTGTAAATATTAGATAGCCTGCACCAGAGGTCTAAATAAAACCGCTCACATACATGTGTATCCTGGTTATGATCAGGCTTTTGTCTGTGAATGTAAATTTCTAATCTAAAATCGTATTGCTGTTTTAAGAAACATGGATGTGCTACCTGGAGGTAGAAGAAAGTAAGTTTAACTTATAACTGAACTCAAGCCTGAAGTCTGAGTTAATCAACCCTGAGATAGGAAAACTCTTGGGTTTCCAGAAAAGCTTATCATAGTCAGTTCAGTCAACTCAGAGCATGCTCACTGTTCACTTAATGCATGTGTGCACGTAACTACTATTTCTACTTTATTTTATACTATGATTCACCATGGCAATGAGTAAACACAGAGCAGACCTGATATTTTAATCCAGTGGAGGCAGAAATATTAATGTGCTGATGCACATTCACCTTTAAACAACACAACAGCAGTAGTAAACACTGCTAATAAACAGAAAGCAGGATACTGTTGAATGTAATCAATTTATCTAGGTTTCTGTGTATTCTTTATTGGTACAAAACATAGTGGCTAAAATGTATTCTGTTATTGTATCCTGAATATGATAAAAAAAACAGGATAAAATTGGGGTACTAGTTTGCAAGCAAACACATTGATTAAGTTGTTTCCCCTCATGTTGTTCATCTCTGTTTTGTCAGGTTCTGCCATAGTTGTCTGCAGGAGTGTTTGCGTCCACAGAAGTCTGTTTGTGCTGTATGTCGCACTACGCTGAGCCACTGGACTAAAGCAGATGATCTAGAGGCCCTCATTCATTCATCTGTGGCAGCTTGCAAGGGGTGTGGAGCTCAGGTAGGCATCATGACAGCTGCTGAACAAACAAAACACAAACTTGTTGAAATGTGACGACCTCATTTTCTGCAGTCCACTCACTGAAGAGCTTTTTTAGCACTAAACAAAAAATAAGGGTATGTTTAAATGCTTATTACTCTAATTTTAGCAAGTTTTTGTGAACATGCCAAAAACACATGTTACCTTTATGACTTTTCTTAACCGGTGTATGTATGTGTGTGTCAAGGGCATAGATTTGCATATGGACATCAGGGACATATCAGGTCAGAAATGTCCCTTTCAATATTTGAGCAAGCTCATTTAAATTATCTTTCTATAGTAGATCATTCCAATGTGCCCTCCTAAAGGTTATGAGATGAGAGTTTTTCAGTGCAGCAATGTGATTCACTGATGTTTTTAGTAGCACAACAATTGAGCTCTATGGTACAGACAAATAATGTTCTGAATTCAAAGACATCACAATGAGTAAACACAATTCACAGTTGGTTTTAGTCTCTCTATGTCTGGAAAATAACAAAAAACAGGGGGGAAAAAACTGCCTTATCCTTTAACTATCAGATCAGAGTCAGTATCAGCATGTGTTAAATGTTGAAGGACTCTGATCTGGACCTGAACAAAAAAAACTTGATCAGGACATCGGCATCAATTACAGTAGATGACATTTGTTATGCTATGCAGTGGTAATTACAGTGTTTTTGTCATTTTTTTCAGGTTGGCCTTTCTCAGATGAGAAGCCACACAGCTGCCTGTTCAAAATACCAGGAGTACATTGAGGAGGGGGTGAGAACCACTGCCCAAAGCCAGCCGGCCATCATAAGGTGAAAGAAAGGGCACTGAACAAACATGACACTCAGCCACGATTCCACAAAAACTAAAAGGGCTTGATTATAGTTCATTTGTTGATGATTCAAATTATTAAATCAAATTTTAATATTACACAAAGATAACCCTAAGTAAATAGAAAATGTTTTTATATGATTTCATTTATTAAGGGAAAAAACCTGTCCAAACCTACATGGCCCTATGTGAAAAGAGTAATTGCCCTCTTAACCTAATAACTGGTTGTGCCACCCTTGGCGGCAACAACTGCAATCAAGCGTTTGCAATAACTGGCAATGAATGTGTCACGTCACTGTGGAGGAATTTTGGCCCACTCTTCTTTGCCGAGTTGTTTTAATTCAGCCACACTGGAGGGTTTTCCAGCATGAACGGACTGTTTAAGGTCATGCCACAGCATCTCAATTGGATTTTCAGATGTAGGGTCAAAGTTGTGAACTTTGTGAGGTTGGTGAAGTCGGTGTACACTTCATGAATAAAAAGAAGCTGGATAAAAATCACAGTTGAAATGTATCAAGACAGAAATATAAGTGTAAGAAATCTAACATTTGTCATCTAACATCAACAACATATTGATGATGTTAAGTTGACTAGGTAGCTAACATTATGTGTTCGATTAGGATGATAAGCTTGCTTGTTTTGCCTTCATATGTGTGAGTGTTGGAAGAGATGGAGCATGTTGGAGTAGTGCTATGGAGCAGTTTTTCTCTGTCTCTGGCAAACACGCTTGTGCGTGTGCATGCAGGTGTCATGATACACAGTAAATCATTAACATACAGATAATGCTAATGTGCCAAGAAATGCAGCAATGTGACACTGTAGGCAGGTCATTTCTTTAGTTTTCTCTATTTCTGTATAAATATGACCTAAAACATGATCACATTTTCATGCAAGTCCTGAAACTACATGAAACCAGTTAAAAACCTGAATCCTACAGGGAATCAGTTAAACAAACAAGACAAAAACTATACTTATGTATTTATTGTGGAAAATTAGCCATTCTTAAATATTTGTCTTTGCCAAAAGTATGTGAACCCATGTCTTCAGTCACCAGTGGTACCCCCTATTCCAGCACGCCAACTAATGTTTCCGATAACTGTTTTATCAGCCCTGCACAACAGCTTGGAGGGATTTTAGCCTGTTCCTCTTTACAGAGCAGCTTCAACTCAGGGATGTTTGTTGGCTTCATTGCATAGTAAGTGTCTCGCGTCATTTCCTTCCACAGCGTTAATATAGCATTAAGGTCAGGACGATTCCAAATCATTACACGATCCACTTTTTCGTGAGCTTCAACTGACAAAAGGATATTCATGGCATTTTCCTTGAAAATGCTTGTACAACTCAGAATTCATGGCATATCAGTGTTGGCAAGCCCTGGTCCAGAGGCAGCGAGCAGGCCCAAATCATGACACTGCCATCATGTTTTACAGGTTGGATAAGGTTCTTATGCTGTAATGCCCATTGACGGTTGCCAAGTGTAACCCTTCTCTTTCAAGTCAAAAAGTGGTCTCTACTTTGGTCTCATCAATACACAGAAAATTGTTATTGGCCTTCACACTCATCAATATGGACTTGAGCAATCTATAGGTGGGCAGAAATGTTCTTTTCCTCTTTTCAACTCTGCCATGAACACTATTGTTGTTCAGTGTTCTTCTTACAGTGGATTCATGAACATTGGCATTTGTCAATCAGTCAATAGTCAGTCAGAGTGGTTTTTCTCACTGACCTGGACCACTGCTGATTCACAGATTCAGCAAAGCTGCAGATGGTAGCCCAGCTAATGCCAATGGTGCCATACACACCTGAATTAAGGGGAGTCTCACCAACGGCCTGACATTAGCTGCCCGTCAGCTTAGTGTGTCATGAACCTAAGGAAGTATCCCTTGTTCGAGCCATGTGATACATCTTCTTTAAATAAGTCAGGGTCAGAGTCTTATAGACTCTTGAATGTCATCTTGTTACCTGAAACACTCGACTATAATGGGCCATTCAAATGAATTCATAATCCTAGAGGTTCACATACTTTTTCCACACACAAAGATTGGATCATCTTCCGTGATTGATACACGAATAAGTGTTGTTGTTTTTTGTCCCGTTTGTTTAATTGTGTTTCATTTAGTTTTAGGACATAGATGAAAATATGATCATCTTTCAGGTTACATTTGTACAGAAATTCTAAAGGGTTCCCAAAGTTTCACGCACTATTGAATACAGTACAGTACATGCACTTCTACCTTACACATACAGTGGCAATTAAATGTAAAGATCAGATCTAATTTCATGACCAATTTATGCAGAAAACCAGGAAATTACAAATTGTTAACTTACTTTTTCTTGCCTTTCGTCAGCAAATAGAGATTTTTGACACAGCTCAGTACTTAAACCATCTGTGTGATTTGATTTGATTTTACATATCCTGCATTGTAAACAAAACGGTCAACCTGTAAGGTGAACCCATAAGTAAGTAGCTCTGCAGATTGTATTAACTGATGATTGAGGTAAAATCTTATATCACAGTTACCTTAATTTTTAACCTAATATATCCTCTTTGAACCTGTGATAAAATTGGAGTATGTTCTGTCCAACTTTGTTTTAAGTAATTGGCATTAAGCCTTTGCTATAAGGCATTCTTAAAACTAGAAGATAAATATTTTTCAACAAAAAAAAATCTAATCTCTGCTCTCATTTGTTACATATCAGTAATCCCTGTATATTTATCAATTTCTTTTTTCCCATTTGAGCAAAATTGCAACTTTCCTACATTTAAGAAACAAACCAAAAAAATGCACAAATAAACAACTGTAGCAACGACATTTTATTGTTTTGATTTCTTACCCCCAGTCATGTGCCAAACCGCTACACCTTCACCTGTCCATACTGCAACTGCCAGAACCTCGACCAGGATGGCCTGGTTGAACATTGCACTTCCCAGCATGCTCGAGATGCACGCCAAGTGGTAAGAAATCTGTCAGGGATTTACAATGTGATTATGTGAGTTGTTCTCTGCACAATTTCTGCATTTAACCATTGTCAATAATTTGTTCATAAATGTTACTATTCTGTAGGTGTGCCCTATCTGTGCCTCAATGCCTTGGGGGGATCCAAACTACAGGAGTACTGACTTTTTCCAGCACCTAAAGATCAGACACACCTTCTCCTATGATACCTTTGTTGTAAGTCAAGGCTCTATACACTATCTAGAGTTTCTGTTTTATTGTGTTAATCAGTTACCTTATTTTAATAATAATTGTGATCAATATAATTCTATCAATAAAATAATAATATTTGTTATTATTATATTGTTAATCAAGTAACTTATGTTGTTTCTGTTTCTCATCCCATGTCTTTACAGGACTATTCCACAGATGAGCACACAATGATCCAGGAGGCTCTACAGCGGTCCCTTTTGGACAACTGAAGTATGAAGAACAGTCCGCCTGAGGAGAAGTGCAGTGCAGTGAAGGGGAGATTATAACATGAAGTGTTCAGAAGACAGAACAACATACTTTATCACCATTCATCTGTCATGAGGATGGTGGTACTGTATTATTATGGTTAATCAGTTTCACAGGGAATTGATTATGTAACTACAAATAAATAGGTTTATTATTCAGAAAATAAATCACGCAATATGGTAAAACATAAAAACATCTTGTACTGTCTGATTTAGGAGTGCTACTGTGTTTCTGGTGTGATAATCTCTTATCTTTCCCCCAATTGAGTCTGTAGACTTGATAGTTTGTTGAATATCTACTAAGCTATGTTTGTTAAGCTGATAGCTCATTGATGACATTGTTGATGACAAGTTGTTATTACATTCCCTGTTGTCAATGGTTGTTATAAGAGGGTTTGACCACTAGGTGGCTGACTATTGCCAGCAAATAACAAACTTTACTCAGTGAAGTCTCTGTCAAATAATGTAAACAATAATATATAATAATCTTCTCAAGGGTGACCGTGCATGATTACTTTCAAAAGAGATAAGATGATTTGTTGTTTTTTGTTTTTGAGTTTATTAGCAGCTGTCTTTTTTATGCTGTTTTCTGGGTAAAATGTGTGTGAGTGAGTAAGAATGTGTGTGTGTGTGTATGTTTTCAGAGATCTACTTGAAAGAATTAATAATATGAGGGTCAAACAAAGCCACAGATGGCTGTTTGCTTTATCATAATGTTTCTCCCTTATGTCTTTGTGCCTGCTGGTAGATCCTGTTTCTGACTTCCAAAACTCATAGGGCTAATAGTTCATCCAGTGAACCAAAAGATGCAAGTAGGAGACCATCAATGTGTCATAATTGGTTAGTTATGTGATTTACATTTCGTGTAAATTTCTTTGCATGTTTATGGCCATGGGAGGGCAGTAGAGCTCCACCATTCTCTGACCATCCATGGCAACTGGTGGCTTTTTCACCAGTATCCTGGCTCTGTTGCGAGGCATAATTAAACACAGATTTCATTCTATTAATGTGCTTTATTCAGTGTGTATTTTCCATCTTAGCATTTTAACTGGATTTTGTTCTAAAACGGCAAACTAAAATTTCATTGCCTTTAGAAACATAAGTTGTTGTGTGGTTATTTGTTAAAATTTTAACAGAATAACCTGCACTTAAAGAAAATTCATGACATGATATAACTTTCAGTATGTACCTTACTATAATTTGTATTTTTTCATGCCCAGTGTCTGGTTTTCATGTTTCTCATCATCACTGCCAACACTTCTGGAAAAAATAAACAAATATTATTATTTGTATGCTTCAGAAAATTGACAGCATGTGAAGTAACAAAAAAACTGAAGATTCATTTTGCTTGGTTTTTGCTTGATATTTTTATTTTAGGTCTTAAAATGTGAATTGTAACTATTATGTTACCATTGTTGTTTTCCAAACACATGTATTTGTCACAACCATATACAGTAGTACAAATCATCACACATAGTTGAAATGCGTCTGTCTCCTATCATTAGGTAAATAAAACTAAATACATCCAGATCAAGTAGCTCTAGAGCAGAACCTTAATGCCTTTTCACTTAGTTTGTGGTGCCTATTAGGCCTAAATGTTTGTTTTTCTCTCTGGTTAAATGTAATTTTGTATGTGTTTCTCATGTATAATGACTTTTTGTCTTCAGTATATCTTGCATTCTCTTCTGTCAGCCCTACTGTCAGGGGTGCTAAATCCTGATAAATTAAAGCTCTTTAATTATTTAAACCCTGGCCCCTGAAATCAGACGCAGTGATTTATACCTGTGTGTATGAGGCATGTGGGGGAAGAAACAACAGTCGCTGCTTTGATGGATGACCATTGTGTGTGTGTGTGAGTAAGAGAGCAGTTAAAATGAAGGTAATCCGCACGGTGCATCAGTTGAAACTCTGGATTTGTGCAGCTGTCATAAACAGGCAAAAGGAGTGTGTTAGTCAACATAGGTAATTGTGGAATGTATTAAATAAGGCAACCTTTCCACAAACCCTTGTTTGTGTATTAGAAATCAGGGCAGTGCTATGTCACACCAACATCTTGCAATGTGTTTTTGAGTTTGTGCTAAATTTATGATGAAACTCAGGCCCCTTGGTGTACATTGTCCACAGGGAGAGAAAATCCTCTCATCTCTATTATTTCCTTTGTGTGCTTCTTGTATTTGTAGTTACTGTAGCTAAATGATATTACTGTTTCTCACCTAGCTCTATGGAGAATCTCACCCGCTAAACTTCTTGATGTAGTCCCCCCTTTCTTCTCTTCATTTCCCTTCCCGATCAGGTTTTGCTTCTGGCAGATAGAGGAGAGATGTTAGCTGTGAGAGAACTAACGAGATACTTGAATGCTTCTGGGCAGGAAGGAAGTCGAGCCGAAAAACATGGCAGAAGTCTTTCTTGTCTGTTTGGTGGCGGAGCTAAAAAAAAAAAACGGGGGGTGCAAGGTGGGGAATAGGAAGAAAGAGGGGAAAAAGGGAAGAGAAGTGAACACAATGAATAAAAATTTCATAAAGTTCTGAGTGTGGTTTCTTTGATGCGAGCAATAGATAGTGTGTATGGAGTCTGCAGGCTCTATGGAGGCAGCAATTAATGCTACATTTGCCCAAAGGCGCACTGTGAGAGGCGTGGGGACTGTAGCTTGTTTTAGAAGTGTGTCGCATCATCACTCTACCCTAGACACCCCTTAACCAGTCTTTTTTCTTTCAATGTATTTTAAACTCCCTCTTCCACCTAATTCTCCTGTGATTAAGGCGGTGTGATTGAAATACACCATCTCTGACCTTTAAGTTCATACCTCTTGTTAGCTGTCTAAGCTTGTTATTGCTAAACTATCATAAGTTTAGTCAATAGCTTTGTAATATCATTGAAATTGTATATTTTAGAGTCATGACTCAAGACCCAGTGGCACTAACATCTAAAGACTCCACTTTGTCTGTCTGGTCTATTTTTGGCAGCAGGTTAAAAAAGACTGAGCTAAAAAATGAGAGTGTATCTGTGATAATAAAAATAGTTTTGTAACACCTTATGCGATACACATGAAGAGTAACAAGAGATGGGAACTCCTCAAATGCCTGGAAAGTCTTTTCTTTTGGTATCTCTCTTTCGAGTTTTGCTGAGGCAGGTATATGTGATGAGGTGTGGGGTGTGTGAGAAGAGCACTGGGAGTTTGTTCACCGTAAAATTCCTCAAAGCCGGGAGAAACAGGAAGAGCAGGAATCCTGCCACCCAGGCACCACAACTCGGCAGGTCGGTCCTCTCATATGTTTGAGCAGAAAGTGCCAGTGGGCTTCCCCGACATCAATACTGGTTCTACATCAGCTCCACTTCCGCTTTTAAACTCTTAACAACCGACCCCCTATCCTAGCCAGACACACACACACACACACACTTCTTGCTCTTAGCCCAAAAGCAAGAGTTTTAACTTTGATTTCATAATGCCTGCAACCAACGTGGCCCTGCATCAGCTGAAGTGACTTGCACATCTTTTGTGTGTATGTGTATATACTGTATCTATGGCACCTTTTCAAACCTGACTCCTGACATTATTATGCCAAAAGAACTCAGGACAACACGGTTTATCTTGTCTTTAAAAGCATCTTGTGCACTTTGTAGCTGTAAATCAAATACCATATATTGTACAGGAAGAATCTTTTTTTTGGTGTTGTGTAACTTTGAATTGCTTGTGAAGCTACTTTGTGTGACTCCCTCTGATTCAGGCTGCAAAAAGGTTGTGAAAAAACTCTTCACATCAGTTTTAGGAGCTTCTCTAAAAACTTGGAAAGTTCTCAAAATCACTGTTTCTGCAGAAATATTCTCCTGGAAGTAAAAATTAATATGAAACATATTGATATAACTATCAGGAGAAATGCTAATCATTGCTTCTTATTTATTTATTTGAAATCCGCACAGCCACTGTACTAATATTTGGAATTTAAGCCCTCTAAGGTGTAAACGAAGTCCCTTGTGTGTATGTGTGTGTATACTCATGTAGTGGTGTGTGTGTGCCTGTGTCACAAAGGAAAAGCAGGCCAAGTGAGGCGAATGGTTCTAAATTTTACTTCCCCCTCTCTGTCCCCCTGTAGACCAGCCAAGATGTGTGTGGAAGAGAGTGAGGCCCAAGGCTATTATTCTCCCATTAATTTTTCCATTTGAAATCAAACCTCAGCGGGTGTGCAGGAGGGAATCAGAGCAGTGGGAGAGGACTAGAGTGGAGATAACCTTATCAGGGTTAAGATACAAATGCTGGTTGTAGCAGCATTAATGTCCAATAAGGGAAGCTATTTCACTTTTGAAAGAATCCTTGTTATGTCTCAGACTGTCTCCCTGCTTCTTCCTGAGTTTTCCTTGTCCAGGAAGCCCTTGGGAGAGAACACTCTCTGCCATTAATTATTTTGTATTTTGTTATAAAAATGGTTGAACACAAATGAAGTGCCTTTAAAAAGTGTTCAAGATTACTTTGTACTGTAGTGATCTATTTTCACTTTGACATGAAACAGTTGTATTCTGGTGATTAGTGTAAAAAAAAGCCTAATTAAATTTACCATGATTTAATATTGTAAAAAATAAAAGGTGAAATTTTTGCAGGCAATGTGAATTTTTTTTCTGCCCATCTATCTCTCACTGACCCACTGGAAAAACTTTCAGTTTATACAAGGTGTCTTACAGCTTTATCTTTCTCAGCAAACATACAATAGAGGAGACCTGTTAACCTTCATTTCTCCACCCTACCTACCCACACAACTACATCACACTTCCTCTTTCAGTCTCCTTCAATACCAATCCCTGCTTTCCACCCTGTTTTCCCTTGTCTTTCTTTGAAAAAGCGCCAGTGCTTGCTAATCTGTCAATCAGATGTTGTCCTGGTGTGGCAATGATGGGGGTCCATGACAGTGGGCCATACACCTCCAACAGCTTGCAGCTCCGAGCAGCTCGATGATTAACCAGGCAGGTAGTGAGTCAAACTGCTGACAGCAGAAACATACTGACAGGTGATTTGGAAGACAATGGTTCTGCTCCCTCTACTTAACTTGTCAAGGCAGTCAAAGCTCCTTCTCTATTAACTTTCTGACGTATCTGGAAAGATGGAGGGAAACACTCATTTACTGCATTGCACTCATAGATATTTGGACAAATACACTGAAGTGCATATGCAACAAATCCCTACATTCTTAAATGTTTTTTTTAAGTTTGTACAACAATTACAGTCTTATTTATAAGTTGCTACCCATAAAAAACACAAACTAAATAGTAATAATAAAAACTGGATGAATTGTTGGATAACATGAACAAATTGCAGCGCAAAATGTAACAATGGAATTGATTAGTAACCTGAGAAAGCTTCTGTTCTGATTCATGGCTTCAAAGTTACATTAGACGTCCACCAGAGCTTCAAAACAGTAACATATAATGGACATTATTATAGTACATTAAGTTGTTATAGTGGTTGTAATATTACTGTGAATGGCTTATGGGAAACATCATGAGATCTTTTAACTGTATACACACTAGTGAAGGCCAGACAGTTAAGTGTCAGAGCCAGCGATGCAAAAACACAAACCCAACATTGTTTTGTTATATTTTAGTCCAGCACTTCCCAATTATTAACCACTCCTGCAGTGTACCATTCATATTCAAGGATATGTACCTCCCTCCACTTCCTGTGCTTTGTGTCTTGTATCTTTACAGAAGGGAATGGACGAGACAGGCAGATCTGTCAATCAAAACCTTCAGTGGCTGTCCATAGACAGCCGTCCGTATACTTCCACTGGCTCCGGTCCCTCCTCAGCTCAATGAGTAACTAACCTGCAGGTACTGAATCAAATTGCTGACAAGCACGTAGAGGGGAGTAAAGGGGTGGGGAAATGGTGGCTGTGTAGGTGGATGGACAGAAAGGGAGGGGAGGATGGAGATGACAATGGCATCATTTTACAGCTTGGTGATTTAACCTTTAACTTTGCAAAAAAAAAAAAAAACTGTCTCTTTCCATGTTATCCTGTCTTACATTTTCCCTTTTTACCCCTAATTCTTCCTCTTCCTCCCTTAGTGGCATCCTTTGATGGGCTGTCCCTCTCTCATCTTGTCTTTTTAGACAGATGAGTGCTGTCGGCGCTGCCATCACTGCCCAGCTAAACATTAATGACTCTCTCGCCTGACAAGTGTTGGTGGGGCAGTGGGGAGGTGAAAAGGGGACACCTTCGAACAAAACCAGGGATGAAAAGGAGAAGTGATGGCTTTATCTGCTTGACATATTCTCTTTTGTCTCTCCGAACTTGCGTATATATATGTGTGCCATCAGCAGATTCTTGACTCGACATGACGGTTTTATTGCCCTGTTTTTCCTCCCATCTGAGAAGTTGGACCTCTTTGTATTCCCATTGCCCCTCATCCTTCCTACTGGCATTGCTGACATTCCTTCAGGTTTCTGTGGATGAGTGTGTGTGTGTGTGTGTGTGTTGTTTGTGCTTCTAGATATTTGTAGGTTCTAGTGTCTTTACTTTATATTCTCATGTGTGTTTCTTGGAGAGACCATCCTGGACTTTGTTCACCACAGTGACAGTGGTGACAGCAGGTCACGGGGGAAAGTCATCCCAGAGGAGTAAGAGGATGGAGAGAGGAGAGGAGGGAGAACCTGACTGGAGTGAAAGCCCTTTTCTAATGGGTTGCTAGAGTTGGGTGGTTAGTTTAGTTGTTGGGAATCGTCAACCACTACAATATCACATATAGTTGCCTGCAGGAAGGTTTCTTTCTTCCTCTAGTCCTTCCTGCAGCTGTCACTATTTTCATTCTTTCACTAGTCTCTGTCTCCCTCTCACTCACCATGTTATCACTCAGGCCAATGGCCTCTTTCCCCTGTTCTCTTTGAATTATTAACTCCCCAGCTCAGGGGAGTGAATGGGTACTGCTGAGTAGACACAGCACAGATCCGGCTTCACATTGCCCACATTTCGGAAGTCCGTCCATTTAAAGGGATTACATTGCGGGTTCCATCAGCCCCGACTCCATGCACATGCACACACAAAACCAAATTAACTGTTTGTGATTATAAACAGCAGATATCTGGATAGCGAGATAAACAAGTGGTTAAATCTTCCTGCCAGTATTCCTCTGCTGTAGAGCTGCAGGCCTCCTGTGGTGCAACCGCCCACTCTCTTGGCTTACTTCTCTCCAGGCAGCCTCTATCTTCTCTGGGTTCCCGAAGCAATGATTAACCCTAGTTCTGATCAATGCTTCTGCTGACTCTGATACATCACTGGAGCCTTGCAGCTGCCATGTAAAGGAAGCGTCAACACTGCGCTGCTCATGATAGAGTATGCCCAGGGTGTGCACACAGACACACACATGCATGCACCCACACACATACATACAGGGGTCCTGCTGCAAAAAATCTGTCACATTTTGTTGAGCCTGTTAGAAATGCATTTAATCATTTTTCAAGTAGGATTATACTTGGTTGTATTGTACAGTACATGAAGATGTTCCCTTTATTGTGTCCAACCTTTGAATATGTGCAATAGGCCCAAACTGTATTTAGAGGACTGTATAAACAACAACCAAGAGACTGATAAAAAATAATTCATTCATTAAGTCTCCTGACCAGTATATAAAGTTAATATGCTAAAATCTAATTGTAAAAACATACTTAAGGTGTCTAAATGTGGCTTAGTTGATGTGCTGAAGCTGGGATTGTGATCACATTAAAAAATCTACTAAAAGACATGTTTGTGTGTGTGTGTGTTAGCAGTTTTTGAAGAGGGACATAAAGAGAAGTAAAGAGAATGAGATAAACATAGAAACAGAAAAACAAAATGAAAGGAGGAACAAGGAGAAAGATTGGCATCGCTCATCACCCAGTGGTGCTTTACCTCGACAGCAGGGGGAAGCCCTGATTTCCTGAAGATGACAGGAAACACAATAGCAGAGTGTTCTGTCAGCACATCCTACTCACAGAGCCAGGTTAATGATTCTGTAGTCACAGCTGAGCTGGAGAGAGGGATGTGCAGAGGGAGGAACAAGGAAGAAAAAGAGGTGGAGGGGGCTGGCATTTAACTACACATGGGCCATCATTTCAGAAGCATTAGGAATGATTGTGTGTTTTTGTCATTTTAATTACCTTTAATCTGATCTCTTCATACTCGGGCCGTTCGTTAATGAGGCAGAACAAAAACTACATGTCACACATCTTTAGCATGCATCCACACTATCTGTCATACGGCTAATATGGCATGGTAGTTACAGTTAGAAAAACCCTCTACTTTAATAAAAGTTATGCATTTTAGAAGAAAACTATAAAATAACTTGTTGAGGGATTAAACCCACCATGTGACATCACAGACATCTGTACAAAAAACACACCTCATTCACTCACAGGTGCTGAAGTCAAAATTCTAACTGTTTTTTTTTTTTTTCCTTTAAAAAACTATTTCAAATTTCTATCGTATTACGTTAGAACATGTCCAACTTTTCAAGCTGCGTTTGGCGTCAGAATGTTTGAAATTTGTATTAATATATATGTAATAGAAGGTCTTCAGGAAACAAAAACCTCAGCTACAGCCAATGGCATTTAAAAACAGGAAAATAGTTTAAGATACCTACATGTCTTTATCTGTCAAACTTGTAAAAGCGGAATACCAGTATAGCATGCCAAATGTTTATTGTGTCTTTATTATGTTTTTGTCTGATTTGAGTTGTAACTGTCAATTCATTGTCAGACAAAATGACAAAAGAAGTAGGAAATTCTAGACATACTGTATCAGGACAAACTGCTGTCAGAGAAGAGAGAGGAAGGTCCAAAGTACCCCCTCCCATCATCTCCCTTCCAGGTCTCGGCTAAACTATTAACCAACTGCTGCTTAACAATATTGCTGACTGGTGTATGGAAACAGGAGGGATCAAAGTTATCATGTCGAAGAGAAAAGCGCCTTTCACTGGCCCCTTACAGCCTGTCCACTCAATCTTACCAGCCCATTCACAGGAGCTACCCAGAGCAGCACTTGAGACACTCCCATCCTCCCACTCCTCACATCCCTCCCTCTAAGCTCATTTTTTATTGCTCATCCTTTATCGTAACACTTCTTTCTCCTTTTCCAAACTTATCATTCTTTCATGTACATGACATTAAAGAATTATTTATTTCCACCAAAAAACATCTCCTTTTGCACTCCATCCTTTCCTTTTTGACTGCCCATCCATCTCTCCATCTGTCATCTGCTGGAGTAATCACATCCACATTTGATAAGGCTGGTTAGGTGGGTCATAAAAAGTTTATGCTTGTGATGCTGGAGTCTCATTTATTATCCTTGCTAATGTAGCAGTTGGGTGAAGGAGGAGGTGGAAGACAGAAGAGCATCAGAGGTTGAGAGCAAGAGGCCACCACATTAAGGGATCATTACTCCTCTATAGGATCTGTCCCTAGCTTTCAACACTAGATAAGTCCTCTTTATGCTTTATGACGATGACGAAAGCCAGTGCTTTCTGTCTTTAAGTGTTCCATAGCCACTAAGAGTTTGAGATGCTTATAGCTCAGAAGGTAGTTACCGTTCTCTAACCACAGAACTATTGGCTTAGGCCCTAATGCCTGTGTCTGTTTCTCTTACATGTGTCACCGGTAAATGTGAAAATGTGCTGGCTTTTAACTGACATTGTTTAGTGCTGTAGCCTGAGTCGTTAATTCTGTGCTGTTCTAACAGTCATGTTTGCTGATCAGTTAACCTCATGGCAAACTACATATGTGTTGATTTCTAAAGAGGAGCAAATGTTTCTGTTTAAAATTTTAAAACATTTCCATGCAGCTTGTCACCTGGTGCAACAACACGTGAAAACATTTTTCTACAAGGTATGTGGTGTATTGTCGGGTGATATTCTGTTTTTCTTGCTGAAATCCACTGAAACAAACTAAACTAACAACAGATTGATCCTACTAACAAGTATTGTTAGAGTTCTAATGGTTCTTGTAGAGTACAATTCTTTTCCAAAAACTATTGCACTGGGACATGTTCCGTAATTACTATGAACTTGGCCACTAGTTCTTTAGAGTTGGTCCCACATACTGCAAACTGTCCTGTTGTTGTAAATACTCTTTAGCATACAAAATTCACTGCTGAAAATAAGATTGATTACTCTTTGAGTAACATTTGCCACTGCCCAGCCACTTTTAAAGGAAAGTATGTCTTTGTGACACATTTTAAATATTAATGTTCTCAGTATAAACACATGAGATGGGGTTTGAGTGGCACAGACCAACTGGAGAAGTCAGAGAGCAGTGAGAGATGGACTAAGTCAATGTTGATTTTAGTCTTTTCATAGGATTTGGTGACAATAAGACAAATGTCAGTCATCAGTAGATGTATCCTTGTAGATGATTATTTGAAGGCAAACTTGCTCTGAAACACTGTTTGTGCTTCCTATGCAGTAGATTGCTACTCCAAATATGTTCCAACATCCAAACAATAAATATACAAATGTATGGTTTTGTTAAAAACAACAAAGAACATGATGGGACTGTGCAGATGGGACGATGAGGGAGTATGGGCATGTAGGAGCGTGTTATGGTTGGGGGGATGCTACCCAGAGGCGTAGATAGTGATAGATTGGCCTGGGAGAACTGTGATGCAGATCCACTCATCAAGATTGATGTTCTGCCATTCTGCTTTAAGTGCAATTAAATTGGCCCCTGTGTTAAAAAGCTCAGCCGATAACGTGGCTGAGGCTGAGATTACAATACATTTCCCATGCGCTTTCCTTCATCTACTTCCCTGCCACAGCCAGTCAGTGATTTACTTTCCATTCTCGACCTCTATTGGATGGGAACTTTCCCGGCATCTTGACCTGTTCGTCTTCCCTGATTTACTACTTTACGTACATCTTTTTTTGTTTTGTTTTTTTCCACATAGCCTGCAAAGTAGTTTTTAAATCAATGAACCCTAAAAGTTTTTAATCACTTTCTGGTTATTGTCTCACCACAGAATTGATCACTTGTACATTAGTGCATGTTTAATGTGTAATAATGCATGGTGATTACTGAGAGGAAGGAAGTTTAATGTCTTCATGAACAATTCCAACATAACTCATCTCTGGTGGCCAGGCTGGCAAGCTTTAGTCCTAAAGTAGTACTCTGAAGTAAGAACAAGGTCATGAGCAAATACACTGCTGCTTGTTTTCACTTTTGCTCCTTTGAATTTTCCCTGGGATTTGATACAGTTAGTGTATAGTTTTGATCAAACGCTGGGAAAATCACTCTCAGTTGTCCAGCAGCATATATACTTCATAATGTACTCAATTTTCTGCTAAATGGAAATATTTGCAATAATTCAAATTGAATGTCGATCACAGTCCAATCCATCTCTCTTTCTGTCTCAGTCTCCATTCTGCTGCAGGCCTCGCCCATCTCTGTCAGTGTCAAGTTGTTAACCCCATGTCAACAGTGGCGCAGGGCGTATTTGGCCCCGTTGATGGATGGGTCTTGGTGGACTTGTCCCACGCAAACATATTCTCAGAGTCAGCTGAGAGAGGTGCAGCGCGTGTGTGTCAACTCCTCCACCCACACTTGCACATACACACGTCCATCCATGACCACAAGTCCCTGGACTCAGGCAGTAGGGTGCCCCTCTCTGTCACCTAATGACACCCAGTGTGTCTGGTTTAGACCCAGATGGATGGAAGATATTTTATTCCTGCAAATGACAAACTTGACCCGTGTCCTTTGCATCATTATATTTCCTTGTGAGAGCTTGACATCCTGTTCCCTTAACAAACCGGTAAAATTAACTTTGCCAGCTCCATCCGAGTGAAACATAATAATCAAGGGGAGGACCATTACAAATTAGCATGACTGTAATCATCTGAGCAATCTTTAAATTTACTTACCAATAGCAACTATTCCTTCCACTTGGAGAGCTTCATCAGAGCCTGTGAAATACAAGGACAAATAATTTATAGAAATTAATATAAATGAGCATTTAATAGAAAAATGGGTTGATTGTATAAAATCTATAATATTTATTCTTCTTAATTTGAATTGTTTAATTTTCTATTATATCTATCTATTATTTGTTTGTTTTTTACATCTTTTTCTAACAATCAAACAAGAAAAAAATAGCAGCAACATCACCATATCAACATGCTAGTGAACACATGGTTTGGGGCAGAGATGGAGTCAGTACATGACTGATCACTCGTCAATATCACAAGTTCATCCAGCATCATTAGTCATCTGCACTGCGTCCTGTCACTCCCCACAGCTGCTCGCCCTCTCTCTCTTCTACCTCTAATTTTTCTCTTTCTGCCCAACTTTCTCTGTTCTTTTTATACTCCTCAAAAACACACCCAGATTCTCAGGCATTCCTGTCATGGTTTATGGGTGCTTGGGGTGAAAATAGGCTGAATAAAAAAGAAAAGAAGGGAGTGCTATGGCTCATATGTAGTCGGGTAAGTTTAGTTAGATGTCATGTGTTCTCTTTTTCACTTTTTGGAGGGGGTTGTCATAATGTGTTGTGTTGTCCACTGTGGCTCAAAGGGTAAGATTAACAAGGAGTCCAGGTCCCTCTTTGCTGTGGTTCCTTCACAGAGCACAATGACAGGGGCGATCCATCACTTCTGTCCCTAACAGGGTGGGGGTCAGTGGGAGTGGAGGCCAGGCTGTGGCTGGCTGATGGAGGGTTGTGGAGAACAGGATGGGGCTAGTTAAAGTTTAACCAGCTCTCTTCCTACACACTGAAGGCCACATTCAGCCACCATTCTCTACTGTGAGAGATGCTGATGTTTGATCAACTCAAGATCCATGACCCACCGCCCACTGGGACCCCCTTTCGCCCACTCATGGCTCTGCACCCACCTGCTTCCATATGGATCACAACAGCAAAATGCCAAACATTTGGCCATAGCGTGGGAAGAAAGTGACTCTGAGGTTTTTTCTCCATCTGAACATAGAACTAGTGGCTGTATTAACCCAGCCCTCTGCACGTGCCACACAGCCCACTGATATACTAACCATGACTTCATATTCAAAATCACCTCGCCTCTATTTGTCTGTGGTACTGTCATATCCGATGTTGACACATCCACGGTGGATCAATAGCAGTATTCTTCTTTGTGATTTTTAGAAGGGTTAGGCCTGGGGCACACCGTGGTTATGGCATGAAAAATGATGGGTGGCCTTGTGATAGTCATTTAATACACAGTTGCACACTTTGATAGAATTTGGCAAAACCCCTCTCCCTGGTGAGTTAACAATGCGTACTGAAAATCATATTTCCATGGTGGCCCATTCAATCTTATCCCCGTGTTCCAGGAAAAACTGTAGTGACAAATGGGATGTGAGCACTCTCTGGGTGGCTGTGGGTCATATCAAGTGAAGAGCAGGTTGGAGGTGTTAACCCAGTGTGTTCCTGTTCACTGGTCCAATCATCTTCATTGATTGAGCCTATGATTGAGAGGGTCCTACTTTTGTTCATGATATCAGTGGGAGGAGGTGAAGGATGAAGTAAGGGATAAACCATGGAAACCAAGGAAAATGGAAAGAAAAATACTCAGCTGTTCTGTTAACGTGCATTTTTACACAATGTACATTATAGTACGATCATTGTTCAAGTTGTGCTTAATATTTGTGATTAATGGTCAATAGGAGTGGAAATCATCTGACAACCTGATTTAATCAGATTTGATGTGATGACTTGAGCCTCTACACACTCTTAATAATGCAGTAATTTCACCCCATTTGGCTTTGCATCAGTGACGGAGTGACACTTCATGGGGAAAGGGGAAGAGGAAGACTTTTGGAAAGTGGCTGACGAGAGACAGGGAATGGTTTTGAAAAACCTAAGGTGCTGCTGGGTTGCAGTGAGAAGATGTGAGAAGTTTGAAGTGTGAGGGAGTGGAGTTGGGGAGCTGTCCATTTGCACAAACCCAAGACTCATGTCATGTGTCGGGTAGCGTTTTCTTTGCTATAGCATTGAGGTGGTTTTGACAGCCAGGACTTTTTCTCCTTCATACATGCTGCAAATGATATTACAGAAATTGTGTTTGTGGCCTTGCCTAGGCCAGGGACTCCAGGGAAACTGACAGGGTCACAGGGGTCAGGTAGACAGAAAAACCAAGGGAGAGAGAGAAAGTAGAAAAGAGTGAGATGGAGAAACAGAGACAGAATAAATAACAGACTCAACTGGAACATAATGAACCTGGAATATAGCAAACTGGTTTGAAAAAGTGAAACTGTGACAATAGATTAAGCTAAAAACACACATTTGCAACAATGTTAGCTATAAGTTGTTTCAACATTAAGAAAGGTCACCTGGGTGTGGATGTACAAGGATTACTCCTTCCTGAATCTAATATTTGCTACTTCTAGACTCTTAAGGCTTGCTCTGACTCTTAAATATTTCAGCAGTAGAAATGAACTGCTCTCTCAGGGGGGTAATTCGGTGCTTGATTGCCCTGCCCTGGTGTTTATAACCTAGGTAGGTCTGGGTCGAACTACCTAGGTTGGTCCCAACCATGCAGGTCTATACATCTCTAACCTTCACTAACAAGGACCAGGGGAGCAGCAGGGCCAAAGCTCCTCCATAAAGCACAATTACAAAGTAAAGGCAGGATTTTGTGCAGTTATGTGTGATTTCGTCCTATACAGCTCACAATCAATCTTTAATGAGCCATTGAATATTAACTGGATTTGTAGGACTGAGTGTCAACTCCCATGAGTGTAAGCTGGAGGCCTAAGATTTAGCAGACAGTGAAGATGAAGGAAAGAGGGGGAAGGAGTGTTTTACATGGGCTTTATATGCAAAAGTGGTTATAGTCAATTACAATTACAATCATTCACCATGGGAAGGACAACCAGGTTAATTGTAGTCTCAGGACCCCCCTTGAAGCTACTACAGTAACTGAATTACAATGGAGCAAACACTGGTGCAAGAAGGATGAGGACAAACGTAATGGGATCACAGATCTTAGAGATTCTGATAAATCTGTAAAGTCACAACTATAGTTGATTAATAACATCGACCACAACAGAGCCCCTTGTCTGGCTCCTCATGTAGATCTCTACAAGCCTGGAGCACAGACCAGGCCCTGCAGCAGGACTGGGTGATTCCCTGGACCCTAACCCCCTGCCAGGCTATCGCTTTGTCATTGTGCTGCCTGCTACTGATTAATGGACACAGTCTTGTGATCAGAAGGCTTGGACGTGGCTAAGGTCCTGATCTTTCTCTGTCTGAGAGCAACAGACAGATCTAGTGGACTGAGACAGATTAGGCCTTGATGCTGACCCCTGTGGAGAGACCTCTGGGGTGGAGGAGCAGGCCAGGGGGACAGTGGATAATGGTACGCCTCTCACACCTTCTAAAAGAGAACACGTTTATGGCTACTTAGAGGAAATTGATTTGATTGTGCAAGAAACGCATGTGTGAACACCCCTGGCACTTTTATTGGCTATTTGTCTTTTAAGTCACAGCTGGAAAAATTTATGCCCATGATGGGGTTTTAGGTGAGTGAGTGCTTGGCCGTGTGTGTTTGTGTGTTTAAGAGAGTAAATATTAATACATGTGTGCACATACAGGCATATGTACATGTGTGTGTCGTGCACCGGAGCAGGTCATAATAAGCGATGCATTGAAGGTGCACTTTAACTGGTTGTCAATCATTAAGTATCAGCCCTAATAACTAAAAGCGCATAATGCAAGCACTGGCGAAAATAAAACAACAAGATTTGTTGGAACACATTCATTCTCTGAATCGATGTCAACAGGCAGCTACTTTCCTCAGCTCGTGTTTTCCTGCTCATGCATCTTGACTCTATTAAATGACAAATGTTTGAACATGAATTTCAACTCATGATTTAACTGGGCCATCGAAAGAAAACTGAGCGTTTCCTTTCTGCCTTTAGGGATTTAACTTTTTACTGTTTTAGTGTATGGGACACAAACATAAGGCAGTGAATTAGTTATGAATCTTTGAACTGCTGATAGATGGTAGCTCTGCAACAGCACAGTTACTTACAGTGCTGTAAAAAGGTATTTGACCCCTTCCTGATTTTTTTAAATTATTTTTTTGCATATTTGTCAAACACACACAAATTTTAATATTACACAAACATAGCCCATTTTCCACAATAACAAAACAGGGGGGCATGGTTTGGTGATTACCACTGTTGCCTCACAGCTGGAAAGATTGTGAATGCACGTTCTCTTGCCTGCATTGGTCTTTCTGGGTACTCCCACTTCCTCCCACAGTCCAAAGACATGCAGTAAGGTTAATTGGTGACTCTTATTTTGCCCGTATGTGTGAATTTGAGTGGGAATGGTTGTCTGTCTTTATACGTCAGCCCTGTGATAAACTGACGACCTGTTCAGGTTGTATGACAATGACAGCTGGGATTGGCTCCAGCACCCACACAACCCTTAGGAAAAGTTGTTAGGATAATGGATGGATAGACAAAAACAAAACAAGGATTTAAAAAAAAAAAGTTTGTTTGCAAAATTGTTTTTCTTTATTTTCTCCTCAGATTTATGCTATGGCTTCTTGGGAGCTTCCAATCCCCTATGATAGGAACCACTTTAGAGTTATATTATACAGAATAGAAACTATTTGTTTATTGAGATCTAGTAAATTAAGTAATTCCAACTTCCATGCCCCCTTAAGTCTGGAAAAGAAAATTTTATAAAAACCTGAAAAGTCCTGCTCATCTGAACTGAATCTAGAATTACTTTATAAATGGATGCAGACCTCTGTCCCCAGAGGACATTATATTCTTTTATCACCAATGTCACATCAAAGTCAAGAAGCTTGTGTGGAGAGACAGAAAGATGAAGGTGAGGGTGAAGGTGAAGACCATTCGCCCTGAAACAGACACAAGCCTTATTCTGCTCAAAACATTCATGATTTATGCAAACTGAAGAATCGTATTGATTCGTAATTGATTTTCTTTGATATGACTGTAGAGCACCCACTACTTTACTGTTTGCCTGCATCAAGACAAATTAAATTCATCTGTCCATCCTTTCTCTCCATGCTGCTATCCATCAGCCTCATCAGATCTCCAATGACAAAACCTGTGTATGTGCATACAGTACACATGTGCAATGTTGACCTGGTCAATAGTGACTGAAACAGAAAGACAGACAGCAACACGTGAACACAAATAACCTCAGACAGTGCAACAAACAGACAAAAGTGCTAGTAGAAAGATGATTCACTAAGTCTATGTGATCTAATGTCTTTAAGAAACTTTATTATGAATCTATTTAATTGCTGTTTATTTACATGCAATATTGATTCTATTATCCTGCTGGTAAAAAGGGCTCATAGAAGCCTGTGTTTCTCTTAATGATGCAGGGTGTATGTGTGTATCTATGTGTAGGTCTACACACTGACGCTCAAATCTATTTAAGCCACAGAGTGTGTATGTTAATGTTTGTGTGTGAGAGAGAGTTATTTGGCCATCCCCACAGGGACAGGGCTTCTGCTCTTCTCTCTTAGGTAATGGAAGCAATGTGTCCATAATCCCAGTGAATGACTAATAAAAGAGAGTAGCGCCTTGGGCCTGTTCCCTCACCCATATTATGGATGAGTATTAAACAGAGTGCCTGTGTAATACTGTCAAGTCACTGTTTTCTCAAACACATACCATATGCACTTTATTTATTATTTTTCTTGCATATCTCCATATTCGCAAATGAAATCAAAAGTGTTCTTTACGAGGCAAGATTGCTTTCATTGGCGTTTATAAAGTCCTGGATGCGTGAATCATCACATCACCGGTGCTGGATCTATGGAGACACCTGAGGCGCTCGTGAACGCCGCCTTAATGGAAACCAAACACTTCTTGAATACTAATAAGCCATGACACAATAACCCACAATCCTCCACCCGATACCCCTGTACTTTCTTTAAACGCTATTTAATGGCCATGTTAGTGTTATACAAGACGCTCATTAGACACTTTAATTGGTTTGGCCGGTGTTGACAGCAGTGTTGATTGGCCAAGCCAGACTACAGGGTTGCTGTGGTGGTTTGTGGGGGTCAGTGGTAGGGTGTTGTTGGTGACTAATGTGGTCATAGATGGCCCAGTGTCCAGGCTAAGGAGCTGATTAGTATGGGTGGTGGGTGTAGGGTCTCCCTTTGGCAACATGAGGTCATACAGTTCTGTTGTTAACTAGTGAGGTCTATGAAAATCAAGGCCAGGAGAGGTGGGTCAGTGTGTACTAATTAGAAGACAGCTGAATTTAAAATGACCAGCCTTGTGTTTTGTATTGATTACGCTAGTTTTGTGGGGATGATGTCACTTTGCCATTGTCCAGGCTGATATTGCCGATTGGACATGTGTGCTGATGATCTTTTCTGCCAGTAGTACAATCTGTTTGTAGCTGTAGTGTAGTTAAAGTGGAACACAAACTGCTATTACACATGAAAGTGTGCTTGACTGTTTCGCAAAATGTAAGTGAGAATATGAAAAAAAGTTGTATTAAACATTTTGTGGCTGCTTTAAGTCAACTGAGGCAACATAAAAGCAATAGTAATAGTAGTTTACAAAAACTAAACAAGGAAACTTCTGCAGTTACTATAACATTTTAGAGCAAATTCACTCTAGCAGAAACTTTGAAGTGAAGGTCCTTGCATTGTGCTGACTCACTGTCATGGCTTACTGAGGTGCTTGTATAAAAGAGGACAATTGTTAGTGTTATTAGATAAAATGCCAAATGTCTAATGTGAAAAAGGCCTATGACCTTCCTGAGTACACGCAAGTACAGAGTAGGTGCTCTCCTGTGTTCCATTTCAGCGACTTATATGCTATTCATCTTTGATCAAACTATAAAAGGAGTGAATGAGGGAGAGGAGTCTACTCATCCCTCCGTCCACTAACTGCACTGTCCCAGCTCGGCCCTTTAATTATGATTGATTTGGGTATGGGGCATATACTGCTTGGCGGCCCTATTCTGAATGTACTTCATCACCAGGCATGGCTAAATGCTTTAAAAGCACTGAAGTGCCTGAGTTACAACATGGCATCAGACCTCTCATCTGTCTGTGGGAGTTTCTGTGTGTGTGTGTGTGTGTGCGAGAGAGTAAGACTAATCTCACCTGCGCATATCATAACACATGGCTCCCTCTCCCTTTATTCCTGTCATCCACCCCCCATCATCTCTGTCCCATTGATTTGCCCCATAAAAGGTGTTTAATTCAATCAACAGGAAAGTGAGTGCCTGTTTTTCTGGGTCCCTGTCGATATAGCAGTATAATCAATTAGAGTGGGCCTGCTAGACCTCCCTAGATCTATCTCTCTCTCACACTCTTAAACTGACTTGGTTTCTAAAAAACTCTGTATGCTGTCTACTTCTCACTTCACACACCAACATGTACATAAAAATAGGAGGTATTAATAGAACAGCATCCTGTTTAAACTGTAAGGCTACTTCAATAAAAACATATAGTATGTTTCCTCGCTGCCTTCAAAATATGAGTGAAATGAACTCAAGTTAAACAGCTTTTTTTTTTATGTTCTGCATTACATACTGTCCACAGTAAACACCTGAACAACATGAATATAGCTAAATTGCCTGTTCTTCTTCCTTTGTTCAGTTTTCAAATGATGTAACTATGCATCACCATCAAATTCTAGTATGGAGTGGGACAGATATCCCAGCTGATCAAATAATTTAATGGCTGGGATATCATCAACAATTATCCATAATACACCGGTTAATCATACTGTTAAACTGTTATTGATACTGATATGGTTATACTTGTTTAAAATAAATGATTACAGAGAAATACTGTATGAGTTCATAGGTGGTGCAGTAGGTAGGGCAGGTGGCAATTGCTAACTGTCAATGAAGCCCAGGGTTGGTGGTTTGTGTCCCTCCCTAGTGCCGGTTCCAAGCCCGGATAAATGAGGAGGGTCGCATCAGGAAGGGAATCTGGTGTGAAACCCTTGCCAGATCAAATATGCAGAGTGATCTGGTGTGGTGACCCCAAAAGGGAGCAGCCAAAACAAAACTTACTATTACATATTAGTTAAAATTGCTAAATTAACTTGAAATGAACTAAAATCGTCTGTATTTGTCATAAACCCCGCAGCTCCTTTAAGCAAGGCATTGCTCACAGTGCCTCTACTCTGAGCTTCACTGGATATAATATTTTAACATAATATTTCAATGCATTACACACATATGAGCGTGGCTGTATGCTGTAGTGCTTTTCACATAGGTACTAGAAGAGTGCTCAACACACTCAAATGCACAAACACACAACACTACACAATACAGGGAATAAAGAAATAAACGGTCAGATTCATCAAAATCATACAAGACTCTACCACCCTGTAAATTAAACAATATTTCATAATCACTCTGACAATGAGACAAGAGACAGCAATTTGGGCTGAGAGCTTTTTCTCAGTGGAGGAACACACACACACAATTACCAGAGCGGACATGCTCGGGAGACCCCAGACACTCCCCTAGTACCTGCCCAATCAAATGTCCAACAACAGACACCCACCCAGCCTTCATTTATCTTGTCCCAGAATATATGTGTTGTGTATCAAGCTAATTACCACCATGAACCATCCCACACACAGACCTAACCCAGACATTGTGGCGCTGTCCAGGGACATGGGAGGTAGGTAATTAGCCTTCCATTATTACAACACACACACACAACACAGACATACACTGAAAGAGTCACTGGAAGGGCAGTAGGAGGGCAGGGTGTTTGTGTTTCAGGACTTACTTTGTGTCTAAGGATGCTGTAGGTGGTCACTGTTAACAATCTAATATTGGTTGATATTTAAAGTAGCATAAGATTTGATCATTTTTCTTCACCTTTGTTCATCACAACCCCTGTGCCAGCTGTGGACTAGAGTCGGATTTGTTTACACCTTTAACTCAATTGACACTGTAAAATCAGTAATAATGGCTGCATTGAAGTAGCTGATGAATTTTTAAAAGTGCTCTTGTTTGCTCATTTACATATTTACTTATTCTCCTTTATTATATTGTGTGGGTAATTTGAATTACTATTTGCTTCCTTTATTTTTCTGAAACAGATTTCCTTTCTAAATCTTTTTTTTTTTGTATCACATTCAGAAGAAAAGTAATTGTTTAACTCATCGTATCATTAAAACAGCAGTGCACATACTCAATAATTTTCTGCTTGTCACATACCCTGGATTGGTTGCTGCAATAATTGTGTCCAATTACATTGTTATTGTTCATCTGTCTGAATGGAGAGCAGATAAAGGAGGATGCAGAGAATGACACATTAGTCATTTGTGATCAAACAGCCAACAACAACACAAACAACTCTGCTCTGCTCTCCAAGAAATCACTACTTTGCCAAAGCTAACTCCACCTTGGGGCCATATGTAGTGTGCAGGGAAATAGTGCAGGTGGAGTGAAGGTGTTAAAAATCTCATAACTCCAAGCAGGCCCAAAAAGTACACCATCCCACCACTGGCCCAGCTGTTGTCTGGGGGTGTGTAATTGTGTCAAAACCTTCCATTCGCCTCCAAAAGTGCCCCCCTAAAGCAGTTAAACACCTCCCCCCACATGGTCCTGGGCATCATCATTTTCCAGCAACCATCCATCTTCAACCTGCGATTAATTTTCTTCATTTCCGAGTACAGGCCATAAATCCTGGCACACTTAATTAATTTCACGGCCAACACGGGGCTCCCGTAAAGCGGGGATTGTTCTCGCAAAAGCCCATATTAATTATGCTATTTTACAGCCATCTCATTGAAGGCTGTGTTTCGTCTTTCATAATTACATTTTCAACAACAACGGGAGTAACAAAAGGAGTCTAATTATGGATTTGGCGGCATGCTCTCGTGTAATAAGTCAATGTTAGCATCAGGCGTTATGACACAGCGTAGAGTAGCCCTGCAGACCCAATGTGAGCCTCCATGTTTTATTATTCTTACTGTAACTATGATTTTAGCTGAGCGGACAATCATAATGCAGAACATATTGAAAGCATTTGGTGGCCTGCTGGCATAAATTGTGTTGATGAAGTTAGAGGAGATTATTGTCACATTGAGACTCTGATGATCATTACTCTTGCGATGGAGCTCATTGGGTCTCTGTAGTGGAGGTTGTCAGCTGCTCTCCTGATGTTCAGACAGCAGCGTCTCCCTCCTGTCAAAGCCTGAGACCATCAAGCAACACACAAGTATCTCTCATGTGTTCTAAATGTGCTTGTAGATCACAGAGAAGCACCACAGATTGAACAGATTAAACAGAGCTAAAATAGAGTGGTATCCAAGTTTGTTTACAACACTGTGCTCACCTATTTAAACTTTGTAAAACACAAAAAAAGATCAACATAGTGATTTTTATTCCTGGGCCTTGTGTCACGTTCCCCGCTGTTGCACTCTCCCACTGGTGTGTGCCACAGGTCAGCACCCAGTCATGATGGGTGACAGAGCCTGTGTTAACAGCCACCTACACACTTTGTCCGATGTCCAGCCTTCCACCCACACACTCCTGGAATTGAGCAGTAATAATACACTGAAACACACATGCTCAAGATCTGCCATAAGTATGTGATGCATAGGCTGTCATGGCTGTCTGGTTGGTCACATAGCTGAGACAGAAAGTCTACACTTGTTACGTTATAATGACTTTTACCTGTGATCACTAAATAGCCTATTGCTGAAATTCAGTTAATACAGTTTTCAAAATGAACTATACTCTTAATGGTCAGTATAATAGAAGGCACGATTGCTGCAAGCAAAACAGGTTTATGTGTTCGATTTTCAATTACTAGCATTTAAGCACTGGGAAATTCTTCAGAAAATTAGTTTAAAAAAATATATTAACAAATATTATTATCAGTGCAGCCCAATGTGGCACCTAATCCACTGTAGTGAAGAATAATAGAAAAGACAGTGACTAACAAACACACCTTGAAGAAACCTAAGTCTGGTTCAAACAGTCAGTTGAGCCAGGTTTAGTGACCTTGTCTTCTTCTAGACAAGACAAAGGACACATCAAAGTATAAAGATCATTGGTTAGACACTGAGAACCAAACCATGTGTTGTGCACATTATTAGAAGAAAGACAATACCCCTAAAAGTGAATTTGTGATAGGGACTGTGGTAATAATGGCCGCCTGGCTGACCCGAAAGTGCAGTTATGTCACCTCTGATCAGTGGAGTTACAGTCCACTGCAGGATAGTCCTTTCACTTCCTATTAGGCTCGTCACACAGAGTCTGTGCGCAGTGGCAAGGGCCATAAGTCCTTTGATAGCAACCTTGAACATGTGTGTGTGTGTGTGTGTGTGTGTGTATTCACCCATGTGCAACAACTACCATCATCTGTGTTTGTGTGCTTGTATGTGTGTGTGTTATCTCTTCGTCTCCCCTCCACTCCTTCTTTGTCAAGGCCATCGGTGATCAGTGGAGGTTAAAAGTTACAAATCACCCCTCCTCCCCCCACTCTGCCCTGCAACTTGCCACCTCCTCCTGCTCCTGTCCCCACCTGTCCTTATACTGGCCCAGACGAGGGCCTCCAGGGGCCCCTGTCTCATTCATATTTGGAGCCATGGCTAGTGCTGAAGGTCTTCAGGGGATCAGAGGCAGCGGAGGGCAATTACTCCTCTGCTTTAATTGGCATTATCATTTTAGCAGGCTGACAAAGATGGATCACCCAGCAGGACCCTGCTACTGTCGGTACAGGAGCAGGGGGTGGAGGAGTGGGAAGAGGGGAAGAGAGGGAGAAGGCGTCGACCTGGTGGGCATGATGAGAAAGAGGATAAGGGGATGAAGAAAATGTAGGTGGAAGAGAAGAGCACAAGACGAAGCGCAGGAGTGAGGAAATAAATCTGATACTAACATCAGCTGAACAACCTGAATAAATAACCCCCATTATAAAGAAAGGTGTGTGGAGGAAGTAGCTCTCTGGGTGTGTGAGGAAGTGCTAGCCCTTACTAATGTGTGTGTATGTCAATGTATGACAATTTTATGCCCGTGTGTGTGCAAGGTGGTAAAGGGCGGGGGTGGGGGGTATTAGTGTAACCCAGTGTGAAGCCAGGCGAGGACCTAACGAGCAGCATGGCTGTGGCTCCATAACTCAGGTCCTGTAAAGCTGTCAGTGGAATTAAGAGGCACCTATTATAGGTGCCCATAAGAGTTGCTCAATGCAAAATACCAGTCTTCTCCCTGGGGCCAGTGGCAGCAGATAATTTTAGCAACTTAGTGAATCATCTTCAAAGCTGGAGCCGATCTTTTTCAGTTCCATGGTTACAGCTTCTACGGTAAGGACGTATTCTTACAATATGTTCTGTTCAGCAACTTTATTTGTGCTTGTTGAATTCACATTAGCTTTCTCTTCTTCATGTCTTTTGTCACAGAACCCCAGATCTTCCAGCTAAGAATACTCCAAGATCTCCAGAATCCCCAGAGGCTGAACCAGACATAATGCCACAGAAAACACAGTGATGGATCGATGAAAAAGGATTATGAAGCTGTCCAGTCTGAATTATTGTTCTGTCTGTTGATAATGTCTTATTTGTCTCTTCCTGGCATCCAACAAAATCTGTCAGTCTGACTAAAAAAAGCGAGGGACGGTTGATGGAAGATGATGAAGTGAATGGAAGGAGGGGGGTGTGGGGCCTTCGCTTCCCGCCTCTTTAGGGAAAGAACATACTTGAAGGAAATGCAGTACGCTCTCTCTCTCTCTTTTTGTCCCCCTCTCTCTCTCTGATATGAAAAATGAAAACTATAAGGGAGACAATAATAAAAATAGCAGTATGAGTGGACAGGAGGGAGCAGTCCATTACTCACAGCTGGTTTGGGCTGCGTGGTAAAAATGTGCTGCTTGCTGCAAAAGCATGCATCACCGTTGGCCCAAAACAAATGGGCTGTCTCCAGCGTATTTACCTCCAATTGTTCAAGCATTTGTGGGGAGAGCTACGGCCTGTCCAGACAACTCAGGTCTGTCCATCTGAGGGACATGAGAGTGGATTATTGAGGAAACATGAAAGTGATGCTGGATGCGATGGATAACAGCAACAGAGGAAAAGACTGAGATGAAGGAAACACACAAAACAGGGAAAAGTCAAATCTGTGAGAATCTAAAAATGTAAGTTGAAATCGAAAATGACAGAGGAGCTCATCACAGCCTGGTTTGACAACTGATACAATAACCTACAAGAGTTTTCATAATTGTTTGTCATTATTTCACCTCTAAGAATCTAGAGAAAAAATATCTCCTACTGTCAGCTGGGCAAAACAAAACACACATCACTTAAGACTTAGACATGTGACCTGAAAAGGCTGAGTTAAACAGAGACAGACAAGGTAATAACAGTTGGGAAAACTCATTCAATTGGTCATAACATCTGAACATCTTTGTAAAACATTTTATTGATAAATAGAAACGTTTAATTACTGTATATTAATACTGGGTGGGAAATGAGCAAACATCATATTTTAAATATCTGATATTATTTCCTATATATGTTTGTCAAGTTAATTCTTGCCTCCTTTAAGTATTTATTTTCTTTTGTTTTAGTATATGTTACAAAGGAGTATCATTCTCATGATTAGAGATCTATTTGTTTTCTCTCTGAGGCCACTGATGATGTTGAGGAGGGAGATGAGGAGAACAGGGAGGGTTGTGTATAAACAGAGCGGAGGAGGCAGTAGGAGTGAGGGAGAGGGATTCACATGAGTCACAAATTTGAGTTTCAGAGTGTTCCTGGGAGGCTGTGACAAGAGACATTCAATGATGGGTAATCATTTAATTTGGCTGGATGTTTCAGGCACTTGTCTTTCTATTCTTGGTCATTTTGGATTTAAAGGGGCGATCAGAACAATACAGCACCCCGCGGAGCTTGAGGCTGGGATCTGAGCCGGCTTCACACTACAGCTTTACAGCTCAACATCTCCCATATCCTGGTGTGATACAGCTGTGCTTAATGACAGAACTCCACTCTTAAACAGCTCCTCTGATTAAGATGACTCTCCACATCGCTCTGTGTGGTCATTAGCCAGGATGGGCCTGCTAATGATGAGTAGTTTACAATATGGCACTCTGGCATAATCGGCCTCCTGTCATCATCTTGTGACAGAGAAGGAACCACCCAGCTCCAGCCTGTAGCTCTTTACCAGTCTTCCATCTGAAAGACAGCAGATTTAAAGACCATCACAGTGATAAACAGGAACGAGTAAACATATTTTCAGTTATGATAATCTGTCCTTAAGTACATCAAACTTTGCCTGATGAGTACATCAGGTAATATGCTGGAGGCAAAGTGGTAAGCAGTGAAACACACCTTCATTGTCTCCATCACATTACAGTTAAATTTGCTAGATATTGAGGTGTATGTAACAACTGCATTATTATTATTACTCCCACAACATCAGCGCTGACTGCTGTAGGTTTCATGTGTGGGTGTATCTGTGAAACAGGGCAACTGATGTAAAATGTACAAAATGAAATGAATAAAGCTAAAACAAGCAATGAAATGGGAATTGGGGAGCATGGAGGCACAGATGACAGAAAAAGTGAGAAGTAGAAGGGGGGAGAGAGAGAAAGAGAGAGCGAGCTGGTTATTTAATTTATGTGGGCAGTGGGAGAGAGTGGCAGTGATACATGGGTTTGTTAGTCAATTGATAAAGGAGAGGAAATTTCTAAAAAAAACATTCATCACCGAGAGATATGGCCACCATACATCACCTATTTGCAAACAACGAGTGTTAATATTTATTCTTGGGAGGGACAGAATGAGCCCCCCAACACACACACACACACCTCACCATGACCTAATTAAGCCAAGAGAATAGAGCTTAATTGGAAAAAGAAAACTGGATTCTTAACAACAAAATGCCTTTATGCTCTTGCTGTGTGTGTTTTTTATTTTATTTTAACACAGATACATATTGCCCCACATGTGAGCTTTCAGTTGTGCAGTAGTTGTAGTAATGGGGTGTCTGGGAGAAGAGGCCCAGATAAGAGCAAAAAATGAATGTACTTACTATAGCCTGAATGTCAGGAAAAGACAGTAGACAGCGTGTGTACGTAAATGCACATAAGCTATAAACAGCACACCCCTATGCTAAAGCACACATATTTTTTTGTGTAATGTGTTAGATGTTGAATCCCTCTGATACATTGCTGCAGGTGGAATCTTTCATCTTTTCCTCTTTCCTCATTCAGTCGACTTGGTGTGGGGAGACTTTTAAATTGTCAAGGCTGAAATTCAATTATTTAATCCCCCGTGATCGATCATTAGTTAAAAAGCCCCATATACAAACCATGTTACCCCTACCCCGCATTGCCACTCTTCAATACCACCTCTCCAAACCACCCATTAAGACATATAAAGCATCTTAAGTACTGAGGAGGGGGCCTCAGTCCCCAACTAGCAGTTTCCATTTAATTCAACAAACAAACAAATAAATAAATAGCTATGGCTGCTGTGTGGGATGTGTGTTGGGTGTATGCGTGAACGCATGGGCTGGGGTGCGTTCGGGATGTATTGGGGGCGTCTTTGTTGCGACTCATAGCCCAGATGGATGACTTGTACGGGGGAGTGTATTTATTTTGCGGCAAGGCGACATCAGGAGATTTGTTATTCCCTGGCGTTGCCGAGTTTTTCACATTGCTCCACATCCCTGGGACCATATTTCATCCCCACACCCCCAATCCCCAAACAGATTTATTTACAGGCCCTCTTCCTGTACACATTCACCCCCTTACAACACATGCATATATATACTACTACAGACACATATACTCATGCATGTATGCTATAAACAGCAGACATGTTGAAGCACTGATAACACCTTATCTGAAATACACAAATAAACACACCATCTTTTTTATCTATTTGATTCCAATGATAATATTCAACAGTTATGCCATTTTCCCCTTGTGTTTAGGTCCACAGTCTTTTCATGATGGGCCTATAATTGCTCTCATATATTCCACAAAGCAAGGGCTCCTCCTCAGCCTGGAATGAAACAAAATAAGCAACCAAATAAAGGTGCAACTGGGGAAGACTTGGTCTAAATACCATTTATTATTATTATTATTATTATTATTATAAATGAGCCAAACAAACTGTGATAGAAACTTATTTTGCTAAATGTTATATTCTTAAATTCAGCTACTTCACAAGAGGTTCTCTGAATGACTTGCCCTCTATAACTGAAGGTAAGCATGGCACTGCCCTGCATGTGGCATTGATTCTAATGTGCAAGCAGGGTGCAGTGGCTGCTATTCTTAATTATTCTTGCCACCTCCACCAGCACAGCCAGACGTGAGGACAAGAGTCTACTCAGGGTTTGAAGAGTTTCAAGTACTCCCTAAATGTCCATTATCAGCAGCAATCGGTGCCTATTGCTGCTGATTATCAGTGTTAAGAGACTTAAGGCATGTATACGAACAGATTTTTTTCATCCTTTGGTCTTACAATACAAGTAACTATCAGAGGTGCAGACAGTTTTCCTAGAAAAAAGAGGGAGAAGGAGAGAAGATAGAGGGAGAGACAAAGAGATGGAAATGAAAGATTAAGAGAAATGACGAGAGAACAGGGGGAGAAGAAGGGTGCAAGCAAAGTGTATAAGTCCCAAGCGAAAACCATCCCTCACTCCCCTTCTCCAAGAGGAAACCCAGAGCTTCAGTCTCTTAATAAAGGAGGGGAGGATGTGGTGAAACGCCAGACACTCTGCTTAGAAATGAATAACCCAGGGATACTGTGTGTGTGTGTGTGTGTGTGTGTGTGTGTGTGTGTGTTTCTGTATAGGAAGGAGGAAGATGTTAGGGGTTCTTCGGCCCTGGGTCTCTCACTATCTGTGTGAGTAATGATTCAGACTGCCAGTGTGGTAGTGTCGCCCCATCTATAACCATTTACACACAACCGTATGTACAAACAAACGCGCACACACACACACAAGATTAATCAGACAGGAAACAGGGCAGGTGGATGGACACGGCAGCAGGCTGGGTTCATCCATTCAGTGCTAAAACAGATGCTGAAAACATTCAGGGAGAGTTTTAGGTGACCAGAAGGCTCAGTGACAGCTTCACTAACACATGCACACGTAGCTTCTTTCACTGCTGCCCCACACACACGTACATTTCATCATAGAAGAATCTTGGTGAGATGAAACACATCCTGTAACATTAATAACAAGCTGACTATGAAATATCTGTAAATATTTATCAAAGACTGAAGCATTTTAAAGTGACTATAAATAATACTTTTATAATAGAACTACATCAATCAGAAGAAACTGACTTGTGATAAAGTTGTGATTAAGGGATTGTTCGAAGTGATGAACCTACAGAGAATTGTCTCTGAATCTGCAGCTCCCTTTGGCTTTAGTTGTCCATTTTCGTCATTTTCAGCCACAGCAGGCAGCTGTTTTCAGAGAAAAAGGTCTAAAAGCTCTACCCATTGTACACCACCTGGTCAACACCAAACAGCAGACAGACACAGGTAGCAACTAGCTTGTCATTATAATGGAGCATTTGGGAGCTACAGAGCCACTTAATTCTACATTTCATCCAATATCAATGTATATACACTATACACTGCAATCAAATTAATGACGTCCTTTCCCCCTACTGTATCACAACTAAATTTCATCATGACTGTTAATTGCACTGTTAACTATTTTCATAATCATTATTTATGTAATTCTTTCATTACCATTCAGTGCATACCACTGCTGTTCAGTTAACCTCATTTTATTCATCTTTTGATTTTCTTCATTCTTATTTATGGTGGAAGCAGGTTTTTTATTTTCTGTATTCATGTTGGCCTGATTCTTTTCTGGGTGTGGTTCTTTCCTTTCCTTTGTTTTTGAGCTGAGTGGAGCTTAAACAAGGCAAAGTAATTTCCCTCTGGGATCAATAAAGTTTATTGATTCTTGAATTTCCTTGACTACTTGGTAGAGTTAAAAAAAACTTACCTAAAGGGAGAGTAAATATTGGACTTACATGTGCCAGATGACTAGAAACACAACTCCAAATGAATTATAAAGTCGCTCCATATCTGCTACATGTGTAAATAATCGTCTGTTTGCTGACACGTTGTGTAAACACCAGCTATTGCAGATTTAAGTTCAAAAACAATGTGTGAAAGTCTAGATGACATAATGTTCAGATCTTAAACGGCATCTGAAAATATATCTTGTTAATACTCTTTCAATTATATCTCAAAACATTATTCACATTCACAAAGAAAGAGTATTAGTAGTAGACATTACTGACCATGAAGTCATGCCTCCAGTGTGAGCAATGGTCCCTTCTCTCTTTGTATGTGTTAATTAGTCAGATAAAGTGGGTATTTTCTAAAGTTATGCTCTTCTTAGAACAAACTTCTCACATTTTTCAGGTTTCCATGCATGTTGCAACACAGATATAGTAAAACAAAGAGGAATTTTTGTACTAAAGAAGTAATATTTGACAAATAAACAGCTACGTTTTACAATAAACAAGAAAAATATGTGCATTTACAGACGTTAAATGAATAAATGTGTCAGTGTGAGGAAAAAACTTCAGCCAGTAAATAAAACAACCATTACATTAGGTGACGTAAGTGAACATGAGTCCTTCATAAATAGTGCTTGTCCTGTGGGTTTAGAGTAGGTCGGGGTGTGGTCCAGTGGTCAGGGAAATGGCTGGATGACCTGAGCTGTGCTGAGTCATGTCCCAGGTGAGGGATAGAGCTGCCTCCACTGGACTCCAGGACGAGCACTTAACTTGCAGTAATTACTGGAAACAACACTGAGAACATGGCAATGTGGAAGTTGTGGAAGTGGCTTGAAGATTTCAAATTAGTCTGTGAGCCTCTTGAGGCACACTGCGGGGAAACCAAGATTGTACTGTGGATGTTTGAGTTGGTTTCTCAACATCCTCTGGATTTATGAAACAGGAGTGTATCACTAAAAAACAACAACAACTGCAACAACATGGTTTGCAACTGCAGTTTATATCATTTCGTCATAAAATCTGTAATATACAAAGATATTTGTATGGATAATGATCTAATAAACTGTGGACACAAATAGTCAACACTGATTGGGTTAGCAGTAAAAGGAGGAGGAGGAAAGGAGTAAACCAGAGAGCAAAAAGCGAGCAATCAGAAGGTAGATTGTGAGTAGCAAAAGAAACAGGTTAAAAAGAGAGAACAAACTGAGCAGAAAAAAAGAGGAAAAGAGGCGAAGGGAGAGAAAGAGAGAAGGACCCTGCGAATGAGACCCAAATGGCTACTAAAAATCATTAATCTTGTGGGGATCTGTGTCAGCGAACGGCAGCAACACAAAGAGCTCTCGGAGCAGCAAGGAGAGCAGCTCACTGACCCGAACCCAATTGGTTGAGAAAGGCCCACCAGGCTTTAATAGACTTTTGCTGATCCGACACTTGTTTGCTGGGAGCCACAAAGAGGCGATTGCAAGGGCTGACAGCGGCCTGCAGGCCTGGGGGCTTCCCTTCTGGCCCATGATAAATGACCCGGGGTGGGCAGGGCCAGGGCCAGAGGAGAGAGGTGAGTGAGCCAAGAGGCAAGGCGGTCACTCAGCAACGGAGGGTGGACAGAGGAGGAGAGAGGAAGAAAAAAGGGAGAGACAGAGAAGTGGAGAGTAGAGATGTTTGATGAAAGCAATATCTTCAGATCCATGGCGAATGACAACAGGTCCAGAGACTATGAGACACAGGGAAAGTGGTGGTGGTGGGTAGGAGCACCTCAATCATCCTGATTGGAGGAAAAAACAATGAGAGAAAAAACTGGAATAAGTTGAGAGGAGAGGAGAGGAGAGGAGAGGAGAGGAGAGGAGAGGAGAGAGGAGGGAGGAGGAGTCTAAAGCAGAGACAATGTCTGAAGAAAAAAAACCCCGCCAGCTCGGCTCTTCGATCTCACTAAAAATGTCCAGTGCGGCATCCCACCCATCCACCCACCTCCAGATCAATCATGCCCACACACTCACACACTGCTGTTAAACTGAGCAGGGGTCTGCTGGCTCATATGGCATCTTTTTCAGATTTTCACAAATGAAGAGTGAGAGCAATAAATCTGATCATAAACATTTGTATATTACAATCCAAAAATACATCTCTGATATTACACAGTCATTTGAGGCTTTATAAAACCCTTTCTTTACTCCGAGATTCATTTATACTGTAGATGACACATATTTTCCAGAATAGTGTATGAAGTGAAATTTAATATAAGCCAGAGATGGAGTCTGACAGCTCCATATGCAGACAATTACGGAGCATGAACAACAAAGGAAGCTCCTCAATGCTGACATGTTAATGCCAGACTGCGTTTCACCAAGGGAGTGATTCTAAGCAAAGACTATCATCATTATTTTGTAAATTTTATAGACAAAATTGATCACTTTAATGGTAGTAAGTACAAATTGTCATTATACATCATAACATTATTCAGTACGTCGTACAAATCAGTTACTTGGATGTTTCCTTAGAATTACAGAAGCCAGTTACTGTCTTAGAAAATGCGGATGTAAATTGTGGTTATGACCAGAGAATATGGGCTTTAATTATGTTATGGCTGCACTCTGATATTTGGTTCTTGTGGCATTGCCTACACTCTGTGGTTACACAGGCCCAGTTTATGATAAAACCCAATGTTTCATAAGCCTCAGCCAGCTGGAAGGAAGCCAAACTATTGTGCATAGCAGTTCAATTTACATTAATGAAATTAAATGACCACTGCAAAAGGCAGATTTATTGTTCTTTTTCTTCTGGGATTAAGTCACTACAGTGCCAACTGACATTTATTTGTTGTTATATTTACAACGTGTCAATCAGAGACATCTAATCTCACAAAAGGCCTACAATTATGCCTTGGCCTTGCCATCATATTTTTATGTCCTCTCACTACCCCACTGTCATTTCAAAAAACACTAAATAACTTCAGTTCTTAAGTTGGAACCGTCTGCATGGGGTTGGTGCCAAAATAAGACTGGGTGTCACTGGTGATACACATCAAACTATTAGCAATGAGTACATGCGCCACCAGAGGCGCCCTGTCACAAGAAATAAGCCATAATTTTCTCTGCAAAAACAACTACCTTCTCGCCGAGCAATAAGTGGCAGTGTAACTGCTGTGATAACAGTGGTGAAGAATAATGACTGTCAAAAGTGACGTCTGTGCGTAAGGAAGACAGCGTGCAGAAGATAAACATTTGACTTTCACTGTTAAATCGATGCCTTTTCATATAAATGAGACTGCCAGAATCTGCACTTATCTCACCTCTTGTTTTCCTGGAAGACTCCTCACTCAGTTATCCCTGATGGGGACCATCAGAGGCTGGCCCCTGCCTGTTAACACAGACGACACGTCTTAATAATACATGTTTTCGCAGAGATAATCGATCAGTCTGGAGTAAACAAGAATGCCTGAGTAACTGCACGTTGTAAACGGGAGATGTTGGATAAGTGATTCAAAGGCGACCACTGTATGAACAATCAAGATGAACTGTTATAAGCTACTTTAAACATGTCATTCCTAATCACAATTGTATTATGTCTATTTTATGCCAAAACGAGGTAGTTGAATTAATGGAAACACCTGTTTACACGCTGTGATTCGGGGTGTGGAAACTAATTATACAGTTGGGGTGTTAACATACATTTTTGTTTTATAACATCAAACTATAAAATGCCACCGCTTAGCTGAACGTGCCTCAATTGAACAACGCCAGAACAAATTTTAATTAGCCTACTGAATAATTATAAATGTTCTACAAATTCAACTTGGCAACTCTATACTGCAGTGAGAGAAAACTGAGGGATACGCATTGCTTGGTTCTCCACGTGTAGCCATACGTCCAGAAAAGAGTAGTTTAATGAAAGCGGTTACAGGTAAAACTTTTTGGAGGTTGAAGACGCACCAGCTCTGCGCGTCGCTTTTTCATCCTCCTGCGTCAAAGCAGCACTTCCGAAAGCGCCGTCTCTCCATCTCCATCCCTTACTCTCCCTGTCAAGGCCCTTCCATGTCGGATACCTTCTGTTTTGGTCTGCAGCATTTACAGGAACGGTCGGGGGGACCATTACAATTAATCATTACGCACGACGGCCACGGCCAAAAGACGACAGAATAAAACGATTAGTTTACCTCAGAGTGAAACAGAAAGTCAGATTCTGACTAAAAGAAAAAAGTATTCCTCATTGCATCCTTCAGTACAGACGGAGTTTGAGTTCTTCCAGATAGAAGGGGTCTTGGTAGTGCAAGCCGGCCTCTGGGCAGCAGGTGCACATGCATGGATAGGTTAGGAACAGAAATCCATTTTTTTTGAGGAGAATCATTCCTTTAAACCATGGGCCTCCTGTGTGAAACCAATGGGCCTGTTGCTGGTGTGAGATGTGAGCTGTGGGAAGCTCTGCAGCGACTGCAGCCTCCATGCGTCAACTGTTAAATGTAACATTTTAAAGGTGATTTTATTTCTGTTATTCATTCCTAAAATCCGTAGGATGGGACTCTCATTAGGGGCGAATAAGCAAGCATCAACACTTTTTTTTCGCTGTCCATAAGCACATGGATCACTTAATAGATCATTAACCACCGATATGCTGCTGACATGGACGCTTTTTTACATCTCGTCTCTCCATTACAGCCCGTTATTACTAAAGGGGGAGAGCCGCCGGCAGGCCTGCCTGGATCTATTAGGCGTTGGACTCGGGCTATATTAGAGAGCATTACGACCTAATGGGGCTGCCGCCGGGTCGGCCTAGCTGGGAGGAGGTTTTAGAGCAGCTCGGCTCGGCACGACTCGCTCAGGGCGCTTTTAAAGTTGGATATGAGAAACCGAGAAGCTCGCCTGCGGGCTCAAGAAATAAAAAGAGAACGACTAACTTGAACGCAACCTGCGCTCTTTTGATTGCGCATTAAAAAAGTACATATTTTTGTGTTTGAGTGCATCAGTAAGGGGTGATGCCCAGGCGCTTAAGATGTTCAGCTATAAATCACTACTAGACTACGGACAACACGAAGTTCAGAGTAGCTTTTATGAGCGCTTTAATTAGCCGCGCATCAAATTAGCCAATTATTATAGCTATGTTTGGTTCAAAATAATGTAGACGCTTTAAATTATATAACAAGAGCAACAATAATAATAATAATAACAATAATAATAGTAATAACGATAATAATAATGTCACAGTTTATTAGTATGTAAGTGATACAACTGTTTTTTCTGTAAGATGTGTGGTGTTTGCTTGAAAGATGCTTCATGAAACTGTTAAAATTTCTATTTTAAATTTTTATTTGTAAATGTTTATTTCTATAAATTACTTCAATGTATTTCAATTAATTGTTATCCATGTTACATTTGCAGCTAAGTGCAAAAACACGCTTTAATTATAATTTAACTATATCTTAGAATTGCATGAAAAATAGCCTTGGTTGATGTGGGTTATGATTTATGACATGAGTTGGATTAAAGGTTCATTTATTGATATACTGCTGCAGAAGTCAAACTGATTAAGAATTTAAACTAAACAAATACGTCCTTCATTATCTTACATCCAGCCTGATCAATAGACGCTGATCGCGGCTGTACTCAACCGTGGATATGAGGTGGAAGCGAAATGATAATTCAATCGATCCTTAAAATCGATGCATTTACAAGCAGTTTCTTGTAAATGATTTGCCGGGAAATGAGACATTTGCTTACACTACTTTTTATTTTGGCGCACAATTAAAATACACACCAGACCGACGGTACACGCACACATGCTGGAGGATCTGGTTGTATTTTGGCCAAACTACCTGTTAGACAGAGTTAGTGAGATGATTAAACATGTGACGATGTGTGTTTATGAGACTCAAACGACAGAGATTAATTGTTGTCAGTCATAATTGCAGGATGTGACCTTTAAAACGAGCAATCAGCGCCGAGACGGAAATCAATGAGCAAAATAAAAAGCTATATCAGAAGCTTCACGCCAGCTCTGCCGGTTCATGTGTTACCCACGCAGGGGCAGTGTTGAGCCTGTTTTCTGGCGAATCTCCTGTTGTGATGCTGCCCGGTGTAAAACAAACTGTCCGATCCAAGATGCGCCTGATGTGGGAATCTGGGGGTAATAACAGACTCTGAACTGAGTTAACTTTACTTTTTCCCAAAAATAATTACGCTGCGTTACAGCCCATAATGATTATAACACAGGGTTACACAAATACACTCAGGAGTGTCATGACTAAAAAAATTTAAATATCTATTAAGTTCAGTGCAGCGAGGTCACATACAGAAAATCCCAAAAGTACAGAGAATCCCAAACATATAAGTTAAAACCTGAATTAAGATTTTAACATGAGTCTCCACTGTTGGCTATATAATATAGTCTAAACATCTAAATCTGACTGTAAGACAAGTGTGTTTATGACTACAACATTAATAGCGGGATAACACAAAGTCTTGTTTGCGAATAAAGTCAAGATTCAACTTTTCAATATTGTTAAAATTTGATAAACTGTGTTACAGTTTACTTTGCCCTCGACCTTGATTTGCTGCTTTACTTGTGATTCATTATCTTAATCAAATATGATCTAGTCTATAATCTATTATCGAGTCTATAAAACCATTTAATGAGTCACTTAACTGAATCGATTATTAATGAACTATCAACATAATGAAATAATTCAATTCTGTTCATTTCAACATTAAAAAAAAAAAAAAGAGCCCCCTTCCAATCAAAATAAGCAGTTTGAAGCACTTTCATGACTCGTAATGATGGTGTCTCTTGTCTGTGTTTCTTCTTAGTTACATTTTTCTTTTCTGGAAAATGGAAACAACTGGAAAAGCTGTTCCTCACAGAATACTAGAATTTTCCACATTAACCTTTTTATATATAACTGGAGTTTCAATATTTAACGTTTTATTATATTCTTATGTTTTCTGAGGGAGTGCTGTTAGAGAATCCGCGTTGAGTTTACAGCACCGGAGCTGTTAGCCGCTCACATCACTCTCACTGAGACCTAAAAGTGTCAGAAAAGAAGACGAGGAACAACGCGTTACACCGGAGCCACGGATAGTGTCCATGATTTGAAGGCATTTCTCTCCCTCGCCTCCACTTTCCTCCCACCTTCTGCTTTTAGGGTAGTCGGTCAGCTGACTGTAAACTGTCAAGACTGGACTGTGAGCCCTCCTCTCCTCTGTTCTCCTCCCTCTCTTTCTCTGTTTCGGTGCAGAGTCCTGCTCTCCCATTGGAGAACTGAGTGCCACGGATCCTGCCTTTCAGCTCCACGTCACGGTGCGCTATAACGATAAAGCGCTGGCTGGCTCCAAGCGCAGTCTGCTGGATACCAGAGAGTGAGAGAGAGTGAGAGAGGCGAGCCTTTAAATCTCTGCGGTGCAGAGCTGGAAAAGCTGCTTCTCAGCGAAAATCAGACGCCCTATTTACTCTGCTTATTTGCTCCTTTTAATTTCCTGGAGAAAAAAGGGACTTACAACCAAGAACTTGCAACGAGGACTGGTGCCCGTCTCAGCGAACAAACGTGGTATTTCTTTTATTGTTATTATTTATGTTTTTTTGTGTGAATACACTTCTATTGAAGGGACTGACGTTTTACTTTTGCACTGAGACGCATTGCTTTCTACCTCCTGCCTGGTCTGTCTGCCAGATTATTCCAGCAGAAGTAGGCTATATGACGCAAACCGTGTGCAGAGCATTAGTCTGAAAGTTTTCCTCCACTACTTTTTTTTCATTTTCCTTTTTTCCACCAATCACACGGTGTTTCATGCTACAGCAAGTCAGTGCACAGCGGTGGAGGAGCCCAAAGAACTATTGCATGAAACAAGAAAGGAGAGAAGAGACGCTGATTAATAAGTCAGTTTTTGCAACGCTCGCAAGCACCTTTGCATATCTGCAAAAGAGTCGCGACGGCAACATGAGTGCAGAGCTGAGCATGGGCCCGGAGCTACCCAGTAGCCCACTGGCTCTGGAATATGTCAATGATTTTGACCTGATGAAGTTTGACGTGAAGAAGGAAGGCCTGGCCGGGCTGGAGCGCAACGGTGTGCGCCAGTGTAACCGTCTTCAACCCCAAGGCTCTGTGTCCTCCACCCCTATCAGTACACCCTGCAGCTCGGTGCCCTCCTCACCCAGCTTCAGTCCCACAGAGCAGAAAAATCACCTAGAGGAGCTGTACTGGATGCCGAACAGCGGGTACCATCAACAGCTAGATCCACAGACTTTAAGCCTGACCCCAGAGGACGCAGTGGAGGCCCTGATCGGAGTCACAGCTCACGGCCACCCTCCACCTCCGCACGTCCAACAGCAGCTGCAGCAGCAAGGCGCTTTCGAGGGCTACAGGGGCCCGCATCACCACCACAGCCACCACGGCCACGGCCAGCAGCACCATCACCCATACGCGGGAGGCATCCCGCACCACGCCGACGAACTGTCCGGGCACCCAGGCGGACACAACCACCCACACAGCCAGCACCACCATCATCACAACCAGGACCCCGACAGCCCGTCCCCGGTCTCCCCAGAGTCCCACCAGCCGCTCCACCACCACCGCCACCATCATCATCATCATCCGCACGGCCACCTGAGCCAGTCAGCGGCGCACCACAGCTCCGGGGGCGGACTCAGCGTAGAGGACCGCTTCTCCGACGACCAGCTGGTGTCCATGTCAGTGAGGGAGCTCAACAGACACCTACGAGGCTTCACCAAGGACGAGGTCATCCGCCTGAAGCAGAAGAGGAGGACCCTGAAGAACCGGGGCTACGCGCAGTCCTGCAGGTTCAAGCGGGTGCAGCAGAAGCACGTGCTGGAGAACGAGAAGACACAGCTGATGAACCAAGTGGAGCAATTGAAGGCGGAGATCAGCCGGCTGGCTAGGGAGAGGGACGCCTACAAACTCAAGTGTGAGAAACTGACGGGGTCAGGGGCCAATAACGGGTTCCGCGAGGCTGGCTCAACCAGTGACAACCCTTCATCACCAGAGTTTTTCATGTGAGTTGTCATAGCCTTTTCTTGTGAACCCCTTACAACAAACTTTCCCCTTCCACCCCCACCTTTCATTTCTCCACAAATGACTGACTGGCTGATGAACAGATAATAATCCACACCTCCAATGCTGTTTATGATTATACTAATTACGGTAACAATTATATTCATATTAGAAGAATAATCCATCAAATAGTATTCTCATATATAATCATCTGTCATCCATCCTCCATCCATGTATCAACTGAGATACAAAGAGCAATGTAGAGTGATCAGTCGCAGCATCTTTGTAGATTAGTTGCTTGTAGTGAAGAGACTTTTTGTAATTCTTCAAAGAAGAGGATCGGCTGATGAACTTTTTCTCCTTTGAGGCTACAGCTTTTTAAGAATCTGTAAGTAGTGTGGGATGGAGACAGTTGTCTTGTAATTTTGTTCTCCAACACGATGACATTGTTATGAAACAACAAGTAGCGTTGGCCTTACAACCTGCATCACATGAGATTCACATTCGACAAGTGGGCCCGTAATCTGGGTTAATCTACAAAAGCAAGACTCCAATTTATGCAAATTTAACTTCTGTCTACTAACCCGTCACGGGGGGGGGGCATTTTTATGCAACATCTCATTGATTTATTGCCTGCTTGGTTATATTCGAATATATATTGAAACAAAAAAATCTGCATTAAATATTAATCCTGCATGCTGGACATGTATGGTAATAATTTCTATTTTGTACTTTCATCTTCTCGTGTATATTAAGAGCATGTTGTTGATCTGCGCTTCTCCATAGTTTTTGGGGGGTTAGAGAAATGCAGCGGGGACAGAACAGCAGGACTGCCGGTGAAGTATCATATGGTGTGGGTTTCTTTGGGCTTGTAAATATTATGCAACCGCAAAACTGCACAACAAGATTGAGGAGGCTGGTTTGAACTTCTTTCTTTGTGTTGTGTTTTTATTTCATTTATTTTTTATGGGTTTTTTCTATCATTTGGGGAATTGTTTGAGAGAGGAGTGCATTTTTCTGTTGCATTTAAATACGAAAAAACTTTGTGTGTCAAGTGCACTTTTGGATAATGATTTGCAAGTTTTCATTTTGAATTTTGTGCAGACCCCCCTCCAGGAAGACATACTATGATACTATAGGCCTAGATAAGTTACTAAGTGCAAAGTTTCAGACACTTGTGTGAAGCCGAGGAGACAAACATGTGGCTACGATATCACTGGACCCAGATTGCACAGTTATTACGCACCAAGGCGAGCTTATACGTTTTCCACATACTGCTTAACACACACACACACACACACACACACACACACACACACACACACACAGTGTGGGTTATTGCTCTCTGTCATTTTAAATCAACGTGGCTTTTGTGCAATTCACAAAAGTGCTGTTTGTTAACTCTTTACAAACCACATCAAGCCCAAACAAAACCGTATCCTCCGATTGGCGTCCATATGTAACATCACTGGGCCTAATGTTAATGATTTATATTTTGAACAATATTTTGGAAAAATGTACAAACTTACAAGTAGAGTTAATATTTAGATAACGCAAGCGTTTTAATACAAAGTTTGACTATTAATGCTCTGTTTTCCTGATTTTTTTTCCTGCCGGTCAGTAAAAAAGGGGATTCAGGTTGTGCAAATTCTCAAAATGAAAACAATATCTATGTTATGTAATGTGTTTTTGTATGTTTTATTATTATTTGATTATTCTGGTTCTGCTGGCCAGATGCATAGTTAAAGTTTTTATTTTAATGATTTAAATTAACAAACTGTCAGATCATATCGAATAAGCATGGTGCTTGCATTTGAAACTATTATTGAAAAGTCACGCATTTACCAATCTTTTGTTTTGTTACTGATTCAACTGTGTTGAAATCGAACTGAAACTGCAGCAGCGGGTTGTTGTTATGTTTTCACCAATTTCATGTACTTTGCGATGATGGGGATCAATTTTCAATCCTGTTTATATAAATAATGGTTAACACTTAAATTTGAACTGTTCCATTCAGGCTGGTTTCTGTTTTGTCTTATTTTTTGTTGTTTTTTGGAAGAAATTGTTTCCTATTTTGCTTATTAAAGTCATTTAAATGGCAATAATTACCTCTCAGACTTTTTTTCTGCCGTCATAGGAAAGATCTATGCTATGATGACAAAATCAGGCGGAGTGAGTCACATTAACACATATTACCAGTAATTAACAATCCCACACACTGCAGTCAGAACCAAAGATTTTAAAAGGTTTGCAGAGTGTAGCTACTGCGCTATTACGCAGCCAGGATGTTGTGTGGAGCGTTGGGAAAATTATTTTCTCTATTAAAAACGAATCTTCATCGGCCTTTAAGTTGTTTGCATTTCATTTGTCATCGGTTTTCATTTTACTTTCAGGCTTAAAAAGTTTGGATTAAAGCCCACTGGCCCGCTGAGATTAGATCACCGGGTCTGGTCGTTTATATGGCGCTGCAGGGACATTCCTGTACATGCTGCTGGCCTCTGCTTGCATGCTGACTTCTGCAGAAACCCCGCCGTCACAGGAGCGCACAGTAAAAGGAGATCTTTGACCTTGCAACACACCGAGGAAGAGATGAAAACCTCAGATTTACATGAAGTGGTAAAATAAGTTTGCGTTTTCGGTGTGCGTGGCTTTGAATACACTTGCAGGCTCGATCCGGCTGGCTGTTACATAATTTGAATCTGAAAACACATCTTACCCTGTCGCCTAATACTCTGAGCCAGACCCCAGCTTCAAAATAATCCTGGGGTGTGATATTTTCATAGTTAACATTAATGGAATTTAAAATTACTATTTGCCAACTTCGCAATATCTTACAAATCAAAGTCTGCAATCACTGCCGCATGTTAATCTGCAAATCAATATGCAAAATATATTGACTTGCGTTACAAATAACAGCGTAGCCTTAAGAATAAAACACATTCATGATTTTTGACGCACTGCATGTCCGGATAGTATGACAATAGAAGGTGAGAGTAAGTGTTGATCTGGTCCCGGTCTAGAGTTTCTGGTGTCAGAACATTATCTGCTCCGTGTCTGCACATTCTCAAGGACAAAACCGCTAAGCAGAGAATCAACCAATGAGACCCAAGGAAGGCGAGTCTAGTTTGTATTCTCCCTCTCTCTCTCTCTCTCTCTCTCTCTCTCTCTCTTTGGACAATCACTGCAGCCTGGGGGTATAAGTGCAGGTGGGTTGAACCAGGAGAAAGAGCCCTATATATTTACAGTTAAGATAATAACCCACAAAAACAAGTGTTTACTTGTCCATAGGGGATCATTTTCAGCGTGTTTTTCAGAGTTTATATAAAACCTGCTGTGTGGATGAGTGAGGCAGAGGAAAACTGACTTTTTGCATTATGTATAATACAATATAGTATTTATCTGGAAGTTGAATCATGGCAACTGGACTTCTTTATTATTAGGTCAAAACGTTTCACTACTCACCCCAGTAGCTTCTTTAGACTGAAGAAGCCACTGGGATGAGTAGTGAAACATTTCGTCCTAACAAGAGAGAAGTCACCATGGCTCAACTTCCAAATAACTTCACGTGGAGGACTGAGAATCTTCACCGACAATATATTTTATTATGACTTTAGAAGTGAAAACAGATGCTGATGCTTAATAGAGCACACAGTAACAAAAGGGGAAGAGCCTGAAATCTATCACCAAGGTCTCAGACAAACCAATAACCAAACAATCATTTCCATTAAAAATAGAAATGTCAACTATTTCTCCAGAAAGTCTCATTCTTTTTTCATCATTATAAATCTATAACGGCAATATCTTATTAATTAATTACACTTAAAAAAAAAAAGTGAACCCAAATATTGTTTTCACTGATTTAAATCAACACACAAACTAATGCACTAAAGTGTATCTGTATAACTGTGCTAAGATACTGTGTAATCCCAGTTTATTACAACATTGCAGAAATGTAACAGTTATGTGTAGTACTTAACAGAGAAATGTACAGTGGACAACTGTAAAAGGAAAGAGAAAGTAAGGGGGAAAGTACAGGAAAGAATCAGCCTCAGCTCAGCGGAAGGGCCAAGGACACAGTGACCAGGCATACAGTAATGATTTTAGTCTCCGATCACACATTCACGCCCCCCCACAGAGATCCTATCTGCATTCAGCCTGCCCTGCCAGCCTCCACCTCCAGCTCCTTGTTTTAGCAGCAGCAGCAGCAGCCACACTGAAGAGCCTGGAGACAGCAGCCCAAAAACTGTCCTGCTTCTGTTCATTGCCTGGACCACACCGTTTTTTAAGCCCTAGTCAACTGGAGCAGTCCACAGGCTTTTAGAAACTCTCCAAGTGTTAGTCTAAGCCCTGCTGCAGGTATTTCAAAGCCTCTGAAGTGCATGTGTTCATTTCTGCCTGCTCTATATATTCAGACCTTAAACACCATGAACTCATTTGCATCTTGCATAATTTGGAAAAAGAGCGTGAGGTGATCTTTTTTGCTCCATTCACAGGGCCATGCTTTGTCATTTTACTATACAGTTTGAACTCCTGTGCCATCATGCTGATATTATGTTTAGATAAAATTTTAAAAAAGGTGTATTGTACATACACAAATGCACACACAGGAGTCCATTGACTTTGATTGGAAGTGACTTCTTTGCTACTTCACATCACAATGATTTCCTGGGGAATTAAAGCAGGCATTTCCCAGGGGCTACACACACAATAATCATCCATACCCAGTTATAGAGGGGACTTTTCAGGGTGCATATGTGACTGTGTGTCAATATTTACCTACCTATACAAGTACAATGAGAATAACAGATGAGAAAAGATGATGCTCTAATTAGTCTTTGTCTATTTATGTTTTACTTTACAGTGTCAAGAGTTGCCAGACTCTCCACAGCATTGAAAATATTTGTTTACATTTTACAACAACTCACAATATGGTACAGGTGTGTGTGCAAGTGTGCGTGTGTTTCAGACTTGCTGTTGGAATCTCACAGTTTTCAGCGCACTGGACTCGAGTCAGTGGCGATCAATCTTCACCATCTTCCTCTCCTCTACTTTCACTCATCTCACTCTCCACGTTTCCCTTCATCTTCTCTCTTTCAATCGTCAGTAGAGCCCGGACCTTTTTGGAATTCAGATCCAGACAGCATCATAATGCCTGTTACGTCCCATACACATACACACAAATACAAAAAACACACAGGTGTACACTCTTAAATAATTACATACACATTAGAACAAACAGGTGGCCATAAATATATTTCCTTACATTATGTGGCCAGTATGCTGCCATACACACACACACACACACACACTCATGCATATAAACAAAAACATATATGACTGGCACACTGACCTGTACGTACACGTAGCTCAGGTTTGTGGTTACATTTTGTTTTACATACTAAATTTGGATGTGAGAAATTGTAGCTGGTAAAAAAATGTAATTTCACAAATAACATTTGTTGCACAAACAGTAACAAACAGTAATTTCAAAGTATAATGAAGCTTTTTATAACTACACTGCATGTTATACTGTAATCACATCAACATAAGTGACAATATCTCAAAAGGCTTCGTTTCCACAAGGTTGCAGACGAGAAGTAGCCGCCGCTTTCCGCCGACCTCTTCCACCGCAGCCTCTCTTTGTGATGAATTTGTATCTTCATGGTCACAACCAGTCAGTGGTCTGTATGATGGATACCTATGGCCATGGCCACAGTGAGTCGATGAAAGTGACCCATGTGTACATCTCTGCTTCCGGGATGTGAAACCCAATTCCGGGTGGGATTGATCCATGTCTGGCCACCGCAGGGATGAGGCCAAAGGGAGAAGATAAAAGCAGACACCGAGCGGTCAATGATACGTTTGAACCATCAACCTCTACTGCAAACAGGACGCTATAGTGACTTTTAAAGGTACACACACACACACACACACACCATATTTCATCAGGACATGTGATAGCGGTTTGCTGTTATTAAACACTGCTGACTTTCACTGAAAATTCTGGTCCTTTATTCAAGTAAAAACAGTGATACTGCACTATAAAGTACATAAGTAATATTAGTAAAATACAGAAAAAATATCCTTTATTATCCTGTATTATCATGCATCAATGTGTAAAAAGCAATTTATTGTTGTAGTTGTTCAATATGACGCCAATATTAACTATTTTATATACTAGTTGAATCTATAGCTGAAATATTACAGATGGGTTCAGAGAAATCAGAGAGTGAACTATCTGATCCATTTACAGCCAAATAATTAGTAAATTTTGATAATCAGTGAATTGCTCAATGAATATATAAACCAAAATATGAAACAGCTGCATGTTTCTGCAAAAAAAAGAAGGCAAATATGCATTTTTTTGTGATAACTTATTTGTTTTTTATATCACAGTTAACTGAATATGTTTTGAACCGATGTTTAGACAAAACAATCTGAAGACAAAGATGTCATCTCAGGGTATGAGGAATTCTGATTTCTATTATTTTTCCACTATTCTCTGACAACTGAAATTCTGACATCTCTGACTGAATGATTAATTGGAAAAAAAAATTCCATAGCTCAAATTTCAAAGACAATTCTCTTGGTTAAAATGCCTGTAAGGATTATTTTCTATTAACTAGTACAATGTAGATATGTAACCAACTAGTCACTAAACTACAGAGGCATATGGACTGCCTTGCATGAGCACTGTATATGTGCTCTGTGCATGGGTACTGTGCTCTGGCCTGTTGTCGCCGTAAGATGTGAGGTAAATAATTGAATGGATCCATTAATAAATAAAGTGCAGGGGAAGAGAGGATGAGGGGGGGGGGAGACAGGTCACTCATCTTTACAATCACTGTGCAGGGAGTGGTATGACTACAAACACACTGCCACCTCTCTTTCTGAGCTCCCTTTCTCCCTAAGAGGTGTCTGGACATAATAAGCATTAGCTGTAGTGAACCTTGACTCTGAACATTTGAACACATTTCCTCCCTGATCCACTGGGACAAGGCTACTTCCTGTAAAACAGGTGGAGGGATCTACCACCACTACGCCTGACCAAATCTCTCTTTGACCCAGCCAAAGTATTTCATAATAGGTAAGTTTGAATTTGTGAGTGTTATGCCTATACTGTATATTCCTATATTTTACAGATGATATTAAATAGGCAAACCTGCCAGGGGAGCTGTAAGTGGAAAGGTGAATATGAAATTGTGGTTTTGAATCAAAGATAACTTTAAGAAGATTCATCACTGAAAATCTGCTGTAGTTTGCTGAAAACAACACTTTTGTATTTATGCCTATGCTTATATTTGTCGGCTGTGTGGAAAATAAATCACAAGATGTGATTCTGTGACAAAACACAGTAGAGTTTTAATGAAAGTACCACCAACAAATCCCCAAAAACAGCCCTCGTATCACATCATTGCTCTTACATGCCCACTAAGTTTTTTTTCTTTTGCTACTAATTCTATACTAATGCTCAATCACTGCTTCCTGCTTTGTCTTCTCTTCCATTCACCCGTTCTCGCATTTGCTCTCTTGCTTTCCCCTTGTTTTCTCTTTCTCAAGGCCTTCTTTTTTATTTTACAGCCTGATCTCTATTTAGATTTCCTCGTTTGGATTTGCCACAACGCTACCCGCTGCCAACATCTGTAAGTGGTTTGGAGGCAAGAGACACTATGGAAAAACATCAAAACATAAAAAGAGCACAACTGCACTTTATTACCAGATCTAGATAGAACAGAGGCTGTGAAAAGGATACAGAAAGCACTGGGATCTCAGGCACAAGTGTACGGTCGGCCTATCTTCCGTTGTACGCCTTATGGCTGAACAGTGCAAAACACAAAAGCAATACCTGCACATACTGTACTATAGATTAGATAAGTGGGGGTGGTGTGTGGAGTTCTTGGGACCCCATAGTTTGGGGTTTACTGAGGATTGACCTCAATCACGTGTCAGGTTTTAGGCAGATTGGACTAAGGCTGCAGCACTTTTAAAGAGATTATGTTATTGTAAGAGATTAGGGGAAGTAGATACATTGAAGGGACCTAATGAGGGGGTTCTCGCCTCCCCAGCTGCCAACCTAATTCATTGCTCACTGTCCTGCTGATAATACACACTACAATAGTATTACTGTGGCATTAGAGGCTTTACAGTGTTGTGGCAGTGAAAGCCACACTGTTGATAGTGTAGTAGATGTTCAGATGGCTGTGTGTTGCATTCAAAATACCATTTTGTGTGAGCATGTGGCTGCTCTTTAAACACGTGTACAGGGGGACAGAGAAAAAAGGAGAGTTTGTGCGTACAGTAGGGTCTCATTTGGTAATGAGAATGATTATGCTGCATTAGGTGATGGAGAGGAGAGGCAACAACCACAGGGTGGGAGGGGGAAAGAGAACATGTGTCTGTGATTTGCGGCATAAGCACATACCATTTAATTGACACAAGATCTCTCTGTCTCCTGATTGGCGCAGAGCTGTCCTATGCACGTCTGCTTGGCCCTCTCTGTCCTTGACTCGGAGGGCAGAGAGACAGATGTGGTGTGAAAGGGGCGGAGTACGGGAATACAGCGAGTGTGGAAAGGTACTGAGTTGAAAGTCGGCTGTGGTTAGAGGTAGAGAGTGGAATATTGGACGTGTATAAAAGTGTTTTGTAGATCAGTCTGTTGCAGCTATGTAAAGCAGAAGAAGAAGATGGAAATGTTTTGTCTGGCAGTCCCCATGACAGATTGTTAAATAATGCTATGTGACTTGTCTGAAAGAGTTGTGGAGAAACTACCTAACGTAGAAGAGCAGTTGGCTGGATGTGTGAAGACAGGCTTCCCTTTGCATGGAGCGGCCCTCTCTATCCCCCTTCTATAAGTAGGCAGGTATTTTTACCCAGGATAAAGTGCTGACCCAGTCTCAGGTAATTACACTCCTATTGGGCTTTGGCAGAGACATGTCAGGGCAGTGCTGAGTGCACCTTACACCCCCGCTATGGGTAAACCACACTTATCTCACTATTTACAAGCGAGTATGGAGCCTTGCTCCACATGAGAGAGGAGGAGGAGGAGCCAGGAAAGCCAGGAAACCTTTCTCCTGGCAGAGGCCCACTGACATCCCATCCTCCATCAAAGAACACAAGGACACAAAAGCAGTGAAACTATATTCCCTATTTATGCAGAGAGTATACTGTAATTAAAGTACAAAAAAATCAACACATAGTAAATACTGCCAAACCGAAGGATTCTGGCAATGTTGTGCTTGTGTGTGGTGCATTTCCTGGCATAAATTCAATCCAATAATCCCTAAGAGGGTTAGGCATGTTCTAATCACTTCTACCATAATAATGTAGAATGATGCATCTTTCTTGGAAGCAATTTTCAAAGAATTTAATGGTTCTATTAACATGTCTGGTTGTATAAATGCTTAAAACAATTAAATCATGAGAATAATTTTTGACAAAGCTGTTAATAACATAATAATATGACGGAACAATATGACACTATCTAAACATGCAGCACATAAAGGTATTTAATGCCTAAAGCCAACAACTCAGTTCAAGCTTATTTTCATGCTCACAACCAATATAGTAGTTAGTATTAAATTTAGGATTTAATATTAGAACTATAAGAATAAAGCAAATACAGAATGCGCAACTAACTATGTCCTCACCAAGAATAATGGGAAACCAACAGGTTGCAACTTGTGCACTTGCTTACTTTGACATAGTTAAATAGCATATAAAACAATCAAATGAATATGTTTCCTTCCTACAATGGCCAGGGAAATCTGCATTTGGGAACACTTTTGGGCTTGGTTTTTGGCATTGTGTCATTCTTGCATCAAAGCAAATAGAATTTTCTGTTGACTTTAAAATAGTGGTTTAAGGCTTCGGGATGAAAAAGCGTTTTCAGTCCTGAGGCTAGGCTGGAAGTGTCTGACATTAACTATTTTACTAGCTTCAGAGGGATAAAGGGTCTGAATTATGATCACTTTTAATCTTTCTGTTTAACACTCATTACTCTTTTTGTAAAGTCTGGACCAATACCATAATACTAAAAACACAATCCAGCACCACAAAGCAAAGCAATTACAATGGTGTTTCATTTAATATAACCATACCATGTATTTGATGTTTTTGTCAAGATGATATTATCCCCACTTCTGTTGCATGTGTAGTCCTTTACTAGTTCAAGAAAAAGTCTGCAATGAAGTCACAAGCATATGTTTTTCAGACTGTGTGTGTGAGCAGAGCAGGAAATATTTAGACCCCATAGTCTTTACAAGAGACTTTCTCCAGTATCTATATATTTTTCCTCCTGTTAAGTGCATGTTCTATGGAAACTATGTGCAGTGTTTTGCTAGGCAAAGCAGGGGCTAAGGGAAATGGCTGTGGTCAAACCATAGTTCTTGAAAGAGAAGAGGAGAGCAAAGCAAGGAGAAGAAGGCAGCAGCGAGGGAGAGGGAAATGAAGTTAAGCACTTTCTGAATATGAATCCTTTACCTACATTATGAGTGCATGCACACGCATATATATATATATACGCTGTTCCAGCTGAGGTGCTTTTTGTAATAATGCGCTGGTGGGAATGTGCCACTGCACGTTAATTCTCCCTTCACGCTTGCGTTGAGGAACACAGAGCCTCTAATTGATGCTAAACAAACTGCTGACCCATACTCAGGCTGAAGGTCTGTGACTGATGCACACACTGAAACACACACTTGTACACTAACCATAAAATACACTATTTGTCCCCAAATTCACAGAGATTGAACATGCAAAACTCCATCTGAACAATTCTAAAATTTCCTAAATTGTCACATGCTGTTTGCATTGTGTAAGAGGCTTATAGGTGCAGAACTTGACAGTCATTCACCACATGCACAAGAATGAGATGCCTAGATGATACTGTACAATGTCCTTGAATTTTCGGAAGTTCTTCTGGGTGCATGTATGTGCGTCTGCATTAGGACAAGCTTCTGGTGGGTGAAGAGCCTGAGAAGGTAAACTCCTACTCATCCTTGTTACAGAAAACAAAGGCACTGATATACACACATGCTGGCCCCTAAAGGAAGCTCCAGGGAAGCACAATGATGCATTTGTGCAGCCAGATTTCCTATGTCTCCCTGCTCCAGCACACAGATAGATCATCTTAGTATAGCCTGCTGTATGAAGGGCAAGTGTATGCATGCTGTGGAGAAGGGCGGAGGGAGAAAAAAGTGTAGAGAAGTTACAACCCAAACCACTACTTTACTTTCTCTTTTCACACTTTCCTCTTGTCTCCCATGTCTTTCCCTCTCTCTCTTTCCCTCTGTTCCCTCCCCTTTTCTCTCACTCTCTCCACAGAGAAATCCAGTCTCTCCATTGGGATTGAAGCTCTTTGAAGGTGATCCAGAACTATACTGCTCGCTGCTTGTGCTGCCGCTGCTCTCCTCCCTCTCATCGCTTCCTTCAACTCCCCTCTACCCTCCACCCTCTGCTCCTACCCTTCAGCCCTCAGGGGGCCTGGATCCCGCTCAACCGAGAGCAGCCATGCTCCAAACCCAGGCCCAGGTTTAGCACTCCCGCCGTGGGCCTTAGTAGCTGTCCCACTGCACCACAGAGAGAAAGAGAGGTGGGAGGCCTGGGAAGAGGATATCAGGGGGGGTTAACCAAAGAAACAAGGGAGGTGTGTTTGGTCACATTCACATTTGGCAGACTTTAGGAGAAAGATGCTACAAACTCCACCAAGCAGAAGTTTTTCTAAATGTCCCTCTCTTTCCAAATCCTCTTTTCTCTCTCTCTCTCCTTCACATAACTCTTTATTTTCCCCTTCATTTCATCCTCACACTCCCTCCCTTTTTCCAACTTCCCCTCTTCCCTCCATCCCAAGGGCAAGCTCTTCACAGACTCGTCTGACTGGTTTTTTTTGGCACACCTCAAACACACAAAAACACACTCAGATGCCAACATACGCTCCGACGCATACCTCTTCACTTCAACAGAGGGTCCTTCACTCAGTGTCTCAGAAGAAAGCAGGAAAAGACAGAGACAGAATAAGAAAAAAGAGGCAGATAGAGAGGGAGTGAATTGGAGGGATGAGCATTCCTTTGGCTTGCTGTGCTTAGGAGCACAGGAAACATGTTGCTGGCTGTTTGCTTTATTATCCCCAAGTTATAAGGGTTGGCAAGCTTTCGGGCATGGTGTGTCAGGGTAAAGAGTGTGATTATAGTCATGTCTTTTATCACCTACAGTATCTGTGTGTGTTCCAGGCCACAAGGACCTGAGGAACTGCACTTCCAGACTACTACTTTCAATAAAACAAAGAGATTGTAGTACTTAGCCTACATACCAGTAGGCCTACATACCAGTGCATACCACTATTTAAACAAATGCATACACAAGCTGGTAATTTCAGCTTTTGATACACAAATGGTTTAATTGCAACTTAATCATTATCACATGCCGGTATGGTACCACGTAGTGCAATTTCAAACAGCTCCATTTGGTATTCAAGGATAATTCAGGTTTATTGCAACTTAGGTTTTATTGCCATAGTTGTGGCCATCATTAATATCTAGTTATGATAATATTGTACTAATAAAAGCTTAGTTCTAGGAACAAAAAACATCACACAAAGTCTAACACCACAAGAACACATACATCAGACAAATTGGGAGCATGTACGCAGTTTAGACAGGCCAGCTAAACCACATTAAAGCAAGTGCAGATGAAAAGTCATCAGTAACCCAAGTATGCAGAATTGTGTCTCTTAAAAATGACCTTTACATATACTAAATTACAACAGCAAATGCTGCATGCTTTGAAGGAAGACTAGTGCAACTGGTTCGTTTCAATTCAATTCAGTTTTATTTATATAGCGCCAAATCACAAAAAAGTCATCTCAAGGCACTTTACAGTTAGATGAGAGTATACAGTATAATCATACATAGAGAAATCCCAACAATCCCCTCTGAGCAAGCACTGGACAACAGTGGAGAGGAAAAACTCCCTTTAATGGAAGAAACCTCCAGCAGAACCAGGCTCATGGTAGGCGGCCATCTGCCTCGACCAGTTGTGGTGAGTGGACAGTGGAGAGTGAAAGAGAGCAGACAATAATAGCAACAGCAAAACATGGACAGGACAATAACAGCAGCTTCCTCATGGAGCCAGACAACAGGACCTGGGTCACAGCGCCATCTCCGATGATGAGGACCTGGAAAAAGGATAGAGGGCAAGAGAGAAAGAAAGAGGGAGAGGCACACAGCCTGTATGCTTACGTGCTGGTTCATTTCAATTCAATTCAGTTTTATTTATATAGCGCCAAATCACAAAAAAAGTCATCTCAAGGCACTTGACAGTGCAAGGTTTAGGACTTTGCAGAATTACACTGAAAACCCAACAATCCCACTTGAGCAGGCACTGGGGAACAGTGGAGAGGAAAAACTCCCCTTAACAGAAGAAACCTCCAGCAGAACCAGGCTCATGGTGGGCAGCCATCTGCCTCGACCGGTTGGGGTGAGTGATTTCATTTTCTTATTTCTGTTTTCAGAATACTGGGCATATCAGTAAAATATTTATATATATTATATATATATTTATATTTTTAATATTTTTATATCACTGTCACTGATTACACATCTCTGACATTTACTGGAGGTATCTACGCTTCTTTCACTCTAAAAACGTTGCCTATGTACATAATCAAGGCAGTGATTATGTCTTTCTTAACAACATCATTAGAAAAAAGTATTTAGTGAAATATAAATGTAATTCCTAGAAGACATGGCTAGTATGCCCAGACCTCAGATATTAAATTGGTGACTAAACGTTATTATTTGCACTGACAGCCAAAGCTATAAAAATAAGACTCAAGTTGTTATCCTGTACATTTAATCAGTAGCTTAATAAGCACCTTCTTTATTTTCTGCATCCCTCAGTTATTTCCTCCATCCACTAAAATTCTTCTGATTCTGTTACTTTCATCTTAATCACCTTTTTCTGGCTTCTCCCTGTTCCAGCCCTTCAACGTTACAGGGGTCAGCAGTGGTGTGTATGCTGTGTATGCCAGAGTGGGACTCCTGCTGAAGGTGTGTGCGAGAAACAAGCTATCTATAGCCTGTGTATCCCTGGGGATTTGAGTCTTAAACTCCATATTCATGACACATCACTGTGGGGATTAGAAGGGCATCATCAGATAGAGGGGGCTTACGTCAGCGAGCGCTCACACCCTCACACACAGAAAATACCAGACACACTCTCAGCAGCACTCTTACTCTGAAAAGCGCATCAAATACACTTTCCAGGAAGGTCTTCGCTTCTTTCTGAAGGAGGTGTCTTGCTTTGTTACATGCACATTAACAAAACATATGAAAAGATAGAGAAAACACACTCTACTATTACAGTTGGCATGTAGCAGAGAAGCCAGACTGACTGCCTCGTATAACTAACCCCTTCAGTACTTACAGTGTTAATTTGAACGGTGATTATTTGTCTATTTGAAACCAACCAGTACTTGTCTTGCTTTGCCAATTTAAACACGTTGAATAGGACCAGAGAGTGCATATTGTTGAGTTGAAAACAAACTGAAATGTGTGAGGTGGACGTGGGGGCTATGCAGAGGGTTGATTAAGGCCAAACCACGTGGAAGCTGCAGAGGAGGTGGAGGTGGTGGTTGGGGTGTTAGTACAGGCAGCATGGATCTGTGTTGTGATTGTTTCTCTGTGGCCGTGTGTGTGTGTGCTCTTATCTCCTCTGGTCCAAAGCAGCAGGAGCATCAGAGGAAGCACAGCCTTTCCTTCCTGTGCCTTTCACGCTGTCACAACACACGACTCATAAAAATCTGTAGCTCTGTCCAACATATAGAAAGAGAGGGGGGTCAGCTTGTGAGTGCTGAACATACACTACTCACAAAAAGTTAGGGATATTCGGCTTTCGGGTGAAATTTCAGGATGAACCTAAAATGCACTATA
>JAUMHL010000028.1:15934876-15948330 GCA_032362345.1 Sandelia bainsii | reverse complement strand
GTGTGAACTTTTTACATTTTCCATAAATTTCACCCGAAAGCCAAATATCCCTAACTTTTTGTGAGTAGTGTATGTGTGTGATTTGAGGCGAACAGCACATACTATTTAACTGGCACAATCTCAGTCTTCTGTTTAGCGCAGAGTTGTTTTCTACTGGGAGGTAAATACAGAGTAATTGAGAGCAAGATCTGAGAAACAGCTGAGGTGACTGAGGAGGAAAAGTGGCCTTACAGCAGTAGAGGGTACTGGGACAGTGGATGTTCAAAATGAGCTGGTGCCCTCCATGGGGGACCTGAGGAAGGACACCTTTCTACCCTACATTCTGTACCTGGTGCTGGGCTTTGGCAGGCAGCCATTCCCCTGCATTTCACCCTGTGCTGTTCATCCACTGCTCAACAGCACCTTAGCTTCCCTCAGTAGTCCCTCGCTGTCAGTTCCAGAGTTGTCAGTAGCACCATCATTAACAGGCTGGAATACACAGTCAAGTGGGGAGGCCCACTGAAAAATGGTATTTGTGAGTAGTTTACAAGTTCTGGTGTGAAAATACATAAACTGTACTTCTGTAAATTATCTTTTTATGGAAATTAACCTCAGTTTGATCCAATTACAAGCTAGTTATTTCTGTCTGCATGACTAACACATCATCATCAAAGAGAAATGGAGGAAAAAGATTTTCTTTCAGTTAGCAGCTGATAAAACTATCTTGCATGTGTAAAGAGCTTGAATGAGCAACTACTTAATCTACACAGAGGACAGAGTTATGTGCTGTGACGGTGATAGATGATTAAGCATGCATTTGAACCACTAATTCTGAATTGCTGAGAATATTTCCCAAAACATTTTGAGGCAGTCTAACCAGGTTTATGCTCCAGATACATTATGAAAAAAAACAGGGTTATTTTACCTGAAGTAAAGACTGATAAGGATGTTTCTGTTAAAGTCTGAAGTTTGTTACTAGTAGATGATGTTCATATTTATTTGTCAACCCCTGTGACCATCAGACATTACATTCATTGCTTTTCATCAACCTTTGTAATAAAGTTTATGTATGACTGTTCGCAGCTGGGGAATAATTTAAAGAGACGCCTGCCTCCACACGTAGGGGTGCATTTACAACAAATGCTCATACATGTCAGAATTATCCCAGGGTTGGGATAAACTGCCTATACAGGCGTTAAATATTGAGGACTTGTACCCAATTTATTTATTATCTAGGCTTTTGGTCACAAACACCTAAAAAAGAAAAGGCATTCACAAACTTTCACAACTTTCACTCTCCTATGCAGCTGAATGCTGCATTGTAGAGCTGGCTGTAAAGAAGAGCTGAGATTAACAAACATTAGTACATTAACAGAAGGGTTGTATTTTGATCTGCTTTATTTTAACCAATACCAATTCATTAAAATTTTCCCAGATCGACATCACTAACATAAACTTGCAGTTTTTACTCCTTATAGTACTCGTTTAAGAAATCCAACCCACATTATATAAAACTATGGGAAATGGGGATAAATGCATAGACGTCATGTTGCACATACTTCTGTGGACACACACACACCTCCAAACACAAACACCCGGCCTCTTTCCAAAATACTGAAGTGGGAACTGTGCCAAACCAACACTTCATTTCAATCTCAAATATGAGGCCTGACTTTGACCTTTCAGCACAAAACTAGTTATAGACTCTCAGCTCCTCTGCTTCTCTTCGCCTTTTATGCTGCCTGTCAGAATACACTCCTCGGCTTTATTCCACAAACTATTTTCTTTTTCATTTCTACGTTAGCGTAGAACTCATCTTCTGACGACTTCCTAAGTAACCGTAAGTGACTTGGACAGCACATCCTTGGTTACTTCCTGTTTCCTGTGGCCTTTGAGCAGCTTTTCCTGTCACTGTGCATTCTGTGGAATGTCTCCTTTCATCATTACAGGACATTGACACATCTGTCACTGAAAAATGTGAGCACTTCTCAGTGCTGTTAAACTGTCAACGCCGATTGTGTGAATAAGAAGAATAGAAGTAGGAGGGAAAGTGAGAAAAGTGAGAGAAAAGGGTGTGGGTAAAGCAATGACTATGCAACCTGTAAAGACATGTTTTATAAACGTTTGCATACAGAGCTAAAGTCAAATTTATTCATTTTGTCTTTTCAAAATGAATACCCCTAAAACAATCACTACAGGTATGCCTATAGAAAACATTTATGAAAGCTTTATTTATTTTTGAATGTGATAGTGACATAACCAGTGACATAAGAGCATCAATAGTATCACAGAATGAGATTTACAAATCACTTCTCACTTCATCTTGCAAATATCACCAAATGGCGGTTACACAACCCGAGTGATGGGGAGGGTGTTGCTCTAAGCCAGAGGAAGGCCATATGAATGTAAAATAACACCAAAAACTACACGAAAGGAAGAGAGGAGATGGAGAAAAAGAGTGGGAGGAAGGAGGGAGATGGAGAGGGGGTGCCCAGCTGGGTGTTCCAAAAACTTGTCAAGGTATTTCCTTCTGCAAACACAAAATTTGTGGGACTGTACAGTAAAGGCGTGCAGACACCCATGCATACATAAAATCCAACATATTACGCTAAAAATACGCAGCAATGGTCAACAGAACGACTTTGATTTAGTGCATTCTTTGATTGGTTAGATCTCAGGCCAACTCCCGTTTTCTTGTGCAGCAGTGTCTGCCATCACAGCTGTACAAAAACACACACACAGCAAATTAATGAGCCATTCAATACCCCCACAAGCTCCAGACTTTGTGAGCCTCCTCACCAATGTTCAAGTCCCTTGGTATCTCATACCTTTAACGCCTCCATTCCAGATTCACTCAGTCACGCACAAACGCACGAACACACACCCACACACGGCTCCTTCATTTGGTCGATGTCTCGTCACTCCTAATTCTACCACACATATGCCTGCATGCTCTCACATAAATATGTACACACCTACGCACACACATAGACACACTGCATCCCACTGCTCTCCTTCTACACCAGCTGTAGTCCACCCAAAGTGTTTACATAGTCTGCTGAAGCAAGACGGAGAGAGAGAGAGAGAGAGAGAGAGAGCGAGTGCACTGGATGGACGAACCAAGGCTATGTGTTCGAAGGGGCTTTCCTGTTCTCACAGGAAATGGTAGAGGAGGGGGAAGCCGGGAGCAGGAGAGGCGAAAGGAAAACAAATGACACAACAAACCAAATCATATGAAAATGACACCAGGAGGAAAATGAGACAGGGAGACAGTGGCAAAGGAATGGTCATGGACGATCATGGACACATCTGTGTCCACTGCTCAGATAAGCCACAAGAAAGCGAGCACAGGATCTCCTCTCTTCTGCCACCACCCTCACACACTCCCCACTGCAGGTTAGATCACAGATTAAACCGTTATGCAAACCTGCAGGGTGTTATAATAAGAGACAAAGCTTTTCGCCTTTTGACTTAGCCACCTGTGGTTGTTGACTCATAGAATAAAACTCAGGGTGCACTATGGCTTCTACTTGGCAAATGTTCTGAAACTTCCCACCATTAGCTAGAAATTAAATTAACACACAGCTTTTTGAATTCAGAATTGATGTAAATTATATACCTCTAGTGTGTGTTCTGTTGTAGTGTCATGTTGTGTTGCCAGTGTGGTAATATTGGCTGGGTCTGTGGTGTGTACATTGTGCACAGTGGTCATGGACAGGGTTAGCAGTGTGTTCACCCTGGCTGACTGTCTAGACCTGATGACTCCAAAAAGTGTGTCCATGCATGTATTTGATAATGGTGTTGGAGAATTAAATACATTTTCAGATATTGTCACAACTTCTTGTTCTCCCTCAGTTTTTTTGATTATTAGTTTTAGGTCCACCTAATAAACTCTCAGCCTAAGTATATAGCATTTAGCACTTGGTTGCTCACATGAAAAGTGACAGAAGCAGTAATGTAAAAAATGAAAAAGAGATTTACAGGAGAGTTCAAACCCTCTCTATTTTCTCACTTTCACATAACTGCCTTGCCAGAGGTAATGGTGGACATATGTGACAAAATAATTTTTATATATTTTCATTTACACGTATGGATAACAATGAATTAGATGAAAAAGACAAAAAACTGGTGCTGCAGTTTTTCATTTATACAAGCTTGATTTTAGCAATTTGTACTCATGATTCCTAATATGTTGATTACTTATTTTCCAATATTAAAATTGAGGAGCTACCTCCAATTCTTTCTGTCACTTTTTAGAAACAAAACTGTGTAGCACTATCTGCTTTTGATGAGAGACTGTCTGAAAGTGCACAGTTATCCCCATTTGAATTTGAAAGTATAGCATCTCACCCACCTCATGACATCATACTTTTCACCCTGTGGACATTCAGAACAGCTATAAGCAATTTTACATTCAAATGTCATTGGAAAACACATCGCATGTAGCAGTTTATTTGAAGCATGCCCTGGCAGGATATTTGTTTGCAGGTGATGGGTCTTACATTAATGGGACAACTGGGTTAAGTTGTTTAGAGGTACTGTAATGACAAATAATGGCTGATTTTGGTACCAAGATATGAAGGTTTGGGTCAGGTTTTTAAAAGTTGACCTGACCAGGAATGTTGTACCTTTCCACCTGTTGTCCCCATTTTCCTCTCTCAGGTACTGTCTCTGAACTTTTACTACTTGTGAAGTCATTTCCTTTCAGCGATCCACCTCTTACTGGTAGGCACTCCTCCTCTTCCTTTCTCCCAAACACCCTCCTCCAACAGCCCCTGCCACATTCTTTCATCTACAGCTATTCTATAAAATGTATTTTTTCTCTCACACGTTCTACACTTTCCTTCAGCTCCCTTTCCCCTCCAGTTGTCTGCATGTCTAACCAAGTGCAGGGCCTCTCAGCAGCTTGTTTGACCTGTGATAAGGATTGGGGGGACAAATATTGTTGCTCAGTGGAACTGGGCACACACTGTTCTGATCCTGTAGAGTGCAAAAACAAATGCACACATTAAAGACTCAGGGAAAGTAAGACAGTGAGAGGAGGTGAGAGAGAGGGATGCGACATATAATTGTGCTCTAATGAAATATAAACAGTGTAGTCTGAGGGAGTGTGTCTGGGCAGGGCCTCCAGCTGGCCTAAAGGCTCTGCTCTCCTAGGCTCTTAATTATGACTGAGGAGGTCAGTCACGCCTCCTCTAACCCGTCACCAAATACTCTAAGTATTGTAAATATCATCTGTGTGTTTGTGTCTCTCTCTGCCAGTCTGTATGTTTATGTGTGCTGCATGCGTCAGAGGAAAAATACAGAGAACGTCGACTTTGCGGGAACCAACTGCTACAAATGTTCTCCTGACTGTTGTCATTCCCCACTGTACAATGACAAACCTAACAGCAGATTCCCACCTGTCTTTTTTTACACTCAGTGGTGGTCACTTTCACTTGGTGTATTGTCTGTTTTATAACCTTGCACTTTTCTTTCTCTGCAGCCCTGATAGGAAACAAGCAGCTGTCACATACTTCTGTTTCATTGAGGAGTGACTGTTCTGTTCTTTTCTAGCAGGCCTTCTGTGTGTCCTGCTCCTGTGGGACTTCCCAGTGTCAAACAAGATATTTCAAAATATGCACAATATATATCTAAACATGGATTCAGAAATGCATGTTTCAGTTTCTGTAATCTTGCTGAGTTGTTTATTTGAAGCAGGTGTGTGTCCGCACAGCGTGCATGTGTGTGTGAACGCGACTTGCGGTCAAGCTAGGTTTAACTAACAGAGTATTCCCAGCCAAACAGTCTGGCCACAAAACCCAGACTAACTAACCTCAGTGTCTGGGTGGCTGGTCTGCACCTCGCCGTCAAAGTCCTAATCAGTCAGCACATTACACACTACTATGGTTACAGCAAAGGAGGGAAAGGGTAAGAACAAACAGAGCTTTTAGAGGCTAAAGGATAAAGAAAGAAAGATACACAAGTCACCTTTTGTAATTGTTGCACAATTGCTAGTTTTGTTCATCATGTAAATACACCCCCACAAAAAAAGCAATGCCACAGAGAGGTAAAAAAAGAAAAATGATACCTGTTTACTTTTGTGTCTTCATTTTCTCACACTCTTTTTCTCTCCACTATATCTGTTGTTTCTTTTCCATGTGAACAGACAGGTGAGAGAGGAAGCACCAGCCAAGAGGCTCTGACCCTTGACCTCTCATCACTAACCTTGGATCATCAGATGGGCTTCCCCGGGTGGCCAAATGAGTTGACCTGACCTCAACCCAACAAGTGACCCCCGAACACTGCCAGTTGTTATTTGACAGCCCTGATACACAACAAGTCTGAGAAAAAGAGGAGAGGAGGAACAAGTATTTTCTTAAATGGTATGGAGTAGAAGTAAAATGTAACATGTACTTACTAAAGTTAAATAAAAATACATCAATTTGTATCAACATAGAATAGTAAATGTATTTAGTTACTTTCCACCACTGGAAAAAGGAGACGTAAACAAGCCTACACAACACATAAGCTGAAAAAGTGTGCAAACTGCCTCCTCTACATCCCTAATTACATGTTTTCTCTCCGCATACCTGTAATTACACTCTGCCTACCACTCATCTCTCTCTCTGAGGCAACACTTGTGCTAACCATAATGAAGCCTGGCTCTAATGATTTACAACTGCTTAGCATTAACACATACAGTAACAGCTACAGACATTACCGGTGACAGTGAAATTATATCTTTATCAAGGCAATTCAAATTATATGAGATTAAGAAAAACATACAGTATATTCGAAACGCAAGTTAGGCAACACCTGTGTCTTCCACCTAAATGTGTACAGAGCTCAACATTTTTAAATATTTAAACAGATCAACAGTATTAGGCAACAGTGTTATGCCAGCATAGGCATAAGTGTAAAGGCCTACTGTAAGTTCTCTTTACCTCAGACTGACAAATATGCAATGAAAAAGTGTTTGTCCTGTGATTTATTTACATGTGTCCTGACTGACTGCATGTGCCTCCCAAGGACAGAACTTTAAGCGGAGAAACTGTGCGTATGTGGACTCATTTGCATAAGTAGGCCATTGGTTCCTAATGGAGGCGTTTTGTTCAGGCGTTAACAAGGTGTCTCGCTGGGGCTCTCGTTCATTCTCTTGTTCATTCGTTCCTTCCTGTCGTCCGCTGACTCTGACGTCCAGGCAATCAGCGCTGCATTTGGGCTCTCTCTTTGTGTGATTTACGAGCTCCCAGATTCATTTAAAAGCCATTGTTCTCCTCTGACGGATACCACAGCCCCCTCCGCTTCCACACTTTCGCTTTTTGACCGCACACACACACACACTTTTTACACAGTCACCGCTTACTTTATCTCTCACTCACTCACCCACTTGCTCAATCACTCAACACATACACACATAGTGCCCATCTATCATGGAGCGATGCAGGGCGAGATTGTTATCCCGGTAACCGTATTAACCCACCGATCCCCAACAGTGGCTGATCCAGCAGTGAATTAAGACATGGGACAGAGGAAGGGAAAGAAAAGAGAATGATGGAAAGAAGAGGAGAAAAAAAAATTAAGAACCAAAGTAAACTAAAAACCAATATGTGATACGTTTGTTCTCATTCAGGCTTTCACTCATATCTGTCATGTGGTGCCTTTGTTCACAAAATAAAGATGATGAAAAGATGGCTAAATGTCTCCTGCCTCCTCTCCGTCAGCGAGGTGTCTGTAAATACATCAGGACACACCTGTGTTTGATTAAGTGTGTTTAGACTGCAGATGGAGGGAGGAGGAGGAGGGGGGTTGGGGGCAATTTAGAGAGCAGAGGTTTTATGAGAGTAATCATCTCCAATAAGGCCTGCTTGGGAATCTCAAGCCCCCGCTCGGCACACACACTGCGCCTAATGTACACCACACACACATTCTTACACCTTCTAACCCTCACACACAGATCCTCTGCATTCATTCTGCAGTTTAATAAGAGACAACTACATTTTAATCTCATTCCTCATAAGTGGACAACTTGTATTAATTCTTCAAGATGAGGACAAGCTGGCCTCCCACAAAGCAGGCTGTATTGAGTTACAGCCTCCGCTCTGCGTTTGTGTGGGAGATTAACTTTTCTCTCCGAGTTCATATTTTCATTTGGGCCTAACTGAGGCCAGAGGGAGGGTGGTGAAGGAAAAAATAAAGAGAGGGGGAGGGGCGGGCTTTGAAAATCATAATGTTGTTACATCATTTAATTCATATGCGCACAACAGAATGTACACTAATACTGTGAGTCCAGTGAGGAACTAAGTTACTTAATATGAAAAGCGAAGAATATCATCAAACAGTTATGTGGTCCAAGTGCACACCTCCGTCCTCAGTGATGAAGTGAAAAGAGGAACAGATGGATGAAGGAAGAAAAGTGTTTCTCTCCTCTATCCCTCCTTTACCTTCTCTTTGTTTCATCTCTGGAGTGGTAACACCTACACAAAAGAAATTAAAGGTTTCTTGTGGAGTTTTAGATCAGTTTTAGAGGAATGGAGCTGTTTTGTCTATGAGTGGGTCCCTATTTTGTAGCGCTAAGAACCTTTTCAGGAACTTGGGAATCAAACCTGTATTTCAACAAGAGGAACTATGGATTAAATTTGGTTCCTGAACAATAGGCCTTGCCATAAAAACATCCCTGCCAGGGTAGAGTAGTTTGATGGTTCAGAACTACTGCGGCTGAGGTCAAATGGCTGATTGCAGATGACCATGAGACACATTCAGTTACAGCAACTAAAAACTTTATTCAAAACACAAAGCTGTAGTACTGGGAGCCACTAGTCCCACGGCCAATGTACATAGGCTCTAGTTGGTTCTGTCACTGCTGCTGGAGACCATCTGCTTCAGTTATAGCTGATGGGCATGTCACCACAAGGTCCATGTCCATGCTGGCTCAAATACATTTCTTCTCGTCACTCCACTATCCCTGTGCTGGAACAATTTTTTCAGGAGCCGGTTGTCTGAAGCACGATATTCACCCATGAATGCGTATAAATGCCTGTATTTAATGACAATCATCTTAAAGTAAAATTTTATATTACTTTTTTTTTTACTGACTGTCTACACACAGATGCAGGAACCCAAATTCTTCCTGTAGCCTGTCTATGTAGAAGGACAGTAGTACTTAAACTCATTTACATGTTTTTCTGTTGTCAAACTGTGAATGAGTATGAAATTTGTTTGCAGCTCATAAATACTATGTTGACCAGCAGCCAACTGAGCTGCTCAACTGAGCTGAGATCGACTTAATGGCAAATTGACATAAAGTACAGAAGAACAGGAATTTATAACTGTAACTTGGCTGCTAAAGTCCAGACACTCAGATTCTACAATGTTTCCAGTGCACACTGACACCCCAACATCTGGATGCTGCATACTTTTGGTATTTATTTTAAGTGCATTAACAAAATGAGGATTTGCTATTATCTAGTTTAAATAAGAGGAGCATAGAGAAAGCATGAGAACAGCCACAGAGCACAAATGAACAGGAGACAGTGGGACAGAGCTTGTGCATGAACACCTGAAGTGGTAGTGAGAGCCAATTTGAATCATTATCAATGCATTTTAAAAGAGAAATAAATACCAGAAAAGCATTCTCTACATGTCTCTTTTACATCCATTCATACATTAGTACAAGTCAATACAACAGTGAATACAAGTGTGATCATGGCAATTGTCATCATCAGTCCAATTTGCCACAGCTATTTCCTTTTACCCCCGGTTCCATTGTTCCTAAAACTATAGGGCCAAAAGAAAAGCTGTAGTTATTATCTCCTTGTTAGCTCCAGTCTGATGTCTTCCTAACAATTCTCTTGAAAACAAATGTACAAGTGTTTTGTTCATTCAGCTACATTAAAGCAAAACTGCGTGTGACTCCGGGCGCTTTAACCACGTGTGTCGGCTAAAGTGTGTCGGTAAAACTGCCTGCACAGATCCCGTAAGCACAGACCATAGTCACACTGGTTTCAGGGTAAGTGGGATGTTGACAGCTTTTTGGACAGCTCGCACTCTGCTCTGACAGGCCAAGAGTTATTATCCAACCTGAGACAGCCCAGTGGCACTGCTTAGACCCTCAAACATGCTCAGTTTCAAGTGTGTGAGTGCTTGTACGAGTGTGTGTTTGAAAGCAGGCTGGGAAGGGCACAGAGCCATCCAGTAGATTTACTGTGTCAGTAAGCAGCTGTGTTTTCCAGTGCTGTCCTGGGGCTTTTCAGTGCCATCCAGTCTCTGATTACACACTGTACACTCCTCTCCTCTACTTTCTGCTCTTCCCATCTTCCTGAAACCAAGGGTTTGCCAATCTCACCTGAGACACTGTGTCTGGACAATTTGGTTTAACAAATTTAACAAACAAAAGGAACTATGCATTAGCGCTTAGGTGTCTATGAACACACATATCTACAAACAACTACACAAGAGAGGCCTCAGAAGGATCAATGGTGAAATTTGTGATCATTACAAAGACTTTGTGACCTGAACTGAGAAAACGTATAAGCAAGGCTATGTTACAAGCGTCTGTGACGTCCAAACCAACTTGGATGGCTGTTCAACCACAGTATCTGTTAGGACTCTCACTGCAGGTGTTCAGGCTAGATTTAGCTTGAAGGGATTACAGGGGGGAGGGAGCTCTAAAGTACAGTTTTCTCTGTTTCTGTTGCTGTGTGTGTGTGCATCCACATTGGAGTGACAGAGAAAGAAACCGAGTGAACATTTGTCTAAAAGTGTCTGTGTGTATGTTGTAGTAGTGTCTCTTTTTTCATTCATTCTTTGGGTGTGATGGGAGGTTAGATGGAATAAAGTCACTCTTCAACTCATGCTATCTTAACAGATTCATAGTAATCTTTAATAATGATAATGTTCGGTAATTCATCTAGGAGAGCTATGTTGCATTGACCTTTGGAATTTATTAGTTATCACCCTGTTGTGGGTCTAAAACAAAGTAGGGCAGCTGGGCTGCTCATAGCATGAAATCTAAGAGTACTCCACGACTGCATTCATTGTGAGTCGCTGTTTAACTAGGCATCAGGTAACATAAATGCTAACTTTGCAATATAATTTAGTTTATTTACAGTTTGTGCATGAGAAACAGTTTTTTGCACAGAAATACTGAGCAGTTATACCACCACTGAGCACATCATTTAGTCATAAAAACATTTTCTTAAAGTGCCTTTATTGATCCCCAGGGGGAAATCAGTAATTTTACAACAATCTATTAATTGACTATGTGAAACAAGGTGAACGAGGTCATTCATAGTGACGACCTTATCAGGTTACTGAGTTTCAGCTTGTTTACATTTTCTGCTGTATTGTTTTGGTTCACTGCTGCCACGCTAATATTATTCTCACTATCAGTGTCACTATCATATACAGCAACAAACTGTTTTCAGTGAATAAACTTAATATCCACTGCACACTACCTGCTCAACACCAAACAGCAGACACAGCTGGTGGCTAACTCGCAACTGTGTTATGGCTTAGAGGTTGAATAAAACACAAGTTTTTAACAAATATTTAAAGCAGTCTGTGCAAGTAGGTGTAACTAACACAATGCAGCTTTATTAAAAGCAGTGCATCAACCTGTGCTCACCCAAGCCTGAGCTCCCATCCCCCTGTTAAGTAAACAGCCCTGTGTCTGCCTTGCTGTTGGAACAGTCAGAGAGATCTGCCAGTATGTGTACTGCTTTGCAAACCTCTGCACTAACGCTGGTCAGAGTGTCATAGCCTGCAAGGTGCATGACTCCTATGTGGGCTGATAGACAGACAGACAGGAAGAGACAGGCAGTAAGGGAGAGGAGACAGACAGATCACTGCTCACCATCATGGAATTCATTTATTGTTTCTAATGCAGTTTTCCTTCTTCACAGTCCTGCAAATGACAAAGGAACAATGATCCAAGCTACTCACAGAACTTCTCATGTCTGTTGCTGCATAACTTTTGATGCTACAATTTCATTCTTTGTTTCCTGTGTTTTATTTTATTCTTCACACCATCCAAAAGCATGGACCATCCAATAACAGCTGTTATCAAAGGCTGTGGTGTGGTAAAAGAGTTTTACATATGTCCGAAAAGGAAAAGATGCTGCCTACTTGACACTGCATTTGAGATTTGAGTTTAACTAAACTGCAATAACCACCTGTCGCTTGCAGCTCTTCATTTGACCCGTGAACTGTGACTGCTTTTTCTTTTATCACTGCAAAATCTGAAACTGATAAGCTGATGAGCATAGCTAAATTAAAGTAATAGTGGGAACTTTAACATGCATTTTGGCTATTTGATGACAGTTCAAACACATAGTGAAAATAATTGAAATATCATCACTTTTTAAGTTTATATGCCAAACTTGCTATCAACTCCTTAAGAAACAGTGCCCTACTTTGTTCAACAGCTAGCCACTAGCTTGCCATTTGGTACCATTTGGTGCTGATTGTGTAGTGTACAGTGGGTTTCCCATGCTAAAATATTAGTTAAGACAATTATAAATGTGTAACACAGAAGTGAAGTACTCAAAGTTGAAAAGGGACTTCAGTGGGAAATACTGGTGACTTCTCTGTAGTCTCCTGACCACGTGAGTTTAGGGAAGCAACACAGCCCAGTTGAGGGTGGAGACTTTTGCTCTTTGGCCTTGGTCCCAAGCACAACCATAATATTGCAGGTCAGTGGGTTATCCCCTGCTGTGGGGGTGCAGTGGAAATGTATGTGATTACAGCATGGCCTGGCTAAGTGCTGTACTGGGCCAGCATTTAAATCTGATGACTGTCTTCACAGATAGATTTGTAAGCCAGGCAAGTCATGCAAGATGTGATGCAGTATGTTTCCTTTCCCAGTTTGCCCAGTTACATTGGTCACAAAGAACAAAGTAATCTCAGAACAATCACATTGTCCTTGGAGCTTCACAAAACCAAATGAGTGCAGCTCTGATAATCACTCACATGAAGATGGTTATCAGCTCCCTCTCTGCACACTTCTAGCGCAGCTAACACAGAGTCAGTTACAAGAACCCAGCAGCCAAACAAAGACAAGGTGAAACTTTGCAGAAGAATTAGTCTTTTGTCAGGACTGTCATTATGACACATTGGATATGCTTTTTATCATCAAGTTAAGTCTTCAAAAGTTGATTTTCAGTCAGAAGTTGCATCACAGTAGATAATGATGATATCAGCAGCTGAACAAATGGTTTGTACTGAACTGCACTAAGCTCCATGATAACTTTACCAATTAATTCAGAAGCAAACGGTATTCAGCCCATATGACTCATTGCTGTGATTGATTTATGCATTTATAATCCAAAGGTGGCCACAAACAGGAACAACAAAAGCTGAAATTTTCACAGTGCTACCTCAATATACTGTACATGTATCCCTCCCACCCACTTCACTGTGTCCTGGCTGGACAGAGGAGCACGTTCAGCCAGAGACTGATCAATGTCAAGTGCTCCACAGAGCGCCACAGGAGA
>JAUMHL010000028.1:15911289-15934776 GCA_032362345.1 Sandelia bainsii | reverse complement strand
GAGTATTTAGTATTTGTGTTGGTGTTAATCTTTTCTGGTTATGGTTCTTTCTTTCTGTTTGAACTGAGAGCTGCTGTAACATGTCAAAATAATTTCCCTCTGGGATTAATAAAGTTTTTTAAATCTTGAATCTTGAAAATGAATGAGGTTAGTAGAAGTTTAGTTGGATTTAACCTCCACTGCATTTTTGAATATGGGTGAATGATGAGTGAGTAAAAGAAAAAAAAAAGAGTCAGACAGTGAGACACAGAGAGGGGGAGAGAGAGAGAGAAGTAGGCCATGACTCTGAATGGTGGCAGTGTCATGTCTTTGATGTCAGTTTGTGTCCAGATCCGCCTGATTGGACAGCTCCAAACACACCGGCCAGAGCCCAGTTCAACACTTGGAGCACGCAAAGACAGAGAAAAGTTGGTGCATTACACAGATCTTTGTAAATCAGCTGAACAGATCTCACATAGCAACTCTATCCTGAAAATGTCCACATTGATCCACCACATATTAGAAATTCAAATGTCAAATTATTAAAAGACATGAATAAAATTTAAGATCTATTTAGCATCTTTCATGGAATATTTATATCACAGGTCCCCAAAGAACTTTAATTGCTAAATTGCATTACCACTTTTGTTCTGCATTAAAATTTGATCTGACAAAATATTTTCAAGGAATTTGTTACATACTTGTTTTAAAACCAGAATACACTGTTTCTCTCTAACGCGCTCATATGCAGCATTACTTGTGTAAGTATTTAAAGAGGAAAAACAAACAAAAAGAGGGAAATTACCTCTTGAGATTTCTCATTCAAACGTGTGCACATGAATATACACACCTCCAGACACATATGACGTAGGTCTCTCTGGGTAAGATGTTTACAAATGTAGCTCCCAAGTGCCTGGGCATACTGGGATAATAATACATAAACAAAACAGTAGACTGCAGGGATGTCTGCAGACATAAACACACACATACATGTACACACTAAAATGCATGAATTTAAGGCACAATAGACATGCAGAATGTACATTTTTTTAAAATGCATGCACGCCACTCCAAAAGAGACAATTTACATTATACCGTTAAAAACAAGACTCCACCAGGGTGCTCATTTGTAATCTCCTGGGATCACATATGAAGTTTGAAATTAAAAGTTCAGTGGGGAATGCTAAAGTGAGAAAATAAAGGAACAAGAGAAACAAGAGAGATGCAGAAATAGTGGTGCTTGGAAGTTAGAAAAGATTCAAAAGGTGTTCACTGTTTTGCAATATAATTTAAAATGTGATCAGATTTTTAGTCCTATAATTAGGCAACAGAAGGAAACAGAGGTTAAAAAAATTTAAAAAATATTACACTTTATTTATTGTGGAAAATTATCCACTCTTAAATATTTGTAAAGTTTATTTTGACTTGACTTGAACTTGATAAATATAGTCTTCACCTGGATACATGGTTTAACGTTTCATCAATGGAAACCATACCAAATCAAACTAAACCTCAGAGACAGAGCACATAAAGCACAAATGTTTAAATATCTTATATATCTGATGTGACGATACAGTAGACACATCAGATATACACTATATATACAGATATACACATCAGATATAGACACACAGTTATATACTTTCTCTAAATCAATACTTAATGTACCATGTCTCTTTTTGTTGAGGTCAAGATGTACACATACAGAGGTGTGTAAAGTACATAAACTCAATACTGGCAAGTACTTGCCCAGAAAAATACTTCACTAAAAGTAGAAGTACCCATGAATTTTTCTGCTCAAGTAAAAGTAGCGATAGGAGTTTAATCCATAAATGATACATCAGCATTGTTTCAACACTCCAGCAAAGTACAAGTACCTCAAAACTGTACTTATAGTACTAGGTATAGTACTCGGGTAAATGTACTTAGTTACTTAACACATCTGTTAACATGTTACCCTGTATTTATTGACATCACAATTATGGGGGAAATGTGGATAGTAAAGTACATACATGTGCTTTTGCCTCTGCATGTTTGTGCATGTATGTAACTGATATAGAGTAAGCACACTCGCACAGGTACACGTAGACGCAGCGTGCTGAATACATAAATGCTATTTAGGGAGACTGCTTAGGCAGCACAGCACAGCACAGCACAGCACATTCTCTGCGTCAGTCGTCCTGGTGAAAAAAGGTTTATGGAGGGGTGTAGTACAACAAGGTGAGGCCCAGAACAATGATTTTTTGTTTGTTGTTGTTTTATTGGCAGTAATAACTCTGCCCCCTCCCCTTAAGGATGCCTCCAGATCCACAAGCAAGCAAGGAAGCCACACACATATGCACACACTTACATACCCGCAGGAATGCATCAACACTCCTGCAGACATGCAAGCATAAACCCACAGACAAAGACACATGTATCGCAGTTTAATAAATATATTTACATGTGCATCTTATCAGGATCACGAGATTGGTGATTCTTTCCAAAACAAACTTGTGACAGACATGCAAGTGGGATATAAAGTACTTCTTAAAAATCAATCATTCTCCTGACCTTAACACTACATCACAATCTCTTCATTATTCCCATTCTCAGCACACAAACACTGACACACGTTAACAGAGGCTAGGAGTGTTTTTCTATGAGGTGTAAGTAAAGACAGGCAGGCTCCAGTGCATAATTGAACATGTAGCTACACCACCACAGGGAGTTGGCAGTGCCTGGGGAGAAGACTTTGCTCCCCTCAGAGAGGCCTGAAGCCTAACCAGGGCAAGCTGTGCCAAGGACCGAAACAGACACACAGCGCCCCCTCCCCTTTCAACCACCAGTCCCCTTTTCTTCTATCGTACACCACTCTGATGTTTTCCTCTCCGTTCACACATACCTCTCCAACTCCTTCAACTGTTTTTGCCCTACTTCTAGCCCAACCTCACCTGAAAGTGGGGTCAACAGGTTGACACAAAAACACATTTATAAAACAATGTTAAGGTGTGTTCAAAGTTCCCCAAGAAATTTCCTTGGGCCCCCTGCCAGATCCCACTCAGTCAGGTGTGTGTGAGTAAGTGTGAGAACCATGTTCTGTCTTGTCTGATCAGCAGTGATCCTCTTTCTCTGTCACTTGACACTCTGTGCTGCTATTAAATGGTTGCAAGATAAAAAATTAAATAAAGACTTTGCAAAACACATGTTTAGTTCTCTGCAATAAAGTTTCTACTTATATTTGCACCTATAAGGACTGTAAACAAGTTCATATACAGCATAAACCAGCATGCGCACACTGACAGATATGCAATACACATGCACAGAAAGCACCGACAGGCTTTTCCTGTTAAGCCATAGTCAGTAGGGAGAAAAAAGAGGGTGAGTCTAATTTGGTATACAGTACTTAACCATTACAGCAAGTCAAACAACATCACATCTGCAGTACGCCAGAACACTCAGGGTTTCTAGGAATTTTCTTTTCCCTATTCTTATTTTTTGAGACTGAATGTAGCCACAACGAGCCATGTAAATTTAGGTGCATTTCAAAAAACGCAAACACCAGAGATCTTTCATGTCTGTATATTAAGATACAGTATATATGTATATTTCTAAGCTTTTGCGCAACCCATATGTAATTTAAAGATGATGTGAGCATGTGTTTTGCCAACGCCAGGTTGGTATTTACACTTACCTTCCCTTGTACAGTGTGCTCTTTCAGGGGTTCTCTTTGAAGAGTTTTATGTAAACAGGCTTCTTTGGCATGGACCCTGCCTTGACCACACCAGAGGCCATGGGTTGAAAGAGAAAGTGTACATACAGAGTGTGTATGTGAGAATTATGTTTTCGGTATAATATTTGAATGTGTGACGAGATGAGCACCAGGCAGTGACATGTTCTGTTGTATACTGAACAAAACTTGGTAACAAAATGGAAAAAGAAAAAGAACAAAGAATCCATATGATGTTATGGGTTGAAACTGGCATCTCTTCATTAAAGGGCAAGACAGGATATGGCATGCACGCTGCTTCGCTGTACCACCTGGACACTCCCCTCACAGACAAGTTAAATGAACACTTTCCATCTAAAAGTTGTCCTTCTTTATATCTCCACTTTCCCTCTTTGTTTTGATTGGTCTAGCATTTCTCCCTCTGTTCTGCAAGGCTGTGTAATGAGGCCCAGACTGTAATTGGGCCAGTTGTGTTATTTTAGGATTGGAGCACAAAGTAATTACCCACTCTCTGCTGTACTGTACTCTCAGAGAGACTGAGAGAAACAGAGTTAGCAAGATATGTTTATTTAAAAGTAGAGTGAATACAAAATAGATCTTAGTTCAATATTATTGAGAAAGATTTGTATTTTTGAAACCATAGTTAACTCTTCTGCAGGTTTTTTTTACATACTTTCCTCTCCAGCTGTCTTACACTTAAATGGGAAGTTGCCCAGCAGCTCCAGCAATCTGAAGGGTTGTGAAACACCACTCCTTCTTGAGTTCTGCATTGGCTGCATCCTGTTGATGAACTTTTCTAAAGCAGCGTGACTATGGCTTAGACTGTCAAGCTCTAAATAACATGAAAAAGGGGAAACCTGGAGACGCAATTCTTAAAGACTGGTTCGATTCAGCACATCGAAACCATTACACAGCTAAAAAGCTACTGTAGATGTCCATTCACTCAGATCGTGACTAAGCAAAAGTCTAGGCTAGATCATCATGAAGGGAAGGTCAATTAGTCATCATATTAGAAAACGTTAGTTCACAAAGGCTGTTGCAGCATCTCAAACACTATTTTTGACACATCTATGTATAGAACATGCAGCTTAGTATTTAAGGTTAGTGTTTAAGCTTATACCATAGTATTATATAGTACTAAGTTAGTTGTAAGATTATAACCTTAAGGTTTCAGTCTTTTGCAGCAAACATTTCTTGAGCAATTCTTTGTCAGAAAAAAGTAAAATGTGTGTGCAGAAAACCAAAATCAAGTCCTCTTATATTTTTAAAAATGTCTGCTCTCATTTCCATCATAAGCAGCTGTGATATGATTTCATGCATCGTGCAAGTAGTAAGGGTTGTAACTGCAGCATGTCACCGTGACTGTTCCAGCTCGAAAATTCAGAACTGATCCACTGAAATTTAAAGAAATTTTGTCAACCTTTGTTGTTCAAAATCACTGCAACAGAACCAGAGAGATCACATTAATTATTCTGTGCATTCTTCTTCACAAGACAATTTGACCACTGACAGCAGGATTAGAGATTCACATATGTTATGCTAGTTCCAGCTAATTTATAGTAGCCTTGAGACACTAGCCTTAAGATGAGGTGAGATCATGTGTGACAAAATGCATATCACATATGCAGCAGTAGTCCCCAAGTCCCATATATATATTTCTCTTTAACACAGCTACTAAGGGCCGTCAGTAAAAAGTGAAGCTGATATCAATGGTATTAAATTACACTAAATTACGGTAGATTACATGAATGTGTGTAGATGTATGATTGAGTGTCAAAGTGACTAATCCTTCATCTGATAAGATTAAACTGTGTCAAATTTGAAGACACTCATGTGAGCGCATGCGATTGCTCACACACTCATACAAACACGTAAACACAGATTTAAGTACATACACGCAATAAATAATTACACTGAGGATTTGTAAATAATTCAGTCAGTCTGATCTAAAGCATTCAGGCCCACAAAGAAAAGAAAAAAACAGTGACTTTATGCTCACTTTGCATAAGGTCACTGTCTTTTTTTTTATCTTTGTGGGTACATTTGAGCATTTCAAATCATTTTCGGAGTATAACTCTTGGGTGTAGTCCAAAATTTAGCAAAATGGCCTTTGAGTTTAAAAAACACAAAAAGTTTCTGTTGTTTACTGTAATAGCAACATTACTATGTCGTGTTTTGCCTTCCCATTTACATTCCCACCAGCTGGCACAACAAATGTAATAGTTCATGTTAATATAAATTCTCATTTCCTTAACATTGTCTTATGTTGTGGCTTTTTTTTCATGCATTCTGTTATGAATCAAAGGAACGGTTAACCTGCAATCTGCAGCATGACACACAGAAAGTTACCATTTATCGGAACCGAAAGGAGGGAGGACCGTGTCTGCTGCCTCTGTTCGTCCTTCTTTTCTTCTCAGCTGCTAACCTCTTCCTCATTCTGACCCTGACTCACTCAGAGACCAAGGCACAGAAAACGAATATTACGACATCGAAACTAAATGCTGGTGGCCCTCACATCATAGTTTCAGCGGAAAAATTTTAGGATATTCACTCAGCAATTTCGTACCAACTAGCTCTCACAGGACAAACATAGTGAGCAGTCATGCTGTCTGAACTAGAGCAGGAGAAAAGTGTGTGAACGAATGGAAAGAATGACACAAGCATTAATAGTATGAGGAGTGAAGGAAAGAAGAAGAGAGCTAGAGGAGAGGTCAGCAGAGTGACCAGATTATAAATAAACTACAGGAAGAGGATGGCTGGATGCAATCTGGATTCACCCAGTTCTACAAAAATCTAAGCATAAGAATGAAAATTCAGCTTTTAATTCCTTTCCTGCTTCTTGACCTATGCAATGTAGAACCTATGTAAATCATTACCAGAAACTTTGCTGATGCAAATCTAGTGGTGTTAAAGTAAACTAATGGGGACACATGTAGCCACTTTAGAAATCAAAAAATAGCACCAACATATAAAAAAAAATGCAGATCACAATGTTGTTATTAAAATCTACCTGCAGTTACTGTAAGAGTCACAGGTAGATGCCATCAGTTAGATCTGTGTTTGGGCAGGTGGGTGAGTGAGAAAAGATCTAGTACAGGTGTACATCACGTACATGTGTGCACTATGTGTGATTACAAATAGAGGTTATGCAATTATGGCAATTACTATTCCGCACATTTATATTAATATACTGTTTAACCAAAAAAGTGTAAATAATTCAGATTCAGTTTTTTTTTTCCTGGCCAAGAAAGGAACCAAGATCCAGTTACAACACAGTAACACCCTGGGCAAAATATACCAAAGGACCAAAATCAAACAAAAAAAAAAAGCTAATTATAAGAATCAAAATATAAATAACAGTAATCTAAATCTCAGTTTAATGAATAATAAATTCTATATCATGAGAGACTACTGAGCTGAATAAAAAGCACAAATTACATCTGTAAGACTCATAAGAACTCATCGGTTTTTAACTCTTCAGTTAAAAGCTGACGATTTTAAGTGACTACGTGCCTTAAAGTTTTATAACATTTTGTCTTTTCATATTATACATGCACACACATTTCACATGCACAGAGTCCTTCCATTGCAAAAAAGAGCAGAAGAGTAAAGGAGGAAGGCCTGCTTTCAGTTCCTTCAACAACAAAAAAAAAAATGTATGTATGTGTGAATGTGTGCATGCACAAGTCAGTCTGTGAGGGGTTATTAGGGTGGGGTCGGTGAATGTTGATTACTGTGGTTTTTAAAGGAATTTCAAACCGTGCCTTCCTGCAAGTTTATGTGATTGTGCATATGTGGATGTCGCTGAAAGAGAGAGAGACCAAGAGAGAGAGACAGACAGAAACAGAGAGACAGACGGAGACAGAGGGAGATGTGCTGTGATTCACGGTTCCTCCTCCTAAACCGAACCCTCAGCCGCAACTGATGTTGCAAGCACTCGTCACAACCGTGTGAGAATGACAGGAGATGGAAGTAGTAGCCAGCTCCAGATTCAACCAGACAGACCTGGTTTTAAGCTGCGACCTCATGACTGCATGTGAACGTCATGTAAAAAAAGACAAGTTGTTTTAGGGATTCCTGATCCTCTAAATGGCCCATAATGAGGGGGTCAAAATGTTTTACTAGCAGGCAGACACGGATGCCTCAGCGGCTTCATATCCTTTAGGGCGTCAGTTTACTCTGCTCCTCAGTTACTGTCAGTCACTCAAGTCCTTCCCTGCTGGCTTATAAATATTTTAATTACATCAGGACGGTTGATGATCTGGCCTGCATGACCTCACAGCTGGAAAACATAAACAAAGAAGAGCTCATAAAAAAGGAACAAATGATTTTAAATTACAGTCACTGTTGTGAGAAAGAAGAAAGAAGAAAGAAGAAATGCATTCTTAAAAAATGAACAACACCATTTTAAACCGTAACTTTTGTTGGATTTCTACTGCACCAGCATGGGTTATAATACAACAAATTCTCCCCCAGACTAAAATCTGCGAAGTGTGTCTGTGTATCTTTGCAGAACGGGGGCCTAGTTCTTGTGCAGCTGAGCGTAAGTAAATATTAGCAGAACAAGGCTACGAACACACAGATGTCTGAAATGTCATTGCAGTTGGGGTGTAACGGACAACAGCACACAGAAAAATGGGTGACGGGAGGACGACAAGGTGAAGAATACAGGAAAAGAGAGAAGACAGATGATATTTTGTTAGGAAATAAATTATTGCAACTGCGCTGTAGCTCTTTCCCTCTCCTTTCAACCAGAAGCTTTCTTTCCTGTAAAGTGACAGTGCTACCTTTCCTGTGAAGAGGGAAAGTGACAGTGCAGAGCAAAGAATTAGAATAGCACATGTGATGAAGTGGGGTTGAGTGGGAACTTTCGTGAAGGTATTCTTTAGCCCTGCAGCTTTTGTGTGTCTGTGTATGTGTGTCTGTGTGATTGTATGAGCATTTAGACAGAGAGAAAACTATGTATGACGAGTCTTCCAGTCTCCACTTTAATCCCTGAGAGAGTGGAGTGGATGTGGAGTGGAGACGGTTTTGTGAAGAGTTCCTCAATAGAGGTCTTCAGAGTTTGAGAGCACAGGTAGCAGAAATGATGCAGACAGGAAATACATACAGACAGTGGGTAAACAAAGTGTGTTTACAGGAGACAGGCCCCTGTGTGTCAATAACAAAGTCATGGGTCAGTGTCACAACTAATGAGAGGTCACACAGGATGAACAATGACGAGAAAAAAAAAAGACAGAAATCCAAAAGCTTTTCATTTTTGGAAGTTGACACACATGAATACATCTTTAGGTCTGTTCAGCAGCTAATAGTGTTAGTGCAAAGTGCCTCCACTTACTCTAAGGAACTGTTTGCAAATTTTAAACAATTTCCTTAATTGATAGTCAGCAAAGTTACCAATCAATAATCAGTTAATTGTTAAAATGTATAAAATACAGCACTTTAATAAAATTGTATTTAACCACTGACATGACTTACGTTCCTTGAAACAATCAGTAAATTAGCAGGTAAAAAAAGATTAATTACACTGCATGAATTATAAATTAACACAATGACTTCATTTAAAAAGACACAAATTCCATTCCCATCTCTCTCTATTGAATGATCGTCCAGACAAAATTCAAAGTAATGAACATATCGAACAACTTGCAGCTTCACTGGAGAACACTTCATAACACTAAACACATCAAATACCCCATGAACTGTAAATTTAATATTTTTAGGTGCTGGACTAATGGTCAGACAACAAGCAACAACAAGCAAAATTAATTCATCAGCTCAGGCTCTAGACAACTGTGATAATCTTTCACAATTTCAGACAATTTAGAGACTTAATAATTAATGGATTACATCAAAAAACAACTGACAGATTAGCTGACAATGAAATGTTGTTAGCTGAAGTGAAGTGCGATGTCTGGATAGTTTCATAGTATCTGAATGCTTTTCCAAGATCCTAAACACCCAAAGACACTTCTTAAACATGTTTTCAAACGGTCACTCCAGGCCAGTGTCGTGAGATCAGCACATGCCAGAGGAGACAGTGTGTGTGTGTGTTTGTGTCATCTCCGCATACTCGACTGGTCATCTCTGCACTAGCTCCCGTTTAGTACGACCGAATTAAGCGTGAGGATGTCTGTCCAGCACCAAAGCATGACATCAGCCAGTTGGCAGAGGAGGTGTCGGAGCAGGTGCTATATGGGAACGAGGGAGGGATGGAGACATGTGGGAAGGGGGTGGAATCAGGGAAGGACACGGAGAGGATGGAGGTGTGGGACAGCAGAGCAGAGGGTGGTGCAGGAGAATGGGGCACGAGCCAGGATGAGTGTCCAAGTGAAGCTATTTATAGCTCTCCATCATGGGCCATTCTACCGGGCCCTGATCACCACAAGTATTATCCCTCTATTTCCCCTCTGCTCATATTCAGTTCATATCCAGGAAGAGGCAGAAATACATTTACCTCTGAATCATGTCCTATCAGTCTATTTTTGAGCAGTGACATTAGATATTTTCCAGTCTTTATGTCAAAAATATGACCTAATACTTTTGTCATGATTCTTTTCTTTCTTTAAGACATCACATGTCCCACATTCTGGATTTTACACTATTTTCTGATATCCATCCAGGAAATGTTTACAAATAGTAGAAACTTAAAATTAAAATTAATATATGACAAAAAAGAACATGACACAATTAAATGACTAAAGTATTGCTTTTATTTAAGAAATAAATTACTACTTTCTCCACCACTGACCTAACAGAAGCACTACAAACAGCTGAGTATAAAATAGAGCAAACAGCCAAGTGAACCAACAGTACTATTTACAGTGTAGATCCAGTCATTTGACCTGCTCTGGACCTGACATGGCCCAGTACAAGAGGTCCATTACTGTCTATTATTGCTGCAGTGGGGTTGCCATGGGAACAGTACAAGAACCAGGTCTAGTGAGTCCAGCCATCTGGTGCACACCAGCTCTATTCATAGAGGCTACCATTTACCAAAAGGTCCAAAATGACCTTTTGCTCCAACGCAGCAAATAGATCAAAATCTCTCTCCTGAAGACAGAAAAAGTATTTATACTGTATACTTGCATATTCTGTAAGAATAGGTCATTTGATGGATAAAAAGTGACATAAGTATGTCTAGCAAGCAAGTGGTTTATATTATTGATTGATTGACTGATTAACATTGTTTGTGCACATAATATGAATGTCTACATCTAGTGTTGACTCCATCACCATGAATCTCAGGTATGTCAGTGTCGTATAATCTGGAGTTAAACATAGGTACCGTACACACATGAATGTGCAACTAGATCTTATCCAGACACACTACCACACCACCCTGCAACAGAATGGCATTGTGTTGAGTTGTAATGTCTCTGGGCCATGTGCTACAACATAATAGTGTCTTTGTCTTCCACTTATCTGGCTGCAGCTCAGGCTGCCGAGCAGTGCGTTTCAAAGCTACTGTCTAACTATCAGACCTAAGGACACAATCTAGTACTCTGTGTGAAGGCTTATTGTCAACCACTCTGCATGGACAAAATAATAATCTGAGCCAAGACAGATAAGTCGATTTTTTACACGCCCATATAGACGTCTTCATAGAAAGAGTTGGCACAGGTTAGGTGCTGTTCTTCCTTTGTATGCATTTCGAAAACGCTGTGGCACAAGCAGACATGCAAACATATAGGCTGAAAAAGAAAACACAAATCCATCAATGAATACACACAACAATGAAGATTTTATTATTTGTGCAGATACAAAAATACAGTTTCCTTAAAGTGCTAATATGCCAGATATGGTACTTTTGCTATTTTGCTCCCCCTACAGTAGCCGATTTTAATTCACTTTTGAACCATTGTCGTAAATATTTGTCGCGCTCACGGACTGTGGATTTGTTTACAAGCAAGCTGTTACTGAACCGGCAAAGAAAGCTTCAATTAACCTTGTCCGATGTAATGTGCGTGCCATAATTCTGTAGTCTTTTATCAAGTTTGGTAAATTATTCCATACAGTTCAGACTAACCACATGCTAACTAATGGAATCTGAAATCAATAAAATATGCTGCCTGGCTATAATATATAGGAATTATGTTATGTTAAGAGCTCAAGAACAGCTATCCGACTTAAATAACCTTAGAAAACTTGGACTACCTTGACACAATGTGAAATTTTGTGAGCTATACAAAATAGCTATATAAAATAGCTAATACAAGAGCAATTATTACCAGTTCCAGTGTCCTAGTGTGTTATTTAGAAGGTTTGTTACCATTGCTAAACACCTAGAGATGTTTAACTGGTGGCTAAATCTCTGTCAACATGGGTTGACTTGCCTTGTCAGTTTGCTTGGTAACTCTCTTTTTCTAATCCTCACTTCCTCTACATAGCTTTCTTTGTCAGCTGTCACGTTGAGCCATAACCTACAATAACTACTCAGTTAGCTTCTTCTTATACCTGTACAGTGTATGGCATTATACAGTTCTCATGTTTCCAATATCTTGGCATGCACTGGCATTAGCAGAGAAGCCAGTCAGTGTATCAACAAAATATTTTGAAGCTGCTATTTTAATGTAAAATAAATGTTACATATTAGAGCTTTAAAACTAAACATGCACATTTACACACATTTTTGAATAAATACACAAATATAGCATCAGTCAGATAAACAAATCCTTTCCTGTGCACTTTGAGCTTCTACTTAGGAAATGTCCTTGGCTTTTTGGTTGTTTTCACGGTGAATCCTGAGTCCACCCACACAGGCAAGCCCTGCAGAGACCTTCTGTTCCTCAACCCAGGACACACTCACAAAAACATACAGAATACACACACAACATAGAGAGAGAATCACAGAGAGAAGGAAAAGAACAATAGAGAATTGAAAGAAGGCTTTATTGTGACTGGACTGGTCTCACTTACACAACAAACCATTTTTATTTCTCATTTCATCATTTTCTTAAACTATGAGAGCTGCTTGATAATGTGCATTTAGCTGCTTCTAGAAAGAAAATTTTAACAATTCAGTTGTTTGGAAAAGAAAAGTAGAATACATCACTATTTTTAGAACATCAAGGGCCTCATTTACTAAAATCCCAAATAGCAAGTAGTAAATTGCATGAGCAATCTTGAAAATTGTGTGTTTCGTTTGTGGGGATTTTGCACGGGATCTACTAGGAAAACCTGCGTAACTGACAATGGGTACAAAAAACATGGAGGCGGCCATACTTAAATGAGGATTTTGTGTGTTTCACTACTTTCTGTCATGGAAAGCTTAGAGAATGACAACATAAACACAAGATCCTGAGGATTTAAAGCTGTTAGTGGGACAGGCTAATAATCACTTTGATGAGCTACAGCAACAAAATCTTAGTATTACAGGAAGAAACACTTTATAGACAGATCGGGAAACCAGACAGAAGATACTTTCATTCATCATTCCAAATATATTAACACGAGTGGTAAACACGCAGTTTGGACACACCATTTCATTTTTCCTTTTCATCCTACTCCCCCCAAATAACAGCAGCCTCCCATGCACAAACAGATTGCACCTGCCTTTCAAAGGTATTAAATTCAGATGCAGTCCCAGCCACAGCAAATCACTTTCAGGCTTGATAAATCACATCGCATATGAATTTGCATTTTCTCCTCCCTGAATTTTGTGCACTTGGGCAAAAACACCTTACTTTTCATATTTATGAAGACAAAGGTGCAAAACCCGCAGCATGCGCAATTTTGCTCATTTCCAGGGTGCGCAATGAGGACTGCATCTTTGAAATTAGTGTTATCAAGTGTTGTTGGATCTTGTCAAGTTTGCACGTGATTTAGTACATGCAAACCTTTAGTGAATAATTGTCCATTTTGATATCTGATTCTATATGCACCCTTTTTCTAACTTTTAATTTAACGTTTGACTCAGGTTTACATTTGATGAAATGAGGACAAACATTTGTTAAATTAGATTCAAAAGCACACACTGACACCCGCAAACACAGTTGGGTCTGTGTGTTTTATGGAGCCAGCAGAGAGTGGAGTACATATGGACGCCTAACATTATGGCACATAGCACTATAATGTGGGGTGGTAATAGCCGTGAAACCACATGTCACTGTGGATGGAAGAGAGACTCCAGAACAGAAGCAAGAGCCAAGAACTGCAGTTCACCTTCAACTGCTCTCCATCTCTGTTTTGTTCTGTTTATGTAATCTCTCTTTTTCTTCCTCCTCTTTAGTGCTCATTTTCTTATTCCATTCTGTGTCTCTCATTGCCTTTAATATATCTCATGTTCCTTTCTTTTGTTTTTTACATTTTTTCTTCATTTTTCCAGACTTCTCCACTTTGACCTGAGGGTTACTCTCAGAAAGAATGTCATCTACAGGCCAAGACAATACTGTGGTTGATCTTTTACAGTCTATTTAATGCCACTCTATAACATTAAATCATCCTTAATGAAATCCTGGTGGCCACATTTGTCCTGATATTTTTTATTTTACCTTAAAATCAAATCAGTTAAGCATCAGTGAAAAAGTCCCTTAAGACATTTTAAAATGCTTTTTAATGTCATTCTTAATATGCTACTCCCTTATGTGAGGAGGCTGCGAAATCACACTTCATTGACAGAGCAGCTTGGCACACGTTCATTAAACCCACTGGTTTAATGAGAATGGCTTCAAACTATAAAAGTGATCAGTTCTTACCACATCCTGCCCCTATGTCAGTCTCACCGTCTCTTATCCTCTCGCAGACTGATAACACATATGCCTCACCTTTATCACTGTCCAATGTGATATAGACTACTTGTTACACAAGTTGGGGGTGTTTCAACTGATGACTTCCGAGCGTGCAGGCAAGCTGGGCTCTCATGTTTGTCTCCCAGTGAAAGCAGTTTGGCAAAGTCCAGGGAGGCTATTGACAGTGGACTTTGGAGGGTAGGGATAGATGAAGGCATGCTGCACCAACACACATAAACACACACACACAAAATACACATACACAAACTCACACTTGGATCGCAGTCTCATATTGCCTCTGGCTATTGCAGGGTAATAAAGTGATCCAGAGAAAAATCAGGAGGAAATAACAGGGATATAACTATGTGTGTCTTACAGCTGCTTCTCTAATCAGACGTACACTCTCACTATTTAACCTGGGTCCCGTTGGACTGAAATTCATCCATTATAGCCTTTAATATGCACATGTGATGTTGTTAGTAAACACAGCTGCAGTGGTTAGATGTAATATTGGGGTTGAATTAAAAAAACAATCAGATTTTTCGAACAGTCCAATATTGATTCTGAATAGATCGATCTTCCATTTGCACCTGTACTCAGTATACCAGTTACATCCAAATGTTACCGGTATGCACTGGATACTCTGCAGAAACACGTTATTACAACACACACGTAAATGTTATTTTAGGTTTAAGTTATATTGGTCAACGTGAGTCAAGGGAGTTCCGTAACTGTGATGTGAAGAGTTAGAATCAAAGCGAACCCGCTGCAGTTTATGGGACTGTCAAGACTCAGGATAGCTATTCAGTCTGTCCCTGCTGGTGAGCTAACATTAGCTAACAGCTGAGGTATGGATACAGTAGAACTGTATCTCCTGGTGTGTATGAGTGTATCTTCGTTGTGTGTCACTTTGGATAAAAACACCAGCCAAATGACTAAATAAAAATGTAACGGCTCTTTGCAGATATTTAACTCAAACATCCAACATATAGAGATAAACAACCATGCACACCCACATTCACACCGACGGACAATTTAGAATCACCAGTTAACCTAACATGCATGTCTTTGGATGGTGGGAGGAAGCCGTAGTACCCGGAGAAAACCCCCGGAGAACATGCAAACTCCGCACAGAAAGGCACCCGGTCGGCCTTTAACTCAAACAGTGCAGATGATTTACTGAGTAGACTTTCAGTTTGTGCCAAGTCTGTGCTCAAACTGATCATTAAAGTTGATTCCTGTACTTACCTTGGAGCTTCTTCTACTTAAACCCACACAGCTACTGGACTCTAATTTTCGAAATATATTTTTATTATTCTTTCTTAACTGTTTTGTACATGTGGACCTATGATTATATATAAATATATATTAAAGTGTTTCTAATGTTCTGGCCCTCTTCTGTGTAAATAGGGTGGCAAAACATTAGAAACCCCTCTAATGTGACTCCACAACGCACTATAACCTCAATAATAAACACATAGTACAATTATCACTTTTCCAACAGCTTCAACAAAAATAAATTATAACTTTGTAAAGTAGAATTCATGTCAGAGTTGCTGTATTAGATTGTACAGGTGTAATTAATAAAGGGGCCACTGAGTTTAGGTTTATCATGTTTCAGAGGTAAATAAGTCAAATCAATTAATCAAATCGAGTGGAGTGTGTGAATCAATATCAAATTGACTTGGAAAATCTAGCGCTAATAAATATCAGTAGTATGTGTCAATGCGGGAATCCGTGGGTGGGCTGTACAGTAGCTGTTTCTCCGCCTTCTGCCACTAATTTAACTCTCTAGCACTATTTCCTAATTATTGGCCACTTTAGACATGAGAAAGTTGGCTACAGAAAACCTCCTCTGCCAATAATATATTTTTTTATTTACTGATTGTCAATATAAACTCCTCAACACATTTTATGCCTTTGATGAAACTTGTCAAATTGTGATCAGATTTCTACATTTTTAAGGACACACAAAGTCACTTTACTATGTATTATATATATATTGCCTAAACCACAGTTTCATTAGGGAGTCTAGACAAGACCTCCAGCACCTCCTCCACAAGTCTGTGCTCACCTCAGTGGCCACACCATCATACCTCATATCCTTTAACATGCACAAACAACAGTACGAAATCATTGAGAGACTTCTGACAGAGATACATATGCACACATACATTTGCAGCTACACAAATTAAATACACACATGCTCACATACACACACTACTTATCTAGAGATCATCTGCTGAAAGCGAGAGAGATGTTATTATAGGTCCCACCCAGACGTGATGTCACTCAGCTCATAAGAGGTGTCTTTAAACCTGACATGCCGTGACGTAGAACCTTTTCATTATCTGGATAGAGCTGTAAATTTCAAATCAAAGTTTTAAATCAGCCCACCGCCATGTTAATGTCAGACATCAGAGTGAGTGTAAGCTTATTAGTTTTTGTTTAATAAAATATATATTCTCCAGAAGTAGCAACAGTAAGAGCTTCTTCATGGAATTGGAGAATTATGTGTGTGTGCGCGCGCACACGCACATGAGCGTGTGTGTGTGTGAGTGATTTAGGGCAAAGGACTAGGGGGGAAAGGGAAAAAAAACGTTGTAATTCTTTTACAGTGAATTCCAGCTTGATAACCAGAACCAGCTGGCTTTTGTCTCTTTAAACACACTCACAGACACAAACTACCAATCTGTAGCATAAACAGTTGTTTGTGAAAATGTCAAACTGAGACGTGAATTAAAACCTAAGTTCAGTGAGTGCAAATGCACTCACAGTGCATCATCAGTATGCTTCTGCTCAAATACTGAACACTACATACAGCCACAAAAACAATACTAACTACAGACATACATCTAATAATAACTATTATTGCACATTTGCAGTAATGTTTATTGCGTATTAATATATACTCGTTTGGCATTTTTGCAACTATCAAAGTTTAACTTTGTGGTCAAATTTACGCCCTAATCACCCACAAGATCCAGTTTACTTTGTTTCAACAATAATATTTGCTTGGTGAAAAATGTTGTGGAAAAGATGACTAATGACCAGTCACACTTTTTCCTAATTATTGGCCACTTTAGAAGTTATACACTCCCTCTTGTGTCTTCATCCTGATCATCTCAAGAGAGCAAAGTTACCAGACAACACACAAAAAAACAACAGCAGTTATCAGTAAAATGAGATAAAACACAAGTGTGACTTGTGTGAACAGTGTAAATGGAGGATAAACTACTGGAGTATCTCCCATATTGCTTTATCAGTATTACAATAGTTTTCAACCCTGTGCACTTCAACCTCCAACATGCACACAGACTGCTCAGCAGTTGACATCTCTACTAAGCTGCCTCTCTGATCCCAGTTGCCCCAGGCAACCCCTTGTTTTTGTAGTGTTTAAAAAGATGTTAGGAGCACAGTCTTCCACCAAGACAACACTGGGACTGAACGCACATTAAAGTCTGCTAGTCACAGGATTGGAGCCCTTAAGGCTGCATACAGGAGAGCAATTGTACATGCATGTGTGTGCAAGTGTGTGCATAAGAGCTGGCATGAGCTCCAACTTTCTGTGTTTCTATACATTGGTGTGTGTTTGCATGCTGTTATAGTCTTGCACTTCCATGTGTGTGCATGCCTTCTTCTATCTTATATCTCTAATGTGTATGGCCTTTAATTCTGAATGGAGACAAATGCTGTGCAGGCCCATATTGAGGCAATGAAAAGAACCATTTCTCTCTACCTACAGATCAATGGGTTCCCATTCAATTAGAAAGTCTGAAACCATTAGCACCCAGCTAATGACTCCATTCTGGAGAGCTGGGGAGCTTTGGCCTCAGGGTAGGAGGGTAGCAGTTGGGGGAGCTAGAAAAAGAATACAGGCGGGGTGGGGGATTTCTTTAACTGCATTCATTATGACTGCATTACACATCTTTAGTGTCTTATTGGGCAAGTAGTACACTTTCCAGATAGCATATTGCAGCAGTGTGTTGAATGCTTTCTCCTTCTGGTCTTGTTTCAGCAAATGCTCTGCATTTCTGATTACTGTTTCCTTTTTATAATTTGATTACTCACTTTCAAATGTTTTTGTTACATTTGTGTTTCTGCAGAAACGAAGTGTATTTCTGCAATGATGAAGGTTATCCATTAATGAGTTATGAAGGCAGCTCTTTTGGGTGAACACTGCTGCTCCATTCCCAGTTTTACAGTAGTGTGGCAGTAATTCATTCACCTCAAGTTGTCAAATATACAGTTAAAAATCCTGATCAACAGTCCCAACCACCGAAATAGCAATTGGCCTATACAGAGATGCAATAAAGGAAGAAAGGAAAAAGACAGCAGCAGGCTGGAGTAAGCAGAACCTAGGCAAGAAGCCAGGCAGACAGAAAAATGGGTGTATATAGGAGGTTTTACAGGTAAGAACCATGTGGCTACAGCAGAGGTAGGACGTCATGGTCAGAGTCCATATCCTGTGTCTTAATAACGCGTGCTGCGGCCTCAGGGGAATGGCAGCTTTAATAGGGAGGCAGTCTGCAACTGGTAAACACATGCTGGAGTTCAGTGAAAACACTGCTGGCAAGGAATTAGGTCATTTGTGATAAGCTTAAGAGCAGCATTGCCTTGAAATCATTTTTGGCTGTGTGTGTGTTATGTAGAAATTCTTCTCCATTAAACATTTGTTTAGCTTGATGGTAGTTTACCTCAACAGTCTGTTAGCTTAGACAAGTTTAAATCAAATCCCCTCTCTGTTTGTTACAGGGAAACCAAAATCACTTCAGTTTCAGAACTAATTCAATTGTAAATTGTCAGTTACATTCAATACAAGGGTAGAAAAAAACAAAAACAAATTTCCTACTAACACTAAGACCCAGGTTACTCATGCTCCAAATTTGGACACAGCCTACAGCGTAAAGTCATCAGGGATATAATGATATTAAATTTCACAGCTGCATTTGTATGCAGTGAATGAGCCATAACACCAGCCACATGAGGTAAGGAGTTGGCCTTGTGCAGAGGTAGCTGAGGTTAAATAGAAAAGCAGGGGATGTGTCGTTACTCTGAAAAGAAAAGAAAAAAACATTTGTCATGATTCTGGTCATTCTGTAGTGAAGATCAAGTGTTAACATAATCGCTTCTCCAGATTTGAGAAGAGAAGAGGAGAGGAGAGGAGAGGAGAGGAGAGGAGAGAAGAGAAGAGAAGAGAAGAGCTTCCTGTTTGATTACTCTGGTCTGGCTCATCGGCTAAAGAAAGAGCTGGGAAAAAGTGATTGGGCCCATCCAAACTCAACTAGCTGGGCCTGCCCTCCTTTCATCCTGAGACTGCCAATGAGGTGGTGTGGCACAGGGAGATGAAGAGAGGCACTGGAGGGGTTCACAAGGGGCAGTGGGAGGGAGGAAAGGCTAGGTGTAGAAGGTTGCAATGGGGGACGGACGGGGAGGGTGCACAGTTCTCTCCCTAAGAAGTGCTAACTTGGACAGTGGGAGGAATTTTCTGTGGTTTATCCAACGAGAGCTGCTCCATCTGTATAAACTGGAGCCTGCCAAAATGTAGGCTCACTCTACACACACACACACACACACACACACACACACACCCCAATGGCTGCCAGAATGTCAACTCCCTCTGTCCAAAGAAGAGCAGAGAAACTTAACTCCCTCATTACTCGCCCAGATACAGTAGTGCTCAATTGTTTAGATAAAAAGTGACAAGAAACACACAAGTACACACAAAGCAGGACCCACACACATGCATGTGCTTGCATGTACACACTCGCAATCCATTGACAAGGTGATTCCTGAGGCTCTCCAGGCTGTAGGCTGAGTACTTAAAAGAACTGTTTTTGCCCGTTTTACTGAGCTGCTCTAATGACAGTTGTGTGGAGACAGAGGTTATGTAAGCGTGAGCTGCAATCACACTCAGCGCCATTTAAATGTGACTCAGCTGGCCCGACGCCTGTTTGCGTGAGTGTGTGTGTGCATGCAAGAAGAAAAGAGGCAGAGAGAGGGGCACAGAGAAAAGGCTGAGTGAGCGTGGGTAAAAAGAAACACACTAGACAGTGATGGTGTACGAGAGAAAAAAGAAAAAAAGTGAAGGGGTAGAGAGAGTGTACTGTATGTGCGTTTATGTTTGTGCATGTGTGCATGTGAAGGGCTAGGGATGTAACACATTTGTTGCCGTGACCTTGCTGGATCAGTCTTCTTTATTTTGCTTGTTACCAACATGGTAAGAAGACACACTGACCTATAACTCAAGTTCTCTGGCTTTTTAACATTCATTTTTACATGGTTGAATATACATGTGTGTGTGTAAGTGTGACACAAAGTGGCCTCTTAGTTTCCCAGCAGGGCTTGTGGCAGAGGACTGACATATTTCCACAGGATATGAGAACTGTGTGATCATCCATCTGAGCTTTGAGCTGAGACTAACATATGCTATATAGCGCCTCCTTTCGTGCTTCAGTTTCTATTACTCTCTCACATACACCATCTCTCTCTCTTCTATGATTGCTTGTGTCTCTTTAAGACTTTGCTTCTCTTTTGCCAAGGGGGCAGGGTTGTACTCCGTGAGTCACTGGGCTGTCCCTGGCACAGACAGACACATGCACATAAATGCACACACACACAGACACAAACACACATACACTTGAATCTCTCCATGTTTATGAGCAGAGCTGGCCCAGTGCCCAGCCTCAGGGCTGCACGGCCCCAGCACTGTATCGCTTAACCCTTGAGGAGCTCATACTGTTCCAATTTAACCCCACACAGGAGCATCAGCTCAGTATGTCAAAACTTGACTGTTCATATCAAGCCTCTGACAGTCTATTAACCAAATGTATGCGAGTAAACACCACATACAATGATTCTCATAAAGACCATAACTGCGAAACTACTTTTCAAGTAAGCTGTATCTTTAACATTGAGTAGAGTTGACTGTTTAACTCCCCAAGGAGCTACAGTGGCCACAATCACTATTTGCTCTTTAACCAGTTATTCCTTCAAATGACCACAAAAGATGCTTCATTCCTTTAGTGTTAGAGAGGACATACTCAGCTGGTTGCCTCAAAAGTTCATTCTTGATGTCCACCGACACCAGCAACCTTTAAACCTTGAACTTTGCCAACTCTAGTCCACATATTGCACTGATATATTAATGCTATTAATAGTTCATAGCCCCCACCCCACTTTTGGTGCCTTCTCATCCCACACTTCTCCATGCAGATCTCCTCTTTGTGAGCACTCAATACAGGAGACAGTCAATATTTGAGCTAAGATGTCAGTGAGTATGCTTAGAGCTGATGAACAAACAGATGTAACATGGCATCTGAGCATATTGTATGTACACCCACAAACACATATGGGCTAAAAGCAATAACGATTGAGTAACCTGGAATATTCCACAGACAGCATAGGCACATACAGGTTTTAAGACCATTTAGAGCTGGTGTAAAGTGTGTTAAGTATGATGGGTGCAGTGACAGATGGTTTGACCTTATCTGCAGCAGTTGTGGAACCCGACTGTGAAAGATGTTGGACCTCCGCTTGTCTCTGCTCCTTGTAAGATAGATCCCCATGGTGCTATAGCTGCTCCAATAACCATGTCAACTTGGAGGCAAGGCTATTGCCCTCCCACCTTTACCAGAGGGTGACCTCTGGAGTAATCTCTTGGGGGTCCAGACTAATAATAGTATATGGATACGATCCTATGGAAATGATAGTCATATCATAGACAGAATCAGATGGCAGTAAAATGTACACTGGTTGCTTATATGTGATCTGCACTAAGCTTAGTCTGTACAGTATGGCAAGTTTGAAAGTGAAAAGTTTGAACTTTATAACACTATGTTTTAACTAGAACAGCTGGCAACACCTGAACATACAATGACAGAGTCAAAGAAACATACTGTACATATGCACATAACGGGGCATGTGCACACACATAGCAAGCACGGGTGCTGAGAAGTGTTCTGTAATTCTAGTGTGTTAATGACTCTCCCAGGCACACTGGAGAAGACGTTAAAAACTCTGACCGTGATTTACTGTGCAGCGATGCAAGCTGGGACACGACCCAGAGATACACACACACACACACACACACACACACACACACACCAAAGAAGAAAGTAGCAATGAAAGAAGGGTTGACAGTGCTAAAATAAGCAGCTTAGGTTTGTAAATGAAACATGTTTCTACAAATGACAAAACTGTATTTCAGGCAATTAAGTCTTCATTATCAGTCCTTGCATTTGCATGTTCAGTGTAGTTTTATGACCAACTCTATGGAATTGTATTTGAATTAAACACTATAAAATATATTTCAATTCCCTTTATACGGGCCATTGACTGGCATTACAGTCACACATCAATCATGGGTAAAGTCACTTAGCAGCCATTAAACTGTAACAATGTTTGTGTTTATACAGCTTGGCTCTGACCGAAAACAAAAACATACATCCTCATTTACCCACCGCAATCTCATTACAGCCATACAAACAAGTCATTTTTAATCTACCAAGTACAGATGAGAAAAGGGAAGGAGAGATCTCCTAGACGATGTATCACAAGTTTGTATCCGGCGATTGCTGTAAAGTGCATCACCACAATGGACTTGGATGACTTGCGGTCTTCCAAATGAACTGAAAGTAAAACAAAGGGCTTGAAGACTGGCAGCTCTAACCACTGCACAAGAATAAGGTGGATAGGTTTTGTTTTATTGCAAGCCTTTACATACTTTGAAAAAAAAGTCAGACACCAGCTCTGGGTTGGCTCTCTAAACTGTGATCCTGGACATTCACAGACCACAACCTAAGTCACCTGTATTTACTTTGGTTATACTGAGTGTCTATAGCGCTGCCTGACATGATGCACCGTGATTTAACTTGGGTAATATCAACTTTGGTTGGGTTAAGAAAAGATTGGTAGAAGACTGATGAGGTTTGTTTTGGAGGAATCCACTCCCTTGCTTCAGAAAGGTTTGTTAAATTATGTTCCCACAGAGTACAGCTCCATGCCCTACTCCTGTCGTCCACCAAGAATAACATGTACCTGGACAACACTGACCATTTAGACAGCTGC